>JAJPUD010000738.1:432940-586400 GCA_023553655.1 Myrmecobius fasciatus | reverse complement strand
ACATTCTTGCACATGTGGGGCCCTTTCCTTCTTTTATGATTTCTTTGGGATATAAGCCCAATAGAAACACTGCTGGGTCAAAGGGTAAGCACAGTTTGATAACTTTTTGAGCATAGCTCCAAATTGCTCTCCAGAATGGTTGGATCCGTTCACAGCTCCACCAACAATGCATCAGTGTCCCAGTCTTCTCACATCCCCTCCAACATTCATCTTTATCTTTTCCTGTCATTTTAGCCAATCTGACAGGTGTGTAGTGGTACCTCAGAGTTGTCTTAATTTGCATTTCTCTGATCAATAGTGATTTGGAGCACTTTTTCATATGATTATAAATAGTTTTAATTTCATCATCTGAAAATTGTCTGTTCATATCCTTTGACCGTTTATCAATTGGAGAATGGCTTGAATTCTTATAAATATGAGACAATTCTCTATATATCTTAGAGATGAGACCTTTATCAGAACCCTTAAATGTAAAGATGATTTCCCAATTTGATGCTTCCCTCCTAATCTTGTCTGCATTAGTTTTGTTTGTACAGAAACTTTTTAACTTAATATAATCAAAATTATTTATCTGGTGTTCAATTAAGAATTCCAGATCTTCTTTGGACATAAATTTATTCCATCTCCACAGGTCTGAGAGGTAAACTGTCCTATGTTCCTCTAATTTGGTTATAATATCACTCTTTATATCTAGATCATGAACCCATTTAGATCTTATCTTGGTGTGTGGTGTTAGGTGTGGGTCCAGCCTTAATTTCTTCCACACTAGTTCCAATTTTTCCAGCAGTTTTTGCCGAATAGTGAGTACTTATCCCAAAAGCTGGGGTCTTTGGGTTTATCAAACACTAAATTGTTAAGGTTTTTGCCTAGATTGTCCTGATATCCT
Organism: Myrmecobius fasciatus; assembly: GCA_023553655.1. NCBI lineage: Eukaryota > Metazoa > Chordata > Mammalia > Dasyuromorphia > Myrmecobiidae > Myrmecobius > Myrmecobius fasciatus. The sequence goes on along the minus strand of JAJPUD010000738.1, from coordinate 585,514 downwards.
ATCCTGTGCCACTGATCGACTGTTCTATTTCTCAGCCAGTACCAAATGGTTTTGATGACTTCTGCTTTATAATATAGTTTTAGATCTGGTACAGCAAGGCCACCTTCATCTGCCTTTTTTTTCATTAATTCCCTTGGAATTCTTGACCTTTTGTTCTTCCAAATGAACTTTGCCACTATTTTTTCTAGATCTGTAAAATAATTTCTTGGGAGTTTGATTGTTATGGCACTAAATAAGTAGATTAGTTTGGGTAGTATTGCCATTATTATATTCGCTCTGCCTACCCATGAGCACTTCATGTTTTCCAATTGACTAGGTCTGATTTTATTTGTGTGGAAAGTGTTTTGTAGTTTAGTTCGTATAGTTTCTGACATTTTCTTGGCAGATAGATTGCCAAATATTTTATGCTATCATCCATTATTCTGAATGGAATTTCTTTTTCTATCTCTTGATGCTGAACTTTGTTGGTAATATGTAAGAATGCTGATGATTTATGTGGATTTATTTTAAATCCTGCAACTTTACTAAAGTTGTGAATTGTTTCTAGTAGTTTTTTAGTTGAGTCTCTAGGGTTCTCTAAGTATACCATCATATCATCTGCAAAGAGTGATAATTTGGTTTCTTCATTACCTACTCTAATTCCTTTTATCTCTTTTTCTTCTCTTACTGCCAAAGCTAACATTTCTAATACTAATTGTTCCAAATATTTAATGAGAAAATCTGTCCTTCCCTGGTCACCAGGCTCAAGGAGAGCCCTGAACCCCTCTTGATATTTTAAGATGCTCCAGAAATACCCTGAAGTAGGGAACCCTAAGCTGCTGAGGAAAGATTTTTCTGCAGAGAATATGAAGAAAGGGAAAGGAATAAGCATTTATTTAGTAGTTCTTGGCTTACAGTAGGTACTAAGCACTTTACAGATTATTCTCATTTGATCCTCACAACAACTCTTTTAGATAGGTACTGAAATAATATATAAAAAAGGAGAGAGAGACTGGAAACAAATTGTTGAGAATTTAAAATGACAGACAGGATTAAGACACTCAAATATAGTGTTGATGTATAAATGAGTAATTCCTTCACAGTCTTTAGGGATTTAGAAATATGCTAAATTATTAAACTTTGACCTAGAGTTCTCATTGTTAACCATACACTCCAAGGAAGTCTAAAAATGTATTTTAAAAAGGATTCATATACACCAAAAAAGTTCATAGCAGCACTTTTTGTGGTAGCAAATACCTGGAGCCAAGGTAGATGCATTTCTTCAGATGATATGGTATACAAGTGAAAAGGTACATTACAGTACCATAAGAAATTGTCAATATAAAGAATTCAGAAGCATGGAAACTGATTCAGAGTGAAATAAACAGTCAGTAAAATAATTCACAGAATGAATGAAAAGTACTATGTATTAAACATACTTCTGAGTGGGACAATACAAATAGAAAAAGTGAGCCCCTTGAGAACGAGACTTGAGTTTGGTGGAAACAATATAAAAGAAAGCTCAGTTGTAGGACAGATGAAAAGTTTAAAAAGTTAAAGGCTCATCCAGGGTCACTAAATGATTCTAAGGCTGCATATAGACGTTCAAATTGCACGTTAACATTATGGTTATTCTATTTTTTTTTTTAATTTTGTTCAGTATTTCCTAATTACATTTTAATCTTGATATTTGACACCTCTAATTGTCCCATATGGGGTGGGGGCTCTCTTGGGGCCTGGTGAGTAGAGGAAGGAAGATTTTTTTCACTACTTGATTATAGTGACCAATTTTTGCCCCTCCCTCTTTTTCAGGTATTTGAGATTGTTGATGTGGGAAACCGCATATGCTGTCAGACTTGGTGGTGTATTAGTTTTGCTGGACTGCTTTTTGTTAGATGAGATTACTCAATGGATAGAGCAGGGAATATATTGAGAAATGAAAGTGATAATAGAAAAAAAAGAATTTTTTAAAAGAAACAGTAGTTAATATTTTATTGTAAACAAAATGATGAGCTACTGAAAATTTTTCTAGCAACTGTTGGATCTTTATTTGGTAATATCATTTGAGGAACAGCCTGGAAAATTCTTGATGAAGGGAGAGGGACTGTATGCAGAGAAGCTAATTAGGATGCTATTGTAGGAGCACAGGTTCAGATAAAGATCATGAGAGCCTAGTCTTGAGTTATAGATGTTAGAGAAAAAAGGATGGATGGGAAGATATATTGAAATGAAATCAAGAAGACATGGCAAATTATTAGATTGAGGCAGGTTGTTGAGATTGAAGAGTTAAGAATGAACTTGCCTCCAGATGGTTGAATGAGTACAAGAAAAGCTGTCCAGCTTTATGGTGATTAATCCAAAAAAGATTTTAAAAAAAACTTAGCAAAAAAATGATCAAGAAGTCTTTAGAAATCATACTGCTTTTTGCTAAACCAGATTAGCATTAAGAGATAGCCAGAAGACTATTAAAACTTGAGTTGAGATACCCAGATAAAACAACCCTGCCCAAGGTGTAGCTCATATTGGAGCTTTCCAGCTTGGGGATTAGAAATGGGGATGGATAGCCAGGGGACACCCAGAGCCTAAAGCTTTTATAACATGACTTAATTTAGTCAAAGGTTTCTGAAAGTGTCACTTTGACTTGGAAACTGTGGAGACCAGGAGTGAATAGCAGATTACCTTATAGTCAATCTTGCATGTATTACTGCAGTAATTAGCTTCCTTAATTCCCTTCACATCATATTTTTAAAATTCTGAACCTAGCAGTCTATCTACTGTGCTATCTAGCTGCCAACAGACTGTGGACCTTTAATGAAATGGAGGATTTTGAAATATCCTTGATGAAGAGACCATTTTTAATTATATACTTTGAAATACAAGAGAAACATGGTGGAAGGGTAAAGATATTTGAAAAATTAGAAGGAACTAGATGGTCAAGCAATTTATATTTCAGTAGGCAGAGAAGAAACATTGAGAGCCTCATAAAAGTAGTAAGTCTGAGGACTCGGGAGTAATTATATTTTGACGACCTTAACAAAAAAAAGATTTCATATAATTGAAGTGAGAGAGGATTCTATACAAATATTGAGGAAAGGGTGCTGATGGCAACTGGAAAATTGGGGGGGGGGGTTGAATACACACAGAATTTAGTATGAGACTATATTAAACTCAGCAGCAAATCTGGAGAAAGAGTATGAAATATATTTTGAGGGAGTGATTAGTCATAAGCAAAAGAAACTTTTTGGAGGATGAATCTTGAAGGGGAGAATTAGAAACTGGAAAGAAAGGGTAAGAACCTATCAAGGGTGCTCTCCACAAGAAATAGTGGAATAGAAATAGTAGATAGTATTAAATATAGATTAGAAGTGTTAATCACATTCTTCTCAACCTTCTTTGTAAAGGGAGTTTGGAAGCAAAAAGAAGGGGAAAAATAGTATAATAGAATAGTATGGAGGATTCACAGTCGTGAAGTCGAATGATATAAATCAATTCATAAAATGGAGGAGGAAAGTTAGAAAGCAAAATCCAACATTTTGCTTTTGTTTACACAAAATTGCAGGATCATAGTTTTGAGCTGGAAAAGATAGAAGCCATTGAATCTAATCCTCTTTTATAAATGGAATTCTTGAAACAAAAAGATTCACATGATTAGAATAAAGCATTTCAAATGAAGTTGGAAAACAAGATAGGAATCATGATTTCTGACAAGGCCAACAATAAAAATAAATTGGGTTAAAAGGTATGGGGGGAAGATAAAATTATAATAGTGGGGGAAATCTCAGTGTACCTCAGACATAGGTAAATCCATAACATTAACCTCCAAAAATCAAAAGTCTCTTTGGTGATAAATGGGGACAAAAAGCAGTATATGCATTTTTTTTTTTATTTTTGCATGTTGCTTTTTAATAAATATTAGCAAATACAGAAAGCAGTTGAAGATAACTTGTAGGTTATGACTCTTGGCTAGAAGATGAGTGATAACTTCAACAGAAATGGAAAAATTAGAAAGTCTGGGTTGAGGAAGGGGGTCTTTTAAGGTATGCTAACATAGAAAATTCTCAGCATCTCCAAAAAATATTTCCTAACAATATGGCAACCAACATCTACATTGACAAATTAGAGATTATCCTTAGAAAATGGCACAGTAATAAAAGAGGTGGCTGTTAACAGCTGATGTTACTGAAAATAGCATGTTACTTGTAATTACTTGTGATCAGAATTTAAGCAGTATTTCCTAAATTTTCAAGTAGGAGTCTCCTGAATTTTAAAATAAGAAATTTCTCGTCTTGACTCTTTCTCATATGTTTGATGTCCTCAGAAAACTTGGAGGGGAAGATATGTTAGAATTCATCTGGTTCATCTGTTAAAGGGTTCCCTGAACTTAGATTTTTGAGTTACCATATTTTCCAGAAACTCTGGGCCCAGAGCACCCTGGAAACCCTGAATGTGTTAAGGACAAAGCTCCCCCTGAACTGACAAAGTTTGTTGTGTATCTTTGGGAAGCAAGTTGGGCACTCCGTAGTCTGTGCCATGTTGGGATAATGCTTGTGTAACTGAGGTCCTTTGCAGATGAGCAAACCAGATCCTCTTTATCTTGTCTAGCAGTTCCTAAGGGGAAAGAATGAGGCTTTTGCATTACCTTGTTTCTCACTCTGAAGGGTGGTCTTTTTTTCCCCACTATTAGTTCAGCGATTCGGCCTCCCATGACTTGTCCTTTCCTGATATTCCTTTCTCCCTCTCAAGACTGAGAAGGAACCCTTTGGGTTCTAAATGGATGTTTATTATAATAATAAAAGTAGTTATTATTATAATAAAAGTAGTTTTCTCATAAGTTTTGTGATGTGATTGCCTGTTGACATTTCCTTGCTCTATCTAGGGATTCCCTCTAATCAGTAGTTATGTATGGTATCTTGGAGTTGTTTAGAATTTTGAGGTCATTTGGTCCAGTTTTTTGATTGGCAATCAGTCTAGAATACCCTTGAATATCTCTTTGGGCTTCACTTTTTCATCTATAAGAGGAGTTTATATGAATTACTGGAATTGAAGACATCAGGAAGACTTGGGTTCAAATTGTGTATTCCTGAGCAAGTCATTTATTTTTGCTTTGCCTCATTAATATGGGGAAGTGGATCCACTGCCTTTTCAGGTCCATTTTAACTATGAATTTATCCTCTCTAATGTATTTTCTGTTTGTAAATCTTAATAGAACTCACTATCTTTGGGAGGTCTAAAACACTGATTGAATCATCTAGAGATAACTCATTAAGTTTGGACACTTACTGGCTAAATTTTTTGTTTTTTTATATATGAAGCTGAAATTTACTTTCTTGTCACCAATCTCCCCACTCTTAGTTGTTTTTAGTTCTTCACTTTGGGCAAGTTAAAATTATTGTTTGAGGTGCTGCCAAGGACATTCATGTGGAAATCTTTGTTTTGGAGCTGGGATGAAGCTCTATCCTCTTGATGTTCTCTGACCCCCTCCCCCACTTTGGTGATTTCAGTTCTGATTTCAGTTACTTCTGCTTTCTGCATGAAATCTTTCCTGATTTCCTCCTACCTCATTTTCTATTAACTTTTCTCCCCCCATTCTAAATTTTTTTTTATCTATTTTATGCATAATAGTGATAGGCATGCTATCTAAGTGGTAGGATGTAAGATCTTAAAAGGCAAGGACTTTTTCCATTCTTTCTATATTTCCAGCACAATCAAGATAGGTAAATATCATTCATTATTCAGATTGATTATTCAGATTATTAATTGTGAGTATCTTGTTCTTAAAATCTCTTTTCAGTTTTCACCCCATCCACAACACATCCACGTGGATGTTTTTTCAATATCTCTTAACACAGGTCCCAAAAGGATGATCTCTTCTTTCATCTCCCTATACCCCCCCCCCCCACTCTAAAGTCATACTTCCTTCAGACATATGATTTCCTTTAAAGAATCCATATTCCTATATGTAGTCTGACTCAATCTCTACTCTTCCATTTTCTTCCCCTCCCATAGCTATGTAGTTTTTTATCTTCTCGCACAATACCTTCAACATATGTACATTTTTGCCTGTTAATCCTAGTTCCTTTTTGCCTGTTAATCCTAGACTTTTATTATCTCTTTCTCTGTTGTATGTCCTTGTACTTATCAGGGTGACCACTAATACCATTATTCTTAATCTTTTGCCAACTACTTTAATTCCTTGTTGAGAAAAAAAATGTTATGAACATTTTGGTAGTTTTTCATTTTATAGACAAACTAAGGCTAAGGAATTTGCTACTGGTCATGCAGGTGGCAAGTAGGACTAACATTTAAATTTAGGCACACCTAATTCTGTGATTTAATGGAGCATATTTGATGATGACAAAATAAGGTTATGAGGTCATACATATCATTGAAAGTTTTATGGAGAAGATCACATTTGACTGTACTTTTATATTTGGATAGGAATCAATAGACAAAGAGGAGACAGAGTAAAGGCTTTCCTCCATAGAGAACAACATGAAAAGAAGTATGGTGGTAGTAAAATTTAAGGCACATTATTTTGAGGGCAGTAAGTCTGATTTGACTGGAGTATGGAGTAAGTACATAGGAATAATAGGAAATGAAACTTGAAAGGTATAAGATGCTAGAATGTATAGAGCATTGAATTCCAGGCAACACAATTTAAATTTTACTCCAAAGGTTGACACTGAAGAGTTTTGAGTAGGTGTGAACTTGATCAGATTACTAAAGAATCAGAATCACAGTATATCCATGTGACAATTTCTTCTACAAAATGCTTGACATATGATCATCCAGTCTTTGATTAGAGAACCTATGACTTATAGATTGATAATCTGGATAAGATACTAATAGTCCCAAATATTAAAAGACTCAGGAAAACTTCCTACATATTGGGTGGATCCTACTTGGAAGAGTTATTCCCAGACATGGACAAGAGTCATAGGAGATAAGATGTGGCAAATTGTCATCTACACTAATAAAAGGAATGTGTGCAGCCATGAAATTAGATATAGTTAGATAAGTCTCTTTATAGTGCCATTAAGGGACTCTCTTACACTTAAACTTTTATTTGATCTTAACTTATTACATATGGAGATACCTTGTTGAGTAAGAGCATTTAATTTATGCTATAAAATCAAATACTTTTTTGTGGGCGAGGGAAGTTAATTACCAAAACAATTGACATGGAATTTTGTGTTCTCTGCTCCTCACAGTCATTTGTGTAATTGTCTAATTGTCAATTATAAAAGAACATGGTTCAGTGGGGACAGTACAACTTCTGAAACTCATTTGTAAGATGAGAAAGTTGGACTAAAATTCTTAAGGTTCTTTCTAACTTTAAATCCATGAGCTATAACAAGAATTATACCATAAGAAAGAATTCCCCAAAAATAGTAAAAAGAAGAGAGTGGAGGCAAAAAAAAAGTAAAAAACAAAAACAAACCCAAAAACCTGTATTATAGTAGGGCAAGGTGTTTTTTTTGGTTTTGTTTTGATTTGGTTTGGTTTAGTTTGGGATTTTTTGACTTTTCAAAAATTAGCTTCAAGATTGTGAATATGGATACTAAATAAATGATGATAGTATACTCAAATAATATTTGCAGAAGGGGCTAGTTTAGGAGGAAAGATAAGCTTAATTTTAGGCATTAATTTTAGGTTTGGATTCTAGAAAACTATTTAGGTAGAATGTCCTATTGTCAGTTAAAAGTCAGGGCTGAAGATTTAGAATTTGAATCATTTAAATAGAGGTAGGAAAGAATTATAGGAAGAGATATTCCAGGATTAATTAACTCTACTCTTTCCAAGTGCTTGTCCACACAGCCGTCTAGCTCACTTACCATGGACTGGCTGATTTATATAGCTTCTTTTTTTTTTTTTAATGAAACAGTGGCATATATCTAGTTAGGTAGTTATCATTATTTTTATTAAATTGGTTCATCCTATGTTTCTCAATTGATAAATGGTCAAAAAATTTGAACAATTTTCAGATAAATTAAAGCCATGAAAAAAGTGCTTTAAATCACAGTTGATTAGAAAAAAATGCAAATTAAGACAACTGAGGTATCACTTCACACATTTCAGATTGGTTAAGATGATGGGAAAAGAAAATGATAAATGTTAGAGGCGATTGGAAAACTGGGCCTATAATGCATTGTTGGTGGAGTTGTGAACTGATCCATTCTAGAGAGCAATTTGGAACTATGCCCAAAGAGTTATCAAATAGTGCATACCCTTTCAATACAGCAGTATTATTAGTGGGTCTCTAACCCAAAAAGATCATAGAAGAGGGGAAAGGACTCATATGTGCATAATTGTAGCATCTCTTTCTATAGTGGTAAAGAATTGGAATTTGAGTGGATGCCCATCATGTGAGGAATGGTTGAATAAGTTTTAGTATCTGAATGTAATGGAATGTTATTATATATGCTATTTTTTTTTTTAACCCATCTTTGTGTTTTGATTCTTCTGGATGGCCCACATACATAGCTCTTTGTGCTTTAGCTCTGGCTCCCAACAAATTACAGCTCTGCTATAATCCCTGGCTGCCGAGTCAAAGCTCAGCAGCCAGACTTGGGGAGTCCTCTCCACCCCCCTCCCCCACCTCTTTCTTCCCCAGGGTGTGTGTTGAGGGGTGGAGCATTGGATGCCTGGCTGGGCTTTAAAATCTGGCTCCGTGCTCCCCTGCCTTCCTCCAGAAAGATGCCTAAGGGACCCTCGGCACAGTTTGCATGTGCCAGGAAAAGCTTGCCAGCCCAGGTCTTCCTTGAATTGAGCTTTTTGATACACCCCAGCTCCCAGTGTCAGGGCTCTGCCTGTTCCCACCCACCCCAGCCCATCTGTGTTGTGGTTCACACTCAGTTCCCTCAGGCCTCTCTCTGGATGTATATGACTATCTTCATCGCTGAACAATAGGAATCACATCATTGTTGAAGAGAACTATGTCCATCAGAATTGATCATCATATAGTCTTGTTACTGTGTATAATGTTCTCCTGGTTCTGCTGATTTCACTCAGCCATCAGTTCATGCAAGTCTCTCCAATCCTCTCTGAAATCCTCCTGTTGGTCATTTCTTACAGAACAATAATATTCCATAACATTCATATACCATAATTTATTCAGCCATTCTCCAATTGATAGGCATCAATTCAGTTTCCAGTTTCTAGCCAATAGAAACACTGCTGGGTCAAAGGGTATGCACAGTTTGATGACTTTTTGAGCATAGTTCCAGATTGCTCTTCAGAATGGTTGGATCCGTTCACAGTTCCAGCAACAATATCTTTTCCTGTCATCTTAGCCAATCTTGACATGTGTGTAGTGGTATCTCAAGAGTTGTCTTAATTTGCATTTCTGATCAATAGTGATTTGGAGCACCTTTTCATGACTTTTTTTGTAATCCTTATCCCATTTTTCTTAACTGCTTTCTCTCCTGTTTTATTTTTTGGACAAAATGAATTTCTGTGTATAACTTTGTATGCGTATTCTTCTCACTTTGAACCCCTTTTTCAGGTAAGACTGAATTTGTGTACTTTGTGCATCCCATTTGTATGAAATAAGTTCTTTCTCTCCATTTATCTCTCTCCCAGTGCATTCCTCCTTTCCCTTTTGTTCCTTCCTGATATCCAAACATAAAGATGTCCTTGGCCCTTTTAGTCCCTTTAAGACCCTTAGTGTAGAGGTTAGGTGCATCATCTCCACATATCAGAATATTAACAAGTTAACCTTGCTTAGTCCTTTATGATTTCTTATTCATACTTTTTTTTTTTTTAATGCTTCTCTTGACTCTCCTGAGTTTGATTGTGAGATTCTTTTTTCAATTTTGGGCTTTTCATCAAGAATGCTTGAAAAGTACTCATTTTTACTAAATGTCCAATTGTTTTTTTTTGTAAATTTTTTTTTTTTTGTAAAAAAAAATTTACCCTTTTATCTTTTCTAGGAAATTTACTGGCCTTATTGCAATCTGAATTTTTCCTTGGGACTATAATTGCAGATGTTTTCAAGTCATTTTTTTCCCTCTGTTTCTTGAACATCCCTATCACCCTCTTTATGCTCGGTCTTTTTATTTGCTTCTTTAAGTCTACTTGTTGATTTTGGACTTTTGTTTTAAGTGATGGACTCTGTTCACCTCAGGGCTGACAGCCAGTACCTATGCTGAGCTTCTGTCCTTTTATTTCCTTTTGCTGCTTTCATAGCTCAGTCTTGGGCTCTGGTGGTTTCTGGTGCTTCCAGAGGGATCTAATATGAATAGAGGTTTGCTTACTGCCCCTGTAGTCTTGAGCTCTACAAATTCCTGACCCAGATTTGGATTTGTTGTCATACTTGTAGCTGAGTTTCAGTAGACTGCTATTGGACTTAGTTGCTATTAGTTTGCTTAGAGGTTTTGGAGTTTTTGAGCAACTGAACTGTTGGCTCCCCACGTTGGTCTAAGTCTCCTACCCTGGTTATTCTATTTCAGGTATATGTATGGGACTCAAGGTTTTACAGCTGAGTTTACTGATGAGCTTTTGGTTTCAGCCACACAACTAAGTTTCTAGAATTTGTTCTTTGTTTGTTATGTAGCTAGCACCCTGCTTACCCAAGATCCCTCCTGTCTGCCCTGAATCTGTGATCTGAAATTGAATGATAGATGACAAGAATTGCCAGATGGCATCTATTCTTGCTCCCAGCAAACATCTCAGGAGTCTCTTGGGATCTTTTTCTTCTTTGATGCTCTGCTCTCTTTCCCTAGCCAGTGGAAAATGCTGTGCTGTTTTCATAGAGCTCCCCTATTCCAGTGTCCCTAGAAATCTAATTTTCTGGATTGGGCAAAAATAATTGTTGTTTTTTCTAAGCTAAGTGAGAAAAATGAATCATTGTGGGGGTGGGGGGTGGGTTTTTTGTTGTTGTTGTTTTTTCTTTCCTAATCAGAATTTGGTGTGGTACATTTTCTAGGTTAAGTTTTAGAGGAGGTATGCTGGGTGACCCAGACTTCTCTATTTTGTCTCTAGCTACTGGACTGAATTTGTAAAATGAATTTCAGGAAAGCAAATTTGATAGCTGAATTTAAGATGGATTCTGGAGTATGGACTTTTGAGTCAGGGAGACTACCAACTATTGAAAGTAATTTTTTTTTTTTCTGTAAGGGCCTAGATAAAAGATTGAAAGTTCAAATCAGGGGCAGCTAGGTGGCGCAGTGGATAGAGCACCAGCCCTGAAGTCAAGAGGACCTGAGTTCAAATCTGGTCTCAGACACTTAACATTCCCTAGCTGTGTGACCCTGGGCAAGTCACTTAACCTCAATTGCCTCAGCAAAAAGAAAAAAAAAAAAGTTCAAATCAACAAGACTTAGTAATAGAATGATGTCTGGACTTTGATCCTGTTAAACTGGGAGGGATGGTTGTACCCTCCAGAGCAACAGAAAAATTAGGAAGAAGGAAAGATACACTACCAAAAAGAAAATGAATTCAGTTTTGGATATATTGAGTTTAACATATCTACAGTTTGAGATATCCAGATGGCAGGTGGCGATGGAAGTTTGGAGATTAGGAAAGAGGTTAGAACCTGATAAGTAGATATGAAAATTATTAGCATAGAGATGATAATTGAATCCATGGAAGCTAGTAAGATCACTAAGCAAAGTTGTACAACTGGGAGCTAATGAATCCTTTTAATGTTGTCACATTGTTTGAATTCAAAGTACATATTTTCATTAAATTGGAATCAGTTAATATATTTTACATAGTTTTAATTTTGAAAAATAGAATTTAAATACATGCAATCACTATGGGGGATTCATTATTTGTACTAATGAGAACCTAGCTGTATATGGGGAAAAGAGAAAAAAACATCTTAGGATGAAGATTTTTAGGATAAAGATCATTGATAACTTTGGAATTAACATTTTCAGATTATAAACCAGAAGTAAGGTGGCTCTTTCAAGGCACTTGACAGAGAAAAAGATGAAAGATTGTTATATTTTAAGGGTTGGGGGGCTTAGTGAAGATTTTTTTTTAATGGATTAGAAACTTGGTTATGTTCAAAGGAAATACAAAAAGAAACCAGCTGATAAGTTGTAGATTCAAGAGAAGTAGAAAGAGATAGTCATCAAGAATTCAATCTGCTGGAGAATATAGAACTGGACAAAATATTTAGGACAAAAAATGCAGTTAGGAATTGGTCTTGACAAGGGTGGGGGCAAGCATCTTTGACAAATTTGGGAAAGGAGAGGATGTGAGATATTATGATGGGATTTTAAGATAAAAAAGAGAAGACAGCTTTACAAAGAACATGGTAAAAGAAGGAATATGAGCAACACTGTCACCTGTGATTTTCACTTGGTCTTAGATCCTGATAACTGGATTTTACACATTTTTGTTAATCCTCATTTACCACCCTCTGAAGTTGGTGTATGATTATTGCATTCCTAACCTGCCTTCCTTCTATGGAATTAAATGTATTTCTACTACAAACTATTATGTGTGGAGGGGGTGGAGAGACATCTGTAATCCCAGTTACTTATCTCATGCTCTATCTAGTAAAAGCTCTATGGACTTTTGAACTCTCTGGCTGTTCCATATCAGAATTCTCTGACTTTTTCCCCCACTGAGAATTTCCTTCTCTTCTGCTCTGCAGGCTGGGGGTACCCTTGGAATATTTATGGTGTGATTACACACAAGCTTTCTATTTGTTTTTTTCTCTGTTCATTTTGACTTTACTGTGCCTGTGGGCATTGGTGTTTTTTGTATATAAACAGACTAGTTGAGGGTACTTGTTTATCTTCAGTTTTCTTTTATCATAATTTGACCTGATGCCTTTTCCTAATGAAAATATATTTCCCAATATTCCCTCCTACATTTTAAAAAAAAAAATTAAATATGCACTATTATAGAATATGTGAAACACTCTTTGCTTAAATTAATCATTTCTTAACAAAGGCTATGATCTGAAACTGATATATTTGATCTTTTGATAAAATTCTGTACTTTATTGAATCTTTTGTTATTTTTAACTTTTTGCTTTTTCCGCCTGAATAAATGTACAGATATTTTTTCTTTTACCCTCCCTAGACAAAACAAAACAAAATGAAACACAAAAACCTCAAATGATCCTGTCTTTTAGTTTTAATTTCATAGAACTCTGCTGCCCCTTTCCAAGATACATTAATTCATCATATCTATTCCTCATTCCTTTTCTCTTCTAATATCCTATAGAATCTGATTCCATTTATGGGAGCATTATTCTGAAAAAGAGGCCATAAGCTTCATCAGACTGCCAAATGGGTTCATGAAGCAAAAAGAATTTGAGTCACTGCTCTGATTGATCACTTTTCCAATTTATCTTTCCAATTGAACTGCTGTTTATAAATCATCATAATGTACTGTTTCGGTAATGTCATTTCTTCATTAAAGTTTCTTTTTGGCTTCCCAAATAAAATATAAATTTATGATCTCGACATTTGAGGTCCTTAATAGACTACATCAAACCTATATTTTCAATCTTTCGCACTGTTTTCCTTGTATTCTGTTATAGCCATCGAGAATTAACCTTGGACTTCAATTTTTACCATTGTTATTTTGTCTTTCCCAGTTGTTCATTGTTTATGCTTAAAGATACTTAGAGCAAGAAAGTAAGTATAAACTTTCTAGGCTAACTCATTCTTTCCATTAAGTCTTTGCTTTGACTCCTTATTCTTCATCACACCTATCACATTCTTCCTTAAAAATAAATCTCATATTTATCTGTATTCTTTTCCCCACTGTATCATAGAGAAATCTTGGAGAGTCTGATTTCAAAGGGCTTTCTTCATAGTTGCTCTTGTAAATTTTTATTGTCAGATAATTTTAATTTATGTCAGTTATTAAATTAAAATTAAATTAAAATTTTTAATTTTATTGTATCAAGTTAGATAATCTAACAGGAATATTAATGATAATCATCATCCAACAAATGTGGGATCACAACCTAAACTAGTTTTCACTTTCCAAATTTTTCTTTGCTACTATTGTGAGATATGAAATACTTAAGAGCTTCAAAGAATCTTAGAGATCAGTTTATAAATGAAATTAAGGCCCAGAAAGTATTACATATTACATTAGCCATTAAGTTAGGTAAATTGTAGTATTTTATTACTTATACATGAACTTGACCTAGCCAAAGTTTCTTTTATATATATAGTATTGTCCTTTTTCTTGCTTGGTTTTAGATATGGGCTTTTTCCATGAAAACTACCATCTCTGTAAGTCATTTGAATCCATGCCTTTTGAATTCTCTTGCTTTTACCCAATTATTAGATGGTATAATCACAAGCAAGTGATTGAAAACTGGTCTTGGAGTTTAAAAGACTTGAGTTTAAATATTGCCTTACTAACTTTGTGATCCTGAGCAAATCACTTGACATTTCTGATCCTTAGTTCCCTCTTCTGTAAAGTGAGGAGATAGAAGTTAATGGCTTCTGGCCTTGTGAAAAATTTTGTGGGACTTCAATGGAACTTAATAGTGAAAGAAATTGACAGTGTAATATACTCTTCAAGGAGCACAGGTAGGTACATATGGTGAATTGAATACAGTCTCAACTAATAGTTATCTTGACCTCTTGTTCCCTCTCTTACTGAGTATAAAACGGAAGATGAATGCCTAAATCTGAGAACTTGGGGTTAGTTAAGGAAAATTGGTCTGTAGGAAACTTTTGTCCTGCAAATTGCTAGAGAATTCTGTAGAATTTAGTCTCCTTGTTAGTTTGTTATTGGATTTAGAGCGTTTTGAAGCTCTTGTTACCTTTTTTTTTTTTTTTTTTTTTTTAATTTGGCACCATATCACATTGCTTCTGTGATTGACTTGGAGCCAGTTGGATTTCATACAGGAGTACATTTCACACAGAAAAAATGGGACAGCTTGTATAAGGCTTATTGTTTCTATAGAAATGAAATCTACATCTGGATGTCAGTTTTAGATTGGTGTCAGTGAATTCCATAGTACTTTAAAAAAATTCTAGTATGTTATTTCTTAAGATGTTGATTTGCTTTACAAATCAAACCAAAACAGGCCTAATGGTTTTTAAAATAATTTTGGAATTTACTTTCTTGGATCTTTTCAGTGTTTCCTAATTACATTTGAGAAATAGTCAAATCGCTAGTAGCGAAAATTAAGATATACAAAATTTTTTTTAAGGAAATGGCCATTATATTTATACTTGTTGAATAAAAGTGACCCTAATTCTGCATGAAAATCCTGAAGACAATCTACTTCTGTAAATGAGAATTTAGGGAAAAAAAACTTGGGACATCTGTTAAGTGTCTGAGATCACAGGTCTTCGTGACTTCGTGCTGTATCCATTGTGCCACCTAGGTGCCCTCATTAAAAACATTTTTATTTTCTTTCCTATCCTGAATCACTTTGAAATAAAACAAACAAACAAACAAACAAAAAAACAGCCTCATAGTTAAACAAAATTCATCCATTGGTCATATCCAAAAATATATATGTTTAACTATGTCCCTTGGATCCATCATCTTTCTGTCAGGATAGGTCACATGTTCCTCATCTTTCTTCAAAAATCATGTCATAGGTCATTGCATTGATCAGATTTGATCATCTAATACCTATCCATCCCTCAGATGAGGGAACAAAACAGATCTAGCACAGTTCTGCAACATCTTTGGAAACTAATCCTCTCTCCTTATTTGTGGTTTTTAAGTCCTATGTCCAATACATACTTAATTGGCTTTATGGTCCTGAGCAAATCAAGTAACCTCCTGGTGCTCTAGGTAAGAAGTTAAAAAGAAATTGTTGATGTGGAATGGTTATAGAAGAGAGTTTTCTCATGAAGGAGTTTCCTATGCCAGAGAAATCTGACCCCTCTCTCTCTATTAGTATGTGCTCATTAGTGGTATCACTGTGTCAATATCTTTTAGTCTTTTTTAAAATATAATTGCTAATTGATATGCAAAATGATTGAAACTAATAACTCCACCAGCAGTATATTACTATTCTTATCTTCTTCCTCCAGTTTCTCCTTTACTTTTATACACCTGTGCTACCTACATCCTAATAAAAGTCTTTTATTGCCAAAAAATCAGTTATTTATTCTAACTCGGGGAATGTATGAGAATGATAAAACTCATTGATGCTTTAAAATCATTCTTGGAGTTTATTAGGGAGTAAAGAAGGGTTAGAATTGAGAATCATAAAGATTCAGGTGGAGGAAGTATACATGTAAAAGATGATTTTTTGAAATATCAAAATGGTCTGAAGGCATTTATTAGTTGATAGAATTGGCTAAGTGTCCCAAATACTGATGTAGTTAATGACTAGAACCTAGGATTTGAAATCAGAAGACCTGAGTTTGAATCCTAACTCTGCCATCACTTTTGAGACTTACTAGCCAACTTTGACCTTGGCTTCCACAACTAAAAGGAAGGAGTTAGATTTGATGATCTTTAAGGACTTTTAAACCACTAATCCTAAGAAAGAAAGCAGGACTAATTAAATTCTTTGAATCAAATAATGAGCTTTTATTAAGTACCTTTTGTGGGCCAGCACTGTGCTAGGAACTTGCAGATTCAAACAAAAATGAGATTCTAGTCACCAAGACTAACCAATTTATATTTTGGTGGAAGACTGGAATGGATTCAGGAGTAGACAAAATAAATTTAGAGATTTAGAGATACTTAACAAAATAATTAGTCCATGTACCACAGTGTAAGAATCCCTGCTTTGGGACACAAGAGTGGGTAGCAAGCTTTATCCCATTTGCCTTGATGGAAATAATACTAACCATTAATTGTCTTGAAAGAAAATTTTATAATCTTTGGATTAGAAGGGACCTTACAAGTGATCTAATCCAAATTCCCACTTATTTTTTTAATAACTTTTGTGTTTATATCCCTTTCATTTCTGAGTATTTCTGATACCCATCTCATAAGTCATCTAGCCATTCCTTGCAACAGATTCCTATGAAGAAATAAAAAGCAATTTAGGAAAAGTAAAACTTCACATATAATTGGTGGTATATATACATTCCACCATTATAGACCCTAGCCTTTACAAAGAAGTGAGGGTGATTTTTTTTTTTTATCCAGGAGCAGCCTACATTATTATAATTCTACAACACTGATTTTTCTTTCTTTTTTTTTTTAAATTACATTAGCGTTGATATGGTTTATTTTGTTCTGTTTCTTATAGCATAGCAATTATTCCTTTACCACATAATTCATGCACCACAATTTCTTAGGCATTCCCCAGTTGAAAGACTATGAATATTTTTTGTTGTATGTGAAATTTCTCTCAACTTCCCCTGGATTTATTTCTAGTAGGGGAATTTTTTAATCAGTGGATATGGATATTTTTGTTGTTTAAATAAATAAAAAGCATAATTTGAAATTGTCTTGTTAAATTGCTTGCACTAATTTATAGCTGTCTCAGCAGTGTGAGCAGTGTATGCATTATTTTGGCTATCTTTCCATTCCATTGTAACATTGGCATATGATCAAAATTGGGAATAATCGGCTACAAGGTAAAAGTCAGTTTTAATGAATATTTCTTTTATTACATGTATGTGGAATGGTCTTACATAAAAGTGTATGGTTTTATATAGTTCTTTGTAGACCATTTAAACTCATAACATGGAAGTCTCAACTTCTTTACTTTCATAGTCTTTCACAAGTAAGCCTCTTCTAGTATTGCTTAGTTCTAGCTGTAGAAAGAACTTCCAGATAACAGAAATGTTTAAAGGCAGCTATCATATCCTCTCTCCTTCCTACCTCCGACATTTTATCTTTAGTCTGAATACATTTACTTCCTTCATCTGTTCCTTATACTGTGATAGAGCCTTACTATCCTAGATGTCTACTGAATGCACATGTGGTTGTCAGTGGTTTTTAAAGTGTTAACACACAATTGAATGCTATACTGCAGATACTGGTATGGAGTATAGTAAGGTTATTATTTCCTGTGGTTTGGAAATTCTATTTAATGCAGCTTGATCCTGTTAACTTGTTTAACAATTGCTTTTATACAACTGCTTCAATAAACCTCTGGTTAAGCTCCAACTTTATTTAACAGACCTAGGGTCTTCTCTCTTAAAAAGTTGCATAGTTCTATATCTTGTAGGAAAAAAGATATTAACAAATATAGGTGGTTTAGTTAGAAAGCATTTAATTGGCTTTTTACAAGAATAACACAAAGAAAAGCAATAAAACTCTCTACAAAGTTGATCAAAATACTAAACTTTGACTAAAAATATGCAATTTACAAACACCTCCCCACCCTCCTCCATGGAGGTGGGCAGAATACAAAATTTTTAAGATGCTCTATTAATGACAAACCCTCAAATTATCCCAAAAAGGCAATCTCACAGGCACCTCACAGGATTTGGAAAGCATTTTGTGAGGATCAACTGACGTAATAAATGTAAACTCTAAAGCTCTATGAACATGTTAGCTATCATGTTGCATAATCATTACTCAGCTAGAGAAAATATTCGATGCCAACCAAAAGGTAAACAGATTCCTGAAGGCAATTGCTATAACTAGAGGAATCTCTTTCTTATCTTCTGGATATCTTGTAGATATTTGTATTCTTGTATATCAGTGTGGGTTCAGAAGTAAACTTTTTGTGGTATTAATAAAAAATGCCAGATTTGGACTTAGAGGCCCTGGATTTATTTATTATTTAGCATCTGTATGACATTAGGCAAATCATTTAACTTCCTTGGATCTTGATTTTCTCATCTCTAAAATGAAGACCCTAGACCAGATCTCCAAAGTCCCTGCTTTGGCAGTCATTTATGGCATTTTAATTGAGGGATGAGACTACAACTTTAATATACCATTCAAGAACAATATAAAAAGAAAAACAAATCGGATCATCTTGACCTAAAACTTTACCTCAGCAGGTTGATCTAATTGACCTTGGTGTATGTCTAATAATAGTATCTACTGTTTAAATAAAACTTGTAATAAGATTTAGTAATGATGCTAAAGTAATTAAGTCAGTTTGTTGCCACTATGATATAAAACTCTACTATACTTTCAATATTTAAATTTCTTTTTCTTGGTGCATAAACTGTCTTCATTTCCTTGCTCCCCAAAAAAAGAAAATTGGGAAGTTTCTTTGGAGAATAGGGAGAACAGAACGAATTTAAGACTTTAATATGCACTGTTAAAGACATATTAAGCCTAAGAAAAGTAGGGAAGTTAATGTTATATTATTATAGAGCACTTCCTAAATTTTCAATTTGTTCTAAAACCTTTTGAAGTTAGCTGCTTGAAATTCAGAACCCATTTTCATCTGGAGAAACGACATAAAATGATATGGTTAGGATCTCAAATCCAACCCCCGCCCCCAGCAAAATGTATTATTTGTAATGTCCCTTATAAAACATGTCATTTTTATAGCATGAATTGTTTGAGGAAATGTATTCCAAGTCCCAGTATGGCATATCTCTGACCATTGTCCATTTTATCTCTGCACCCTCACTCAGAAAATTGATTTCCCGTCCATAACTTCCAAACATACTCCAGGAAGTGCAGGTAGAATGGGAACTTCATGTATCCCCGTGATTTTTGGCTCTAGGTCTAGTACTTTTTTGGATAATGAGGTCTTGCAAAAATCAGAGACTCAGAAAGAATGTCGTTTAAGAGGATGAGGTGATCTGCTTATATTAGTATTCACACAGTAGGAATACTTATTGAGAGGGCTGGCAAATAATTTCCAGAATGTTACTCTTGCTCCTGATCTATACCAGACAGAATAGAAATAGTTTTGTTTGGAACTTTTTTTAACCTAAATATACCCATAAATTTTATTAACTGCCTTGTGAAAGACTTCTGTTGGAACATGTATATTCTTGGGGTTGGGTGTGTGTGTGTGTGTGTGTCTGTCTGTCTGTCTTTAAGATGCTCACCACAGATCACTTCTTATATAATAGTAAAATATAAAATAGTAATGAAACTGTTCCTTAAAAGTTTAAAAATTTTAGAAAATGTTCCTAATGGATTTTAACTGTTTCAACTCTTTCATATTAAATGTGTTACAGGAATGAAACTGAAGTCTGCTGCAATAAAACACTGAAGGCTTTAAAATGTTTTCTTGCATAAAACTCAAACTTTAAGTAGCTGCTTATGAGGATAGGGAAGTCAGGAAGGTAATGTCTGTCTCAAGATACAGGACAGCTGTTTGTTCATCAACCTCAACTGTGTGAGTAGAGCCTTAAGCCTTAAGCCTGTAACCCTGCTTAATTGGACATAATGAATAAATTTTTTTGTCTTGTCAGAAACTGTAGTTAAAATCAACATGATTAAATATTTTGAAAGATTTGCTTTCCTTCTCTTCCCTGTACCCTCCCTCCCCATCAATAGGATATAGAGGGTGGATTGGGGAGGTAATAGTTTTAAAGGGTAATTTAAAAAAAATTCATGGCACAAGTATTTCTATGAGCATTAAGACTAACTAAACTTCAAGTGTGACAATGTTGCTTGTTTTACACCAAAATTATTCTAAATCATAGGGATTCTATCTCAGAAAAATACCCTAAATTATGCTTAAGAGATAGGTGACTGTTTTGCTTAAGATTATGCTCCAAGCAGAATTGACTGAGAGTGTGTGTGTGCGTATGTATACACAACATAATTTATATCTTAATATTTGTGTATATGTATATACTCATTTGTGTTAGTGAAAAGCTATTTCAGGAAATGAATCATTCCAATTTTTGAAAAGAAAAGACATTATACCAAAAGTTATGTTTCATCTTTGCATCCTTAATTGAGTCTGGTATATTAAATTCAACAGTAATAAATCCTTTGTTAAAAGAAACATTGATTACCTTGAAGTAGTTGTTTCTTAATTAAGCACAGTTGGAATTATGTGGTATAGAATGCTTGTTTTTTAGTATTTTATAATAGCCTTTCCCTCTGTCTGTCTCTCTTTTATTTTTCCAAATACATGTAAAGATAGTTTTCAGCATTCATTTGTGATAGACTTTTGTGTTCCAAATATTTCTCCCTCCATCTCCTCACTCAGCAAGACAGCAAGCAGTTCTGATATAGGTTATGTAAGTGCAGTTCTTTTAGACATCTTTCCATAGTTGTGTTGTTGTGCAAAAAAAAAAAAATAAAATAAAATCAAAATCAAACCAAAAGGGGGAAAGAATATTAGAAAGAAAATCAAAGTGAAAATGTTTTTCTTAGATCCATGTTGAGTCTCCATAGTTCTCTTTATGGATACAAATGGCATTTTTCATCCCAAGTTAATTAGAATTGCCTTGAATTACCACATTGTTTAGAAGAGCCAAGTGTTAACCCAGTTGATTGTCATATAATCTTGTTGTATACAAGGTTTTCCAGGTTCTGCTTGCTTTACTTCAGCATCAGTTTGAATCTTTCCAGGCTTTTCTGAAATCAAATCTGTTCATTATTTCTTATACAATATTTCATTACTTTCATATACCGTGATTTATTCAGCCACTCCCTGACAGATGGGATTCACTTAATTTCTAGTTCCTTACCACTACAGAAAAGGATGCTACAACGGTTTTGGAGCATGTTGGTCCTTTTCCCTCTCTTATGATCACTTTGGGATACAGAACCAGTAGTGACACTGCTGGATCAAAGAATATTCAGTTTGATAGCCCTTTGGGTATAGTTCCAAATTGCTCTCTAGAATGATTGCATCATTTCACAACTCCACCCACAAAGCATTAGTGTCCCAGTTTTCCCACATCCTCTTCAACTATGTCATTATCTTTTCCTCTTGTCTAAGAAGTGTGAAGTAGCACCTCAGAATTGTCTTAATTTCTATTTGTCTAATCAGTGGTGATTTAGAGCATTTTTTCATATGATCAGAAATTAATTTCTTCATCTGAAAATTGTTATTTGACCATTTATCAATTGGGGAATGACTTGTGTTCTTATAAATTTGAGTCAGTTTTCTATATATTTTAGAAATGAGCTCTTTATCAAAAATACAGTCTATAAAGATTTTTTCTTAGCTTTCTGCTTCCCTTTTCATCTTGGCTGCATTGGCAAAAACTAAAACTAAAGTTATACATTTTCCATTTCATAGTGTTCTCTAGTTCTTTGGCCATAAATTTTTTCCTTCTCCATTGACCTGACAGATAGCTTATGGTATCACCTTTATGTCTAAATTTCAACCTTATCTTTCTTAGGTGTTGGTCAGTGCCTAGTTTCTGCCATATTATTTTCCAGTTTTCCCAGCAATTTTTGTAAGCAAGTTCTTATCCCAGAAGCCTATAGTCTTTGGGTTTATCAAACACTACATTACTTTAGTCATTGACTATTGTGTCTTATGTCCCTAATCTATTTTACTGCTCCACTACTTTTTCTTAGCCAGTATTAAATGGATTTGATGACTTTCACTTTATAATATAGTTTTAGGTCTGGTATGCCTTTTGCCTTTTTCTTTCAAAGCAAAATGTTAACCTTATGTAAGAATTGATTTGTAGATTTCTATATCTACTCTTGTCTTTTATTCATAAATTTAGCAGTAAAACCATCTTTGGGTCCGAGTAATATGGTATTTCATAGGGTATTTCATTGGCATTGTTTTAGAATATAAAATATTACATTTTAAAAATAATGAAATCTTACAATACTTATTTAGTGAAGTTAAAAGCTTTTATTTGGCAGTATCAAAACTGAAATGAAGGCATTCTTCATTCCAAGTATAATGCCATTACCCTTCCTTTTAAGGACATACAAAAATATGATTCTATTTTGAAAGTATTCAATGAAAAGGATTTAGCAATTCTTATACAGAAAATGTGTAACTTGGAATTTATCTTCTGTCTCTCTTGCTGCAGTTTAGTCCTTTGTTTTCTAATCAACAAATATAAAAAGTAAATTGTCACAAAATTTAATACAATGTATTTCCTGGATTCTATATGAACCTTGCAGGTGTGTATCTTTCAAAAGTTGACCCAGAAAAAATTACTTTTAAACTTATCTAGGAAACATTTTATATGCTATATATACTTATAATTTTACAAATAAATGTGGATATGAGTTCTTGTGTTAAAATATGAGAGGGCATAATTAACTTTTGTATCACTGCCCTCTCTCTTGATGACCTGTATGTACTCCACCTTTTTTTTTTTTTGCATTTAATCCTAATTTTGTTTTTTCTCAATTACATGTAAAACAGAAATTTTTAACTTTCATTTTTAAGAATTTTGAGTTTTCAAATTCTCCCTCTTTTTTGAGAAGGTAAGAATTTGATATAGATTGTACACTTAAGAAATGCTTTGCATGACTATATGTTAGGCAGGTTGCAAAAGAAAACAAACACCCCCTCTCCCCCCCCCCCAAGGGAAAAAAGAGTTTTTTTTTGTTTGTTTTTTTCCCCCCAATAAATCCTTTAGAATTTATTTGTATTATTGTGTTGTTGAAAATAGCTATTATTCACAGTTAATCATTGTACAGTGATGCTGTTACTGTATACAATATTGTGGCCCCTGCTCATTACAGTTAGCATCAGTTTATGTAATTTTCCCCAGATTTTTCTGAAACCATCCTGTTTGTCATTTCTTACAGCACTATAGTATTCCATCACAGTCTAATAACTTATTCAGCCATTGCCTAATTGATGGGCATCCTCTTGAGTTTCGATTCTTTACTACCACAAAAAAGAGCTGCTATAAATATTTTTGTAGATCTAAGTCTTCTCTCCTCTCCCCCACCTCCCTTCTTTCTTTGATTTCTTTGGCATACAGGCCTAGTAGGGATATTGCTGGGTCAAAGGGTCAAATACCCAATTTTATAGCTCTTTCAACATTTCGAACAGTTTCAAACTGTTCTCCAGAATGGTTGAATCAGTTCATCATTCCTTCAGCTGTGCATTAGGGTTCCTATTTTACTGTATCCCCTCCAACATTTCTCATTTTCCTTTCATATTAGCCAATCTGATAAGAGTAGTTTTAATTTGCATTTCTGTAATGAATACTGATTTAGAGTTTCTCTCTCTCTCTCTCTCTCTCTCTCTCTCTCTCTCTCTCTCTCTGGAAAATTGTTGAGAAATGACTTGCATTTTTATAAATTTGACTGAGTACTCTGTATTTGAGAGGTGAGGCCTTTATCAGAAAAATTTGCTGTAAATTTCCCCCCCCCCCCAGTTTCCTATTTTCCTTTTCTTGACTGTATTAGTTGTGATTGTGCACAAACTTTTTAATTTAATGTAATCAGGATTATCCATTTTATATCTCAATGTTTCTCGTTTTGTCAGTAGTCTGCTTTTAAAAGGGTTGTTTAGCTGTTTTTTCCTTTCTTTGAATAATTTTGACATTTATTTTAAAGTTAAAATAATTTGCTTTGCTTAGGGCTGCTAAGATAGTGCTGTGGGTAGAGCACATCTGCCCCGAAGTCAGCAAGACCTAAGTTCACATTTGGCCTGAGACACTTAATACTTCCTAGTTGTGTGACTCTGGGGAAAGTCACTTAACCCCAACTGCCTCAGCAAAAATAAATAAATAAAAATAAATAAAATTCTGTTAATTTAATAGCTATCAAATTGCTCTGGCTTTACATCTTGTGTTATTGTTTGAATCAGATTGTAAAACCACTACAAAATTGGAAAAGTCCAGGACTAAAAGGTCTTAAGTCTCTTAGGTCTATATGTTCTTGCTTTGAGAGATGAACAATGATCTTTTCAGAACCATATTTGCAAGCCATGTGATTCTTCTGGGTCCCCCAAATACTTTCTTAAGTTGCAGAGTAGCTGTGGATCTGCATTGATGGTTCAAGTATCTTTCAGACCCACATTTGCAAGC
This sequence comes from Myrmecobius fasciatus, assembly GCA_023553655.1. NCBI lineage: Eukaryota > Metazoa > Chordata > Mammalia > Dasyuromorphia > Myrmecobiidae > Myrmecobius > Myrmecobius fasciatus. The sequence goes on along the minus strand of JAJPUD010000738.1, from coordinate 560,780 downwards.
CATATGATCCCCTGGGCCCCCCAAACACTTTCTTAAAACTCTTTAAGTTGCAGAATAGCTGTGGATCTGCATTGATGGTGAGAGGAAGCTCTCCCTAGAAGCTCCTTACAGAGAACAAATCACAAGAGAGGTGTAAGTATATACCCACATACATATATGATATTAAGTATTAAAAATATAGTTACATTAAAAACTCATTTATATTCAGGAAATCTTGTTTAAACTAGTTATATTAGTTAGCATTGTGCTAACTTTTTCAAGTTTGTTTTTTCTAATTTGAAAGCAGTAGCTATTCAGTTTCATAGTCTGAAGTTATAAAAACCTTGTAGTTTGTATTTTGTGACTTTTTTCCCTTTTGATATTTTTTTTCTTTAATACACAATCTTAGATATTTGTAAGCTTTTATAATAGCTTGATAGTTATGCCTGTTATTTGGCAACCTAGGTGGTTCAATGGGTAGATTAAAGAGCTTGCAATCAGGGAGATTTGAGTTCACTGTGGCTTCAATTACTAGCTAGATGACTCTGGGCAAGTCATTTTGCCAAAGATGGGGATAACAACAGCACACCTACATCCTAAAGTTTGGAAAGATCAAATAAGATAATTATGAAGCACTTAAATACCTAGCACATAGTAAGCTCTGTGTAAATGTCATAGGGCTATTTTGGATTTAGAAACAATATCAGTTATGTATCATAAAAATCATAAATTACCTTAATATTTGCTGTTGTCAGTTCCTTTTTTTTTTTTCTGAATAGTTTCCTAAATATTGGGTTTTCTTCACAATTATCCTGTTCTAAAATATTTATATACTAAATAGTTAGTGTTAAGGCATAGAGAAGTTCACTTGTTTTATTTACTGATCTCTCTACATATACTGCTTACATACAACTTGATAAATGCTTGTTTTAATTTTTAACACCTCCCCAAAGAAATGATAGCATATATATGTAATAAACGTTGTTTTTAACATTATTAACATGATTTTTTATAATATGCACAATACATATTATGTAGCTTTATAAACAAAGTTCAGAATTTGTGTGGTAGCTATAGTTACATTTGGGTGATGTTTTCAAAAACAGCATTTTTCAGAGGAAATAGTAAGCATAATTGTATATTTTTAAAACCAAGAGCTTAAATGTCAGGTAATTATTTAATTTCTGTATCAGCAGGATCTAGTGACTTTTTTTTTTCCTTATAGAGTAAATTTGAATTTCATGACAGGAAAGACCTAATGGAAACAATAGTAGAATAGAAAATGAAAGTTGAATTGTGATTCAGTTTTTACCATAAACCCAAACTAGAAAATGAGTCAGGTTCTGATCCCATTTTTACCATAAAGTAGGTATTATGACCTTGAGAAAGTAACTTCTCACTTTCCTTAACTATAAAGGAGTTAGCCAGAAGAACCCTTCCAATTCTGAAATTCTGACGTAAAGGTTAGATATTCCCTTAAATATATAATTTCCTTAAATAAGTCGTTTTAAACAAGTGTATGGAAAAGAGCGTTGATTTAACACTATTAAAGTAGTAAAAACAAAGTTTGAGGTTATATTTGGGTTTTTCATTAGCTGCGTGTGGGGGGAGAAGAGAAAATATGTATGTTATGTAAATTATGCATGTAAAAGCAATTCAGGGAGTAAGGAAGGATTTGCTAGAGGATCCAAAGCACTAGAAACAATGATATCAAAAAGTTGATCTTGGAGTATGAAGGTATTCCATTGTAATTGGGAGGGCTAATAAAATGGATAAAGTTAAAAAAAAAAAAGAATGACCATCTTTGATGGTAGATAATAGATATGTAAGGGCATGAGTGAGAGAGGGAGAACAAGCAGTGTGGTTTGGATGTAAGAGAGGCATTTCAGATATCCAAGGAGAATAATACTTGTCATGTTGAATTTTGAGGTATAATAAAGTTAGTTTGCATCTTTAGAGGTCTGTGAAAGAGAATAATAAAAGGCACCCTGTGTTTACATTTAACATGTATTTCCAGAAATAATAAGATAACATGAGAGAGGGGGGAAAACAAGTTGTGAGCCACATGCTAGAGTAATCTACAGATGAAGAAAGCCTTAGAAGATGAATCCTTAGAAGCAATCATAATTTCAAGCCTTAGTGTGTAGGATAATGGTCATGTGCATGTTTTCTTAACATACAAACCAAAGGGATTATTCTTCAACTACAGATAGGGGAAGTGATCAATTATCCCTACACACATACCCAGTGGTAGAGCTACAAGATACTTTTCTGTTATTGGGTCTCTCTTTGTTCTTGAGGAGGAAGCAGGAGTGCCCAGGTTGTTCTGTGCCCTTCAATTTTACCTTACTGATCTCTTTTTCTTGTCTTTTCCAAGAATGTGCAGTAACTTTAGGCTGCCTTTACACTGTTCAGATTTTCCATCCATTCCCCACCGAAGGCCCATCTTTTCCCCTGAATTTCTGAAACCCTGATCAATAATAATAGCATTATATATAATATATAAGTACTTATATTTATATAATTTATATATTATTTGTTTTAAATATAATTTATATATATATTTACATAAAATAAGTACTTAGTGTGTGCCAGACATTGTGCTAAATGCTCTATAAATGTTATCCTATTTGGTCCTCATGATAACTCTGGGAGATAGTTACTCTTACATCCCTATTTTTATAGATTTGAAAACTGAAACAAACAGGTTAAATGACTTGGCCAGGGTTAACACAGGTAGTAGTTTTCTGAAATTTAAATTCAGATCTTCTTACCTCCCAGACTTCACTTGCCACCTCGTTGCTTATTGATTGTTAGTAGTATTGTTCAGAATTTGAGGGAAAGTATTCTGATAAATTTGTTTTGTATGGCACTTACATAATGTATAGCATTGTGCCAGGTGCTAAGTATACAAACAGAAAAAAAGTCAGAAGAACCCTGTTATCAAAGACCTTACATTTTAATGTAGGAGACAATTCTTAGAAAGTTTCAGCTGCAAATCAGATGGAAGGTTCTTGTGGTGCTGGGACAAAACAAATGGTAACAACTCTTTATACTATTTGCACAGAAAAGATCATCTCAGTTTCTGTTCTGTTGTTGAAGTATCTTTACAGCATCAAGGACTTTGACAGAAACTTCTTTTCTGGGTCTTCGGTAGCTGTGCATATGACCTTCTTCCCAGGATAGTGGCTGAGAGCAGTGGTCAGAAAACGTTGCTATTCTAAATGCTCTTTCTTTTTCCCATCAAGATCTGAGAGGTGTGAAGGTGGTGTCCCTCAGGGTACCTTGTTTCTTCCACTAGATTGGATGGCTTTCCCTTTGTGTTGTAGTGGAGAACAAACACTGACAAGGTGTCAGAAAAAAGCACTCTGTAGATCTCTTAAGAGCTTTTAGAATCGATTATGTGACATAGGACTGCTCAGCATATTGTGCCCTAATCAGAAGGTGCTGTGCTGCTCTTTAACCATAGAGACATCATGATGCCATATTGGTGGTCCTCAAGAATGAAGGACAACAACCAACTAACCAATGAGTGAGGCCACTGAGCAAGAAAGGATAGTTAACCCCTTTTTGGCTTTCCTGGATTGTTTTATAGTAGAACAGTTAATTTCTGTATGTATCTCTTTGGACAAATGCCATAAAATAGAGGTTTTAGAAGGGATTTTTTTTTAAAAACTATTTTGATAGTAATAGAGATGGGCTAGAAGAGATTTTATTGTCCAAATCTCTAGAAATCTTCAAAGGTTTTTCTGTCCCGTCTTTCCTTCTCCCCCCAACCTCAAATGTCCTAATCTTAGAATTTTTATGACATCTTCATTCTTTCCAGACTCAATTCTTTATTCTTATACTTGCTTATCTTTGAGACTGTGATTCAGTAAATTCTGCCTTCAAGGTATTTACATTCTAATGGGGAAAGACTGTACTTAAAGTTAATCTCTTAGAGTTTGTGGGGAGAAAATAGCCTCGGGTTTCCAGTAGAGGAAGTTGTGAGGGGCAAGGGTGGAGCCTGGGGAAGGAAAGCCATTATAGAAAATCCAAAAATCTAAATTTCAGTTTGAAGCCTTATAGTGCTACCTTTTCCTTTCAGTCCCAACCTTGAGGTATTGGTCTCCAGGTTTGACTCTGTTATCGTATTTGTACCATCCTCCCAGAGAGCCTTGTAAGAAAGAATGAACAAATATAGTGTAGGGAAATGTAGGGAAGGGGAAAAAAGGAAGGAATTAGCAAAACTTACCATAATAGGATATCTGAAGTTAAATACAGTGTTCCAAAATCAGTCTCCACCTTTGTGAAGAAGTTTGTCTCCTCACATCTCTTCTTAATTTTTTTTATATTTTTTTTAAAATTTGCATTGCTTCTATTCTAGTGTATGTAGTCTCCCTGATTGTATTTATTTCATTCCATCAGTTTTGAGTGTCTTTTCCATGCTTCTAGTAGTGTCTTTATGAAGATAAATTAAATTCAAATGACTGTTTTGATAGGGAAAGTAATTGGGCATGCTGTTTTGAAAAATTCGACTTGTCAGACATTTACTAAGTACTTACCATTAGTTCAGTGTTTAGTATTAGGCCTTGATAATACAAAGACAAATAAATAATGATCCTTTCCCTCAAGAGCTTTTAACTTTTTACTAGAGAGAGACTGCAAATACACAAATGGTACTGTGCAAAATAATTCATCATAGGAGTGAACATTAACAATTAACATTAATAATAATAAGATGATATGGGGATCAAAAAAATTGAGAGATGATGAGTGTATTGTATCAGTTAATGAAAATCTATGGAAGGGAGAAATGGAATGCCAAATTCAGAAAGTAGCTAACAGTCTAATTTGACTAGAACATAAAGTGAATGAAGGGAAATATTAAAAAATAATATGGTATAAAGTTATATAGGAATCAGAGGGTGATGAGCTTTAAATGCCAACCTGAGGAATTTTGTATTTTATTCAAGACAGTAAAAAGATAATACTTGCTTTTTTCTACTTCATATGCAAAAGGTTTTTGAGCAGAAGAGAGATTGTAAAGCAGGCTTCTTTGAAAAAGTATTTTGCAAGATGGATTAGAGACATTTAACATTTAAACTTGGTTTGTGACCATGGGAGTAGAGCAAAGGGAACAGTTCCCGGTGATGTCTAATCAATGGAACTTATTGGATATGGGGTAGGGAGGAGAGCAGAAGGGAGCATATTGGAAACCATTCCTTATGCTGTCGGTTAGTAAAGTTTTATCTTCCCTGACTCCAAAGTAGAAAAACCTTATTCAAAAATGTCTACTATCAATAATTGCTGGCTATGTGGATGGTAATTGCTGTTATATAGCCAACTTTTTTTATTTTTTAATTTGTGTTTGCTGTGTCTTTTTGCAGACTTGTTGGTGTAAAACTTCATTTTGTCATTGTCACCTTTGTCAGACATATTATAATATATAGAGCTTGTCTTGTACTGTGTTCAAGCTTATTACTTTCCAGAATTTTATATGTAATCATCATGAACTGTGTATGACAGCTCAAGGTTCTGGCTTCGCTGAAGACAGCACAAAAAGTTGGAACACTTCATTTATATACTTGTATGATAATCTGGAATTTGGTACCCCTCCTTTGAGGAATTTTTCCTAGCAACAGCAACAATATTTTTATGTAATTTTAAAATCTACAAAATATCTTAATATCTTAATCATAATATCCTATATTTTTAATTGGGGTAGGGGGCGGAGACAGGAACTTGGCACATAAATAGTTCAGAGATATGGGATCCCTTGAGCTGAAACATGATATTCAAAGCAGCATCACAGACCCAGGGAACAGTCTGAAAAGGCATAGAAATTGGAGATACTGGAGTGTCTTGTGTAAAGAACATTATAACGGCCATTTTGGTATGCTACACTTGCAATCCCTTAATCTGAGAAATTTTTATGCAATTCCAGATATATAGATATATAAAATAGGCATACAAATCAAATGTTTACTAATAATAAATCATAATTTCACAACAGTCACATTCATTTATATCACCCTATAGTTTGTAAACCCAAAGTTTAAGAAGCTTTTCCAGAGTATTGGAATGGAAGTATTACATAATTTGGCTAGAAAGATATTTGTCTAGTTTTGCAGGGTTTAAAATGTTAAACCAAAAGAGTTTGTATCAGAGAGGGAACTATTGGAGTAAGAGTAAAGGAGTGACATTGTCTGAGTTATGTTTTAGAAAAAATCGTATGAAAGATGAGTTAGAAAGGAAAGAAATCTGAAGCAGGAAATTAAGGAGTAAACTGTTGCAATAGGCCAAATGAGAGATGCTGCTAGAGTTGTGAAAGTAAGAATAAGACTTTGCAGCTAAATGGATATAGAAAAGAGGGGAAATGTGGAATCAGAGAAAATACGGGGAGATTAAACCTGAGTGATTGAAAGCATGATGGTATCCTTGACAGAAATAAAGAAGATGGGTAGATTTTGGTACTTGAGCAGTAAAATAAGTTTCATTTGAGCCTTTAGTTTAGTTTATTTTCAAAATATATGCAGAGATAGTTTTCATTAACCCTTGCAAAACCTTGTGTTCCAAATTTTTCTCTTCCTCCATATGCATTTCTACATTTATTATGCTGAATAAGAAAAATCAGATCAAAAAAGGAAAAAAAAAAAAAAGGCAAAGAAACAAAGTTGAAAATACTATGTTGTGATCCACATTCAATGATCCACATTCAATCCCCACAATCCTGTCTTTGGATGAAGATAACAGGTTCTCTCCATCACAAGACCATTGACCTGAATTACTTCATTGTTGAAAAGAGCCAAATCCATCAAAATTGATCATCACAAGCAGTGGCTGTGGCAGGAGCACCAGGCTGCATGGCCAAGATGTGTGACTTCACGAAAGATCAGATGGCAGAGTTCAAGAAGGCTTTCCAGCTGTTTGACCAAAGAGGGGATGGAAAGACCTTATACAGCCAGTGTGGGGATGTTATGTGAGTCCTGGGCCAGAATCCTACCAACACTTGAACACTGAGGTGTTCAAGGTCTTAGGGAATCCTAAGAGTGATGAGATGAATGTGAAGGTGCTAGACTTCGAACATTTTCTGCCAATTCTGCAAACTGTAACAAAGAATGAGGACCAAAGCACATAATGAGGATTATGTAGAGGGGCTTTGGGTGATTGACAAGGAAGGGAACGGCACAATCATGGGGGCTGAGATCTGGCATGTCCTCATCACCCTGGGTGAGAAGATGACAGAAGTAGTAGAAGTGTTGGTAGCATGGCATGAGGATAGCAACAGTTGTATCAACTATAAAGAGCTGGTCCAGATGGTGCTGAATGGCTAAAAACAGCTCCCCTTTCCACAAAGAACCCCCCTAACTTTGTCAGTATGAAAATCATTCTCTTGTCCCTGAAGTAACTAACTACATTTTCAAGGTTACCAAAATCCTTGCTTCCAACCCCCACCACCACCATACATGTCCTCTTTGGCCTATGTGTTTTCACCAAATAAACTTGCTTTCTGCTCCTTAAAAAAAAATAATAATAATAATAATGATCACAAAGTCTTCATATTGCTATGTACACTGTTCTTTTGGTTCTAGTAATTTCATTTAGCATCAGTTCATTTCTCTACAGGCCTCTCTGAAATCATCTTACTTACCATTTCTCATAGAATAATAATATTCCATGTCATTCATATACTGTAGCTTATTCAGCCATTCTTCAACTGATGGACATCCACTCTGTTTCCAATTCCTTATCACTACAAAAAGGGCTGCCACATGTGGGGTCCTTTTCCTCCTTTAAGGTCTCTTTGGGATACTACTGGATCAAAGAATATGTGTAGTTTGATTGCTCTTTGGGCATAGTTCCATATTGTTCTCCAAAATAGTGGTTAGATCTGTTCTCTACTCCATCAACAATGTATTAGTATTCAGAATAAATCAGTTTTCAAAGTTAGGCAATTTGTACTGCAGGATTGAATCTTAGGATAGGGAATAGAGCTGGATATATAGATCTGGCAGCCTTTTGGGTAATATAAATCATCATTAACACCGTAGGACCTGATAAGGTGGATGGGGGAACTGCCACAAATTAAAGAACTTTTTTTTTTCTTTCTTTTTTTTTAATTAAAGTTTTTAAATTCCAAAACATGTATGGGTAATTCTTCAATAATGACCCTTACAAAGCTTTCTAAACAAATTTCTCAAAGAGGGTATTAAATAGAAAAGGTGGAGTGGGAGAGTAATGCGAAAGGGAAATCAATTGGGGAATAGTTGGAACATTTTATGTGAATATAATGGAATGTTACTTTGCAGAAAAACAATGAAAGATATTTATGACTTTAGAGAACCTTGAGTAATATTAACTGATGCTCACAGTAAAATGAATTGAACTAGGAGAACACTTTTTTTTTTTTTTTTGCTTTTTGCTGAGGCAATTGGGGTTAAGTGACTTGCCCAGGGTCACACAGCTAGGAAAACAACAAGCTTATCACTCAGTTCAGTGACTGTCTCCAGAAGACTTAGAATTAATCTTGTTATCCACTACTTGACAGAAAAGTTATGGACTCTGGATGATGCATATATGGACATGACTAATGTGCAGCTTTCTTTTGTTTGACTATAGTTGTTTTTTTTTTCTTTTTAATTGGAGGGAAAATTAATAGTAATGATGTCTCAAAAGGAAAACCATTGAAACATTTTCAGAAATGCTCAGAAGAAAATTGAAAAAAAAATTGAATATTTTAATATTTTTTTAAAAAATCTTTAATTTTGTAGTTTTAAAAAGTTGCATAGTTTGAAAGAGATTCACCTAAAACTTATTGTGTTCTGATGTATATGTGGAAATGATCTTTTTGGTTTTTAATAATGAAACATAAAAAATTTTGTATTTGATCTGAAGGTAATGGAGGAAAAAACCCTATAGTTTATTATGAAAATGGGTGAGATAGACAGATTTATGTTTTGGAGAAAGCACTTGAGAAGCTGTGGTGGATGAATTGGAGTGGGGAGCAACTTAGGGCAGAAAGATTAAGTAGAAAAAGTCTATTGTAATAGTTCAAGTGAGATGTGTTGAAGATCTGAATGGGGATAATTTCTTAGGGAGATAAGGGGATGTAAAAGATGTGACAAGTAGAAACAGAATTGGGCAAATTAATTGGATATGTCAGAGTGAAGACTTGAGAGTGACACAGTTATACCTGAGAGTTACATCTCAGTGACCAGAAAGATTAATGGGGAAATTTGGAAAAGGGGAAGGGAAGATTCCTTGGGAAAAGATCATTTCTGTTTTGGACTTAACTGAGTCTGAGAAGCCTAAAAGGACATATAGTTGGAAATGTCTGATAGGCAGTTGATGATAGAGCATGAGAACTCCAGCGAGCAACTTAGACTGAGTTATGTACTGAGATGGTGTTTGAGCATCTGAAGCAGATGAAAGAAAAAAGGAGTGGGTTCCATGATAAATTCTTGGGAGATATATAGTTACTTATTGATTTCAGCTTCAGCAGTCAGTAAGTCTGAAAATCTAGAGACAGTGTCAAAGTGGAGAAGGTGTTCTAAAGTGTCAAATGGTACAGGAGTACCCAAAAAGATGACAATTATGGAAAAATTATTGGATTTAGCTGCTAAGAGATCATTGGTAACTTTGTGGAGAAAATCATTTCTCCACAAAAATGCTATCTTTATGTGCTTTTGTGTTAGAAGAAATTGAGCTTTATTGATTATATCTAGTAGTTTAACAATTATCAGCAAGTATTTATTAATGACTTCATAAATGCTTGTTAATTAACACTTTCTTTTGGCACTCCATATGTAAGAGTACCAGGTCATTGTTAGCTTTTTTGACAACACAGTGACTATGAAATCTTTTCTAATCTTTTTTTGTATGATATATTCCTATGCTATTGTTCACTCATTTTTCCTTCATTTCCAATTCATTGTCACCCTATTTGGAGTTTTCTTGGCAAAAGTACTGCTGTGGTTTGCTGTGGTTTTCTTCGACAGCTCATTTTATAGATGAGGAAACTGAGGAAAAGAGAGTGAAGTGACTTGCCCAGGGCACTTAGCTAGTAAATATCTGAGGCCAGATTGGAAGTCATGGAAATTGAGTCTTCCTGATTTCAGGGCCAGGACTTTTCTACTTTGTTATTCAGCTGCCCATACTATTCCTGAGTAGGTATGTTTACATATTGTATCAAAAAAGAAATAATTTTCCAAAGCTTCGACCTGCATTAAATTTGGGTTTTTAGAAATTCCACAACTAATGGGTCATATGTTTGACTTTTTCCTATGTAACATGTTTCTTGGGCCATATGAGAATTAGGAATATAAGTGTGCCTTCTCTAGTGTTCTACTCAGCAGTAGGTAGCTGCTGTGTTCTTATATGTAGAATATATTATCAAATATGCTGCTTTGGTCTTTATTATAACCTTGTAGCAGGATAGTAATGGAAAAAGGAAGATAAAATGATCTTTAGTGTTCTCATCTACTTTATCTGTAGCTAGAATTTGGGGAATGAGTTGATTATCATTGAATAAAGGGGAAAAAAAATTTGATTTATGAGTCTTCTACCCACATCAGCCAGATGTAAACCTTTTGTCTTTCAGCCCAAACTGCAGAGGGAAAGACAACCTGACATAGGGAAGTGGGGACAGCTACACAGAGAGAGAACTGCAAAACATCCTCAGTACAGTAGCAGGCCTGTACTCCAAATCCAAAAATCCCTATACTTTTTCACCAGAGTAAGTAACATCTTTTTTTCCTTTATCAAAGCAAGTCATTGCAGTGTTTCTTAACTAATTCCATTACAGGTTTTCTTTTCTTTGACCTCCACAGATAATTTCTTGCCCTCTGAACTATTTTTTTTTTCCCCTTATTGTGTCTCTTTACTCTGAATTTATCTCTCTTCAGCCGCGGCCCCCTCCTCCCACTGTCCCTGTCCCATGAGAAACTTTAATATGAAATTAATTGTTGGCAAACAATTGTGGTTATTTGTATCTGTCTTTATCTCTCCCCTTTCCCCCACCATTCCTCCCCCCCCCCCCCCCACTGTCCCTTGTGAAACTTTAATATGAAATTAGTTGTTGGCAAATAATTGTGGTTAATTATGTTCCTTTAAAAGACATTATCACTCTGCTCTCTTCTGGCTTCAAGAGGTTACTGCACATTAACTTGGTTAGTAAGGTGTCAAATAAAGTCACTATGCAATTGGTTGATTTATATTAAAAAAAAAAGGAAATCTTATACTTAAAAACAATGTGATCATAGTCTTCAGATGTGAAGTAACTTTTAGTTTAGCATTCCTAACATGCCTACTATGAGTTTTCCCTTGTTCTCTGGAAGATCACATTATAGAAAAGTCATTTTGGATACCAAGTTAAAAAGAAGAGATTGGTTTTAACACAAGTCTTATTTTTTAAGACAGTTTCCCATCCTGTTCTCTGTAGGAGAAACACAAGTAGTTGAAATCCACATTCTTAACTTTCTGGACAGCAGTTAGTAATCATCCTACTTAGATAGACATCTACCTATAAAATTGAATTTGTAAGATATAAACAGAAGATGTGTTCATGTTCTTTGTGACTAATTTGTCTGAAGAGGAAAGGCTAATAAATAAGATAAAAATCTTAATGTTTTTAGAATTGAAATAAAAAGAACTTTATTTCAAATATGACATTAGCATTAATCTCATTTTTCATTCAGTGAATATTAATGGAATGCTTAAGATGGACAAGCATGGTGGGAGTTTCTTGGGGAAATTCAAAGGAAGTAAGTCTTGTTCTCAAGTATCTTATAATCTAATTGGGGCAGTAAAACATTTCATTTAGTAAACATTTATCAAATACCTTTATGAAAGGTATTCTGCGATATATGCTAAAGAATTAGATTTATAGGTAAGACAAGAATCCGTACCTTCAAGAAACTTTTAACTTTAGTAGAAACATGCAGAAGTTAAATGATCATTCAAGGCACACCATAAGGTGACAAACATGAGTGATATAAACAACTTTTTTCAGATGGATTTCAAAAGTTTTTGAAATACCCCTCAACTCATCCATACCTGTTTATCCTGTGTAATTTTGATCAATGATTTACTGTAAATTCACCAGTGTATGGGGTGGAAAGGTGGCAGTTTCTTCCTTTCTCCATTAGCAGATTTTTGAGCAAGGGAATGAATAACACAATGATCTGTGTTTTGGAAATGTTATCTATATAAGATATATGGAATGGATTTAAACAAGATGAGGCTAAAGATAGGAAAATCAGTTGATAAGTGGATTAGACCAAGGCTTCTCAAACTTTTTTCACTCATGACTCCTTTTCACTCAAGAAATTTTTGTCTGACCCTGAATTTGGAGGTGTATAACATAGGTATACAAATCAAGCATTTACTGATAATAAATCAAAATTTCACAATCCCCATTTATGAAATTCCATATGGGATAATGAACCATAGTTTAAGAAGCTGTGTGTGGGATGATGCCAAGAATATTTCAGAGAAAGAATTGCTAGAATTTGGAGATGGTAAAGAAAAGTAGCTAGCATTGAGATATTTGCATGCTAATTGAGTCATCTTTCTTATGTTTCTCTTGAAAGTACATTGCATAAGAAGTCAAGAGTTTGAATCCTACCTCTGCTATTTACTTCCAGTGTGACTTTGAGTAAGACATAATCCCCCTGGGCCTTAATTTTCTCATTTGTAAATGAGGCAGTTATATCCTCAGACAGACATCCAAGGTTCCTTCAAGCTCTCTGTGATACTAAATTGTAAATTTAAAAACATATTTTGTAAAGACATTTGAATTTTCTTTAATATCATCTAAATCATAGTTGGAATGAGCTAATGGTCATGATCCAAGAAATAGAATAGTGACAAATTTAACAGACATTTTCTTCAGAGTTCTAAATTCTTTAAAGTTATAAAATCATCTTAGCAGAATAATATTTTTAAAGTTTAACATGGAATTTAAAAAATATTTTAAAATTTGAAGGGGTAATGATTATTGAATCATAGGCCTTCATTTTATGGCTGGACAAAGTAAGGTCCAGACATTAAGGAATTTAGCCATGTTCTTACTGATAATGACAGAATTAGGCCTGTATCTTTGTTCTCCTAATTCCTAATTCTCATGCCAATGAGTCACAGATCTTTTTTTCCCCTGATTATTTGTCATTGTTCTTTTTTTGTTTCCTGAGTATGGTGGCTTTAAGTACTAGGGAGTGGAATTGGACTGGAGGTTTCATTTATATAGGAAACTTCCTCTTTTAATAAGTGGATACCTCTGCATTTTATAATATTATTAGAGAGTTGTTTAAAGCAGTAGTGTCAACCCATAGAAAGGGGTAGCATAGGTATTTATTGACTTAGAAAACCACATATTAATATTATCTATTTCCTTTTATTTTAAAATACTTTGTTAAACATTTCTGTTATATTTTAATCTGATTTGGACTGCACTCAGAAGTATGTGGGCTCAGGAGCAGCAGGTGGTGCAGTGGATAGAGCACCAGCCCTGAAGTTAAGAAAAACTGAGTTCAAATTGTGGTCTTAGACAATTAACACTTCCTAGTTGTGTGACCCTGGGCAAGTCACTTAACCCCAATTGCCTCAGCAAAAAATAAAATAAAAGTATGTGAGCTACATATGACTGTCGCTGTATGACCTAGAGGACTTAGACATACAATGGCTTACCCAGCATTATTTTATTGCCAGATTGATGGGGCAGAAACTGAACCTGAGTCTTGTGGATCTCTATCTGCTTCTCCATAAATATAACAAGATAGCAATTGAGGACTTAATTTCCCTTCTTATTCTTCTCTTTTACCTAACTTCTTTCTTGGAAATGTCAGACTCAGTTTCTTTGGTATGATTAGTCATCTACCACTTGGCTATAACATAGAAAATGTGTTCTTCCCTTCCTTCCATTTATCTAATCCTTCACCAAGCTAGCCTGCCTTTGCTTGAAGAATTATAAATGGGTTCGAACCAAAAAAGGTATTGACCTTCTTATAATTTGCATCCTTGATACTTAAGTTGCTTATTAATCTATATAATTTTTCCTGCTGTTTTATATTTCTCTCCTCCCCCCAAAAAACAGATTTAAAAAGTGCTTGTAAGTTACCAGAATAAAAATGATAATTCAGTATTTTGGAATTGGATTTGGAGCCAAAATATTTGTGATTATATGCTAAGTTCAACTTAACTATAATACATGAGTTTAAATTTTTGTAGCATTGTAGCCATGTTGTATTTTAGTGTTTATAATTAGCATGTTATACTTTTAATAAATAACAATAAGTGTCTATGGAAGTAGTCTTTAGAACTTATAATTGCAAGCATATGTGTACATGTACACACATATATACACACACACACAGTAGTCCAGATTTCTTTGCTACTTTAACTTTTACTTCTTTCATGTAGCACTCTGGCAGCTAGATGATGTAGGAGATATAACATTGGGCTTGGGAAGATCTGATTTCAAATCCTGTTTCAGAGGACTCACCAGCTATGTGATACATGTAACTGGGCAAATCATTTCTCCTCTTTCAGCCTCTGTTTTATCTTTAAAATGGATTTTTCCCTACCTCACAGAGTTGTTGTGAGAGTCAAATGAAGTTACATATATAAAGTGCTTTGCAAACTTTAAAAAGCTATAAAAATGCTACTTTTTTTGTGTTGTATATCAAGTGCTCTATGTGTTTCTATCCCAGAGATAGATAGCTACATCTACAATCTCCAAGATTCTAGAGATGCTTCTAGAGATGAGTGCCTTTAATGCAGTTGACTGAGACTTACCATCATTTGACTTTTACAAATGAATTTGTTTCTACCATAAAGCAAGAATAGAATCCAAATATTCCCTCTACTCCCTGTACTTCCAGGGAACTTGCTTCCCTATATTTCCTAGGTCTCTGGGGAGATGGGGCATCAGAAACAAAGCAGTTTCTACATAGGATTGGCCTCACTGTGGCATTGCCCCACATGAATCCTCCGCTATTTTGACCTACATCCCAAAGCTCATTCTTCATTCATAAAGGCATCAATGCTGGGCTAGCAGCAAAACCAAAAATGAGCTAGACTTCTGTACTTTTAGACCTCAGATATCTAGTTTTGTGACCTTTCAAAACTTGCTATAAACCTTTCATGTCTTTGCCTAAAATGAAAGAATAAACTCTGCCTCTTGAAGCAGGCAATATTAATATGGTCACATCTCAGCTTCTGATTCGTGAAGGCCCAAAACCTCTCTCCCGATAGCATTATCTTTCTCTAGACATTTGAACATAAAGGAGTAGTCAAGTCAGACCAAGCAAAGGCTTCAGCTGAGATAGAGAGAGACTGAGATTGAGGCCTTTTGAAAATGTCCCTAGTTCTGATTTTGCCATCCATAGCCTAATTAAGAGGCTGTTACTTTCAACATGGTTAGCAGGCTGGAACCAGTTACAGAATGTTCACATGTGCTCATAAGTGTCTGCAGAGTGCTTCCATTACATGTCATCATGGCTGGCTTGGAGGGAGGCTTCCCCTACTTTCTTTCACATAGGGAATTATACAGATGGTAGGCTCCCATTACACTTGGTAAATAGAATCAGATCTCGTTATACTCTTGAGCAAAAATTGTAAAGTTGAGAATCAGTTAAAGAACATAGCCCAAAATGGAAAGATCAGATTAGAAGTAGATTCCTAAAGGATATTCTCATCCATTTAAAATAATCAAGATACTCAAATACATTAATAACTAATTAAATAAATAGTTAAAGTAATTAAGATATATGCTCTCTAAAATCATTCATTAGTTGGCAGTTATCAAGGAGAATAAGTAGTTTACATTAAAAGCAGGTGATTGGAGATGGATGGAGGGTAAGGAAAAAAAAACATTGAAACAGAAGAAAAAATTTGACAGTACATATGGAGTAAATGTAGCAAAATGTGAATTTGAGAAGTTCATTGAGAAGAGGAGGACAAAATAGTGTCAGTAAGGTAGACTATTACTTCAGTAAAGAGCTTGTACATTTAAGAAGTGCAGTGGAGAGTACCAGAGTCCTTTAACATTTTTGAGTTTACGGCAAATATTTAGTAACAAGTCAATTTTAACAATTTTTTTAAAATGTTCTTTTGAAAAGTACTGCCTATGCTTCAGTTTTCCCCCAGAATTTCCATTCTTCAACTTCTCTCATTTCCCCTTTGACAAAATTCCAACTTGTCAAAATTTTTAGAAATCTTTAGAAATAAGTGACATACAAATTTTAACATTTTAAAATTACTTCCTGCAAATCTAATGCCATAGTAAAGAGTTTTAAAAAGTATTTTATGAGACATAAAATACTTACATATAGCATATTACAGTTAAGTCTGTCAATCAGCTAACATTTATCAGGTACCTACTATGTTCTAAGCAAGGTGCTAAGTGCTAGAAATACAAAGAAAACAAAGATAGTCCTTTTGGGCTAGGAGCTTGGTCTGCAACCTTATAGATAATATGCAAAAAACAATGCAAACAAGTAAATGTAAGAAATTTGAAGTAGGCACTAGAATTAAGGTCAAGAAAGCCTTCCTGCAGAAGGTATGATTTTTAGTTAAGACTCCAAGGAAGCCAGAGATGAACATTTTAGATAAAGGAAACAGCCAGTGAAAATTCCTGAAGTTAGGAAATGGAGTGTCTTGTTTGAAAAGCATCTAGGAGGTCATTCACTGGATTTCAGCATGTATGAGGGAATGTAAGAAGGAAATCTAGAAGGAGCAGAGTTCTAGGGGAGAGGTGATCTTGGAAGGGCTTTGAATACTAAACACAGAATAGGGGATTAAAAAGCCACTGGAGTTTATTGAACCAAAATGTAATGTGGTTAGGCCTGTACTTTGAGAGTTTTACCTAGTGGGAGAAACCTACAGCAGGGAGATCACTCAGCTAGCTGCTTCAGTAAATGAAACTGACAAGCTAAGGACTTTATACTAGAGTGGTAATTGTTAGAGGAGAGAAAGGGACTTAAGAAAAAATGCTGAAAAGGTACAATCAACAGACTTTGTAAGAGATTTGATATGATGATAAGAGAGTAGTTGAGGGAATATGGTGGTACTTTTAATTAAAATACAGAAGTTAGGATGTGAGGAGGTCTTGAAGGGAAAGAGAACAGGAGATGAGTTCAATTAAAGAGTTGTTGAGTTTAAGATGTCTGCAAAAGGGATAGTTAGTTGACAGAACACAGGCCTGGGAGTTGGGAGGACCCATGTTCAAATCTGACTTTGTGATCCTTGGCAAGTCTAAACAAAACAAACTTTCAAAACATCCAGTTTATGATGTCCAGCAGACCCTTGGAGATACAAGACTGTATGGTCAGCAGAGAAGTTAAGGCTGATTTGAGAATCAGCCTAGAGGTGATAATTGGATCCTTATGGGTGCTGATAAGATAACCAAGTGAAATAGGATAGAGGGAAGAATGTGGAAGGCAAGAGGCTCTTTTCCCTCCAAAAAAAATTCATAGTTAAGGGATATGATATAGATGAATATCCAATGAAGCAAAGTAAGGATTGGTCACATACATAGAAGGGAAACCAAATGAGCAGAATGTTATAAAAACTAGAGAGAAGAAAGAGGATGATTAGCAGTGGCAAAGGCTGCAAAAAGGTTGAGATGGATAAGAACTGAGAAGATCTTAATTGAATTTGGTGATAAGGGCAATATTGGGTAGAGCAATTTCAATTGGAAGATGAGGTTGGCAATTTTTGTAGAAAGTTGAGAGTGAGTGATAAAGGTATTAGATCTATTTTTGATAGCTTTCTTCAGGAATTTAGTCAGAAAAGGGGAAATAATTATGGAACTATTTATAGCTTGTCAGGTTAGATGGATCAGGTAGGTGTTTTTGAGGATGGAAGGAGACAGGCATATTTGTAGGCAATGAACACAGTACAAAATAACTTCTGAGAGCAATGGTGAGAGCAGGGGTAGTCTGCTGAAGAAATGGAATGAAGAATGTTATCACCTTTGCATGTAAGGAATTTTCCTTGGCAAGGAAAAAAGAATCATCTAATATGAGTCAGGAATAAGGGAAATGATGATAGTAGGCATTTGAGTGATGTGAAATAAGCAGGATGAGAGAATCTCAGCAATTTGCTTGGTCTCCTTCCCTCTCCCCCCCCCAGTAAAATTCTCTTAGCTGAATGGGAAAAGGGGAAATAATGGAAAGGTTAAAGAAGGATGAAAAGATTTGGAAGAACTGCTGTGGTAAGTGAGTTTATTGGTGGAGAAGGCTGGGAGAGGTGGAGAGGAGAGCCTAGTTTAGATCATATCACAAATTGGTAGTGGATCTCATCACCACCATTTCGTAACTTTCACCAATATGTAGTAATGGATCATATTTATTGAAAGTATTTTAAAGTTAACTTGATTTTTGTTACAAATGGAAATAAAAGCTGCTGAACTTTAAAGAATCCACTATCAATGAGTCCAGAAAGCTTTTTTCTTTCTTTTTCTTTTTTTTTTTTTTTAATTTAATACAAATTATTTGGTAGGCACCGTACTTAACACAGAGGGTACTCCGAACAAGCACAACAGTCTCTCATTTCAAAGATCTTATATATGAAATAGCTTGTATTGTAAATAACACTTGTATTAGGAAATATCATGATAATAAAAGATTATATTTTTCTTGATTTTTTTTTTTTATGTCCCCTATAAAGTTCATTAGATAGGAGTACTAATGAAAAACTGGATTAGGTGAGGGAAGGGAAGGGGGGAAATCATAAGCCAATAAGTTTAATTAATTGAATAAAAGTATTGCTATGTTTAAACTTCATTGACTTAATATAATTTTCTGGGATTTCACTTTTGATTACTTTCTGCCTCTTCCAATACTTTACTTTTATCTATTAGATAAGAAAATAGACTGTCTGGATTGAGACAAATTTCCCTGGCCTTTTATATTATTATTAATTAATTAATTAATATTAATTAATTAATATTATTATATTGTAAATTGGTTTACAGTTGCTTTTCTTTTTTTTTTTTTTTTTTTTGCTTTTTGCTGAGGCAATTGGGGTTAAGTGACTTGCTCAGGGTCACACAGCTAGGAAGTGTCTGAGACCAGATTTGAACTCAGGTCCTCCTGACTTAAGGGCTGGTGCTCTAACCACTGCGCCACCTAGCTGCCCCAGTCTTTAGATTTCTTTCACATGCTACACAAAATGTAGAAATTTGAAACAGATAAAAAGCCAAGAGTTAAAAACTGTTAATAAGCAAAGAGGTAAGGATGTGCTTTAATGAATTTCTGTTCCATCTGAAACTTTTGTTTTGTTTTGTTTTGTAGCAACTGATAGTACCTTTTTGCATCAAGCCATATGTAGCTTGTATTTCAGTGCAATGAATTGTAGCAAGGATTTTATTATTTAATATTTTCTTTCCTTTGATTCATATATATCCATGAAAAAAAATCTCCCTAATGCATAGTTGTTTTTTTTTTTGTTTGTTTGTTTTTGTTTTTTAAACAAAGTAGGTGTCATTTCAAGGTGTACTTGAAATTGTAGGTGTACTTGCAAAAAAAGATTGTCTTAAATCAACTTCATAGCATTATTGGTCCTTTTGATGACAATGGTGTTGGAACTTGATTGCCTTTGTTCTTTCAGCCTCGGAGACTGACCCAGAAAATAACCAGCGAATAGTTAATTACCATATAGGGTCTCCATTCTGACATAAAGCTTCTCTGCCTGCCTGAGTCCTAAGTCCAGTATATACGCATTTGGGCTATCTGCAGTTTTCAAAATTGTTGAAAGTCATTGATGCAAGATCCCTCATGTCACTTAGGTGATGTAGAACTTTTTTGACATGTTGGATCCTAACAAATATCAGGAGCCATTATCTTACAATTATTCCTAAGGGTTATATTTTCAAAATTAACTTTTCTTCATCATATCTTAGTTTTTACTTTTAGTACAGACTTATCTCTAACTAGAACCATCCATGTACAAAATTTTGCAAGCAAAGGAGCAAAATTACAATATTTTTGGTTATAAATCAAAGACATGTTAGTCATTTGTTTTATGGAAGAAAAATGACAACAGAGGTCTTCTTCCCCATTTCCACTCCCTACCATTAATAATCACCACCTAAAAGATAGCATTCTGCTACTTTAGCATCATTTGACTGGAAAAGATTTGGCATCTGTTTAGAAAGTTTCGTTTTTTTTTTTTTTTTTTTTCATATCTATTGTGCTTTCCTTTCTCAGCATTTAGTTTTTGCTCCTGGATTTTAGGTATCACACATGAATCTGTATATTTTATTATTTCAA
This sequence comes from Myrmecobius fasciatus, assembly GCA_023553655.1. Taxonomy (NCBI): domain Eukaryota; kingdom Metazoa; phylum Chordata; class Mammalia; order Dasyuromorphia; family Myrmecobiidae; genus Myrmecobius; species Myrmecobius fasciatus. The sequence goes on along the minus strand of JAJPUD010000738.1, from coordinate 540,546 downwards.
GCCCAGTCTAGGGAAATACAAACAGAATTGGTTTGCTCCAAGCTTCTCATAGCTCTAAGGATTAAGGACAAGATAACATAATTTCTGAGCCACAGTGGTTCTCCCAATTCCATGTTTGGGACATAAGGGAGTATGAATTTTTACCATGTTTGGAAAAATTTTTCCAACATGTAATCTAAATAATATGCTTTTAGAGAAGTATGAAAATAAATCATTATTTCTGAATGTTCTTACTATAATTTTCAGGTGCACAGAAGAGGAACATGGCTCAAGAAACTAACCATAGCCAAGTGCCTATGCTTTGTTCCACTGGCTGTGGATTTTATGGAAACCCTCGTACAAATGGCATGTGTTCAGTATGCTATAAAGAACATCTTCAAAGACAGAATAGTAGTAATGGTAGAATTAGCCCACCTGGTAAGTAGTTCTTATGAGTAGTATACCTATTTTAAGTAATATTTATAAACTAGAGTCTCTGATCATTTACTGCAACACACTAAAAACACATATATATGTTGTGCTTGATAACTTAACTATTCATTCTGTATAATTATACAGGATTATAGACTATATTGCAGATTTTAATGCAGATTTTTGAAAGTAATATTTAATTTCCAAAGTATAGGGGGGATGAGGAGTAGTAGAAAGTTTTCCATAGGGAACTTTCAGTTCATGGGTGTTGTTTTATATAAGTATAGAAAGGGCATATGCTAAGAAAAGGAGCAAAGCCAAGGTTTAAAATTATGAGTGGCTGGTAAAAAGTCTTAAAAATTATTTTCCTATTGGTGAAAAGTATGGATTATCTTTTTTTTTTTTTTTTTTTTGCTGAGGCAATTGGGGTTAAGTGACTTGCCCAGGGTCACACAGCTGTTACGTGTGTGAGACCAGATTTGAACTCACGTCCTCCTGACTTCAGGGCTGGTGCTCTATCCACTGCGCCACCTAGCTGCCCCTGGATTATCTTTTTTATAGCATCTAAAATACTTATATTTATTTCATCTTCTAAATCAAAATCCATAACCAGTTTAGTTGAGTTGTCCCTGATTTTTCTTTAAACTCAGATCAGATTAATAAATTTTCTTACTTCAATTTTCTGAGTGAATAAACAAGGGTTTGTTATAGAATTGCATTAAATTAAGATTAAATTTTGTTTTCACATTGATATTTCTAAAAATGTTCTTATAACAAAAACAATTATAAGAAATATCTATGGGAGATTTTTATTTTTATTTTTATTTTTTGCTTTTTACTGAGGCAATTGAGGTTAAGTGACATGCCCAGGGTCACACAGCTAGGGAATGTTAAGTGTCTGAGACCAAATTTGAACTCAGGTCCTTCTGATTTCAGGGCTGGTGCTCTATCCACTGAGCCACCTAGCTGCCCCTTAGGTAAGATTTTTTTGCATTTGTATCTAAAGCAAATCATTTACATGTGAATGTGTATGCATACATTTGGAAGGAGACACACACACACACACACACACACACACACACACAATCTCATTAAAAATAAGTCACTTAATCTCTTCCTTGGAGGCAGCTAAGTGGTTCCATGAATATAACAATGGGCCTGGAGTCAGAGTCTTGACTTCAGGGACTCACTAGCAATTGGACTTTGGGCAAGTCATTTAATCTGTTTGCTTAAATCTATTGGAGAAGGATATGGGAAAATATTCTGGTATCTTTGCCAAGAAAACTCCATATGCCTGAAAAACAGCAACACTATAATATAAACCAAGTAGGCCTTTTTTCTTGTTTTAATTCTCGTATTTGTTATACACATGAGAACTAATGATTAGACAATCTTAGAGTGGAATAATATAGAAGTTCATTAGAGGAAAAATTGCTGAAGGACTAAAGTCATAAGATATAGGTATTAGAAATGGTAATAAGGCCAGTTATTAGGGTTAAGATTAATTAAGATCTTCATAATATTTATGAAACATCTGGAAATATAACTTATTGGACTGATAATGAAAACTTTCTGAGTTTTATTTTGACGGTAGACCACTTTTTTAAGTTATGTACTTATATATACAGATATGTGAACTTACACTAGAGAAATGTTTGTGGATTAAGTGATAATAAAATTGGCAGATGTTTCTTCCTTGTTTATCATTTTAGCTTTAAATCTGTTACTTTACTTTTTACTTAATAGTTCAATGGAGATCTGTTGAGGGAATACGTGTATGTTATAAATTGGGTAGTAAAACAATATTTAATGGAAAACCAACCTTGATTTTTTAGATGAACTCTTGGATTTACCAAGATATTTAAACTTTAATGTGATATATGGTATCCTTACAGCAACTTCTGTCAGTAGTCTGTCTGAATCTTTACCAGTTCAGTGCACAGATGGCAATGTCCCAGAAGCTCAATCAACATTAGACTCCACGTCTTCCCCATCTATGCAGCCGAGGTAAGGTCTCTCTCTTCAGGTCTCAATTAAAAAGGATAATTTAGTATAGTGACCCATTTTTTTCCTGAAGAATTGTGTATGAAAATGATTTTTACATGAAAAATGGAGTTTCATTCCAGTTGTTTTTCTCCAGATAGTTGTAACTTCTGTTATTTTCATTTTACATAAAAATAAGTGTCTTTTTCCTTTAGCCTCTTCCTTATTCCTTGAATGTTTTTTGTAGTACTGTTGAATTATAGCTAGTCAAATTTTCAAGCATTAATTTGTTGATAAAGTTCTTTTGTGTTTTTTCTATCCCAAGTTTGTGTTTATATTAAGATTTGATGGTTTGCTTTTTTTCTACCTGGAAGTTTAATGGAGTGCACATAGTATTTATTAGACTAATGCTTTATTATTCAGTGATTTATTGCTCAAGTCATGGGTTTTTATAGGATCATAGGTCTAAAATGAAAAAAGTACCTCAGAAGCCATATAGTTCAATGCTTTCATTTTACAGATGAGGATATTGAGATCCTAGTAGATAAATTACTTTTTTTTGCTTTTTGCTGAGGCAATTGAGGTTAAGTGATTTGCCCAGGGACACAGCTAGGGAATGTTAAGTGTCTGAGACCAGATTTGAGTTCAGGTCCTCCTGATTTCAGGGCTGGTAGTTATCCACTGCACCACCTAGCTGCCCCAGATAAGTTACTTTTTAAAGGCTACAAATGTGACTGGTTATTTTGTTCCCTTGAATCCAAATCCAGCATATTTTCCAGTGATAACAAATTGTTTACTTAGAAACATTTTTTGTTTCTAAAGAATGTAAATCTGTTTCACATTCTTCTAAAACTTAGTACCATGCATTGAGTAAAGATTAAATAAGTTCAGTAAGCCTTCATTCTTATTTATATTAGTATATTTTATAACTTGTAATTTTCCATTGGTTTAGAGATTTAAATTTAATTGCATTATGTTCTTATTCCATGTCATAACAAAACTAGTTTTCTGCTCCTAGCTTCATATTTTATAAATTATTTAGAGGTGGAAGAAACTATAGAGGACATCAATTCAAACCCCTTTCATTTTCCAGATGAGGAACTGAGGCACATAGAGATTAAGTGATTTTCCTAGAATCATAGTATATGTCTGAGGCAAAATTTGAAGTCAGGTCCTCCTTACTCTTAAATCTAACGTTTCCACTATATTATCTTATCATTTCTGACTTTTTACGTTGTATGATGTTATGGGTGATTATTTTGTAATGACAAGGTGTCAAGGTGTTATAATAAGTCATAAATATATCTTTTTAAACATTTATCCTACCATTCACATCACCTTCATGTGGTATCTGAAGCATGGTAAAGATGTGCCCTACTCTACCTTCTGATGGAAGCAATTGCTTAATGGGTCATTTGAACTTTATTGATGAAATTTTTCTAATTGAAGTATTTAGTTTCAAAAATTGTTAATTTTCTGGTACTATTTAGATTTCCTAAAAACTAACTTTTGTGAATTCCATATATCCATATATGCAATTAGTTGGATTATTGCCTTCTTTTTTAAATCTGAAAATTTGTCCTCCTTTCTTTTAGCCCTGTATCAAATCAATCACTTTTATCAGACTCTGTAGCATCTACCCAAGTGGAAAGTACATCTGTGGACAAAGCAGTACCTGAAACAGACGATCTACAAGGTGAGTAAGTGATTGAGCAGGTAAACAGACCTTTTTCATGTCCTTTTGTATTTAATGCCTTCCCAGGGCCCTTGAGCATATTGTATCACTAAATGAAAGTAATAAACTGACTATACAAGATTGAAAAAAGCTTTCCTACTTTTAAAGGTACCTCAAGTAGTACAGTATGATATAAAGTATTTGTTACTATAGAGAAAGGAAATTTAAAGCTGAAAAAAATTGACCAACTGGCATTTGCTTACTTTATAACTTATAATGACAGGACTTTGATTTAGTTTGTGTTGGCCAGGGGTTTGATCAGAATCATTAGTCTTGAAATTTCATTTAATTATCCTTGAAGCCACCTGTTCCTGCCACCTCATTTCTTCAGACTTTAGGATTCTTTTTAGGGAATACAGCATATTTATTAGATATAGTTTCCCTTTCCCATCAGTAATATTCTATGTCATTAACTCCATGGTCATCATTTTGCATATTCAATATACTTTGTATATTATTCATAATTTAATGAAAGTTCTACTTTATGAATATTTGTTCATGATCAATTTGGAGAATAAATTTAGTGGAAGGAGTCATAGTGATTGTATAGGAAGCAATTGCAGTAAGCCAGTTGAAATAAGACTGGAAATGGAATGTAGAGACATTTTAAAGAATAATTACTAGACCATATTTATAGAGTATTAAAGGTGAACATAATGTGAAGCAAAGATGATTTCAAAGTAATGATGCCATTGACAGACAGGGAGGAATCTTCTTTTATAAGAAGGATGATGAATTTGGTTTTAAATTTGGGGAGTTTGGCATCAAAGTAGGAAATTTTAATTTATAGTTGGAATTAAAGATTGAGAGTGAGAGATCAGGATTGAAGAATTTATTTAGATAACGTAGATTTGAGAGATGGCAGTTTAAGGCAAAAAAGAAAAAGTACAAGTATTCCAATGAGAGAGTTTAGATATTTAAAAAAACTCAAGTTGGGGACTTCCCTATAGCTAAATAGATTAAAGAGAAACTAGCAAAGAAAATGGGAAATAGAATTTGTGCTGGATTTGATCTTGGAAGTAATGTCTAATTCTGCCATTTTAAAAATGAGAAAATTGGGTGAAGTAAAGTGACCAGAGGTTAGTTGGTTACCTTAAGTATTGCCTGACCATATCCATTGAGACATTCAGAGAGAAGACCTACACATGAGAAGTTTGAATTAGAACAGATATAACATAGACTGAAAGCTAGAATAGTTTAATATCCTAGAAGTGAGAAGGGTAGAAATGCTTAGGCAGTATAGTGTGCAACAGAGTTGTTTAGGAGAATGAGGACAGAAAAATGCATGGAAGTTAGCAATAAAGGGGCCTATTGGTGGCTTAGAAAAATGAACTTTCAAGAGAGAGAATAAAAGTTAGATTGCCAAGGTTATGAAAGGAATGGTATAGGCAGTAAATTTGTATGCCTAATCAAAAGAAGTGTATAATTTAAAGGAAAGAGAAAGATGTGTGAACTAGCCTATTTTGAATTTCTTTCATTCTATATATGGAACTGAGGAATATATTGCCCAACTGATCTTTTCCACTGACTATCTAAAACCAATTATATACATCTAGAAAAGGAGTTCAGAGTACCACATAAATAAGAAAGGGATGAGATTCTAAAGTATAATGTTAGATTTGGACTTCTGTGCCTCATAGATGGCCTCCTCTTTCCTAGGATAATTGTTTGGGGATTGTCAATTCTGACTATAAGTACTTGGTTATTATTATGTTAATTATTATTAAAGGGCCAATTCATTTATAGAAAAACACCATTGGGAAATTTGTTGTCTGTTTAGCTAATTCACTAACCCTGTGATCTGAGGGCATAGTATTTAATAGTAGAGGAGATTTGTGTTCATTTTTACTTTTTCCTCTGTTGATGGGAGGGAAGACTACATTGGAAGTCCTAAGCAACAAGGAGGAAAGTGAAAAAGTATCTTTTAACAAATTGAACTCTTCCTCAGAAGGAACTTTGTTATGAATTGTTTGTTCCTTTCTTTAATAGTGATGTGTAAATAGCCTTTTAATTATTAAAATTATCATTTCCATGCTTCATCACATTCACTAATACTTTAGTTTCTTCTGCTCATATCCAGAGACTCCTCAAGATAAGCCTAGACATTTTTTATATATCGTTTTCTGACTTTACTGCCAAAGGAGAGAACAATTTGCAGTGAAAACTGTTGAACTTAAGTGATAATACTAAAATATTAGTAAAATAATTTTTAGAAAAATGTTTAATACTTAACTGTATAGGGATTCTTCTCGAGGTAAGTTGTACTTTTCACCTCATGAAATATTTCAGTATTTAACATTGCATACTGGTAACTGTTTCTAATCATAGCTCTTAAAAAAAATCATTGTTCAGACTCCTAAACAGACATGTTAAGCAGATATTGATAAAACTGTTTTTAAAGGTTTGTTTGAATTTTTCTAGAATTTGTTAACAAATGAATTTTTAATGTACTTTTAACTTCATCCATCCCTTTAGATTAAATTATTATGGTCTTTTGTTCAAATTTCTCCCTGTCCTTACCCACCCCATCCCCATTCTCCATGTCTAATTAATAAATGGTTTTTAGTGAAAAATAAAAATTTATGTTTTCGCAGTAGCATTTAATTTCCCTAATTCAATGGTGTTTAACATGTGATTCTCTAATAGACATGGTCCATGCCGGCTGCTTGTTTTCAGTCAGATGAAGTTCAGCTTCTACTGATGCCACTTTGCTGTTGCTGTGCTGCTTCTTTGAGACTAAAGATTGAAAGGAAGGGGAAAGCCAGCGTTCAGACTTCCACCTTGGCCTGATGTCCTGTTTTCTTCCTTTCTTTGCTTTTCCCTTCCTTAAGTGACCACAGAATGGCATTTAATAGGAATATATGCCATTTGTAAAATTGCATGCTATTTTCTGCATTTCTCATAATCTTAATAGTGGGATCAAAGAAGTCATTTGGCCAAGTTTTATACCATCATGAAAAAATTATGCTATCATGGGATTATTGTGTTAGACTCCTTGAAAAAGCTTAATTTAGTAATATTTCAGAGTTTATTTTACACAGAACACTATTGTAATAGGTGCTGAAGAAAGATGCAAAATGAGTTAGGGTATTTCATACTTAAAGTAATACATTATCATAAATATTAAATATATGTCTATTAGTGTAGTTATTATGTAGTAGGTATAGTCCCTGCCCACAGGGCCTTTGTGTTCTTAGCCATAAAAGATAGCACATGCAAAAGAAATATAAAGACAAAATTTTATGTTGATGGTGGTAGTTGGAGAAGGGCAAATCAAAGCAAAGGAGTCTTCGTGCCGCTTAGCTTTTCAGTAATACAACATAAAAAGATTGTTTTCTTAGCAAGACTGTGCGGTAGAAAAGTTGCAGAGTAACAGAAATAGACATAAAGAAGGTGACAAGGAGCTTGGTGGCTAAAACAGTATCTGTGATGAAGAGAAATGAAAATAACATTACTTGGCATCAGGAAACTAATTTGGTCACCAGACTGGCATTGGCAAAGTAGGAAAGTTTTACAGAAAGGATAGTGGTCAAGATTTAGTGAAGAACGAAATAAATAGGGAGGTCAATGTTAAGAGTATATTCTGATGTCTGATTAATTTTTAAAATCTCGTGTTTGCTGCACATCTTGACATTTCTAAATAAGAAATATGTAAAATACATTTGCTTTAAAATATATAGAAAGGAATCACTAAAAATTCATTTATTTCTTTATGGATAGTGATTTCCTTCAACCTTCAGTTTTTGGTTCTTCTATCTTTGTATTTCCTGAGCCCATAGTATTTTCATCTTTATAGAATGATTAGAAAGTAGAAGGTATGGTGCTAAAACATTCAGATTAGAGGATATTTTACCATTGATAAAGAATATATTTGGGAGACAGAGGCTTGGAAACCAAAGAGAGGTGATCATAGAATTATAGGGTAGTAGAGAAACTCAGTAAAATTGATTAAGATTTAACAAGATTTAGCTGAATTTTCAGATGAAGTGTTTGATATAGTTCAGTAACAATTCACTTCTTTTCCTTAGGTTCTAGATCTCTAAAACAGTTGGATGATCTCTAAGGGTTCCTTTTCTCTTTAACCTTTTATAAGAATAAACTGGAATAGGAAACAAAATGGGGATTTTAGAAAGAAAAGGAAATTGACAATCTGGGAAACTCTGGGGACTTCCTCAAAAACAAGTCTTAATTTCCAAAAGACTGGTCTACTTTAGAAATTAAACAGGAATGACAATTCAGGGAAGAAAATGAGCTCAGTTTTTTATGTGTTAGAGTTCAAGTGTTAGTGAAACACTTGAATAAACACATTTTGCAAGACAGCTGAACATTTGGAACTGCATAAGAAATAAAAAATGAGATCTTAAGAATAGAGAGTTAGTATCTATAGGCAATTAATGCTGGCTTAATGCATTTGAAGTATTTGATATGGTAGTTTATAACATAATATTGTGTGCTTATAAATTTGATTATATGATAAAAGGGAAAGACATTTCTTTCTATATTACTCTCAGCTCTCTTTCTGGCTTTTCCATCAGTTGTCCATTCCAATTACTTTGGCCTAAAGGCTTTGGATGCGAGTTGTAAATTCTTGAAGCATCTCACTTCTTACTCTTGTAGACCCCTTCTCTTTAGGGGAAATAACTAGTTTTGGGTAGGAGTAGGGGAGTGGTATTAACTTATAGAAAGAACATTAGGCTTGGTACTATGCCTTGGAACATCAGAAACAACCCCTGAGACCTAGCTATCGCATCTTTAAAACTTGTACTGCTTACTTTATATTTGGTAAAAATGTAATTATACAAATGTAAGTGATCATGATGCTTAAGGCATTACATCTCAGGATAACTTAGAAATTATAAGGAAATGTAATGTAGTGGATCCTAGCTTGCATTTGCATACTTCTCTTTATAGCTACAAATTAAGAGAATATTGAGTAAATTGAATTTTTTAAATGTGTTCTAAATGTACATGTGAAGTGGAGGAGAAGTACAGGGATTTATTTCTCTTCCCTATTTACATCCTCACTATTTTTTGATGAACAAAAAGGAAGCACAGAAAAGTTAGTTTCTTGCTTGATGTCATGCTGTTATTAAAGCTAGAATTAGAACCCAGCTCTTCTGATTTCTAAGCCAGCGTGCTTACCACCAGACTACTATGGTATCTCCAAAATGTACAAGTGTGGTGCTTGCTCTCTGTATTTCAACTTGAAAAATTGATCATTAGGGAGCTTTTTTTCTTTTTTCTTTTTTCCTTTCTTTTTTTTTATTATTAAAACTTTTTATTTACAAAACCATATAATTCTTCAACATTAACCCTTACAAAGCTTTCTGTTACAAAATTCCCCTCCTCCCCCCCCATGGCAGGATATCCACTACGTGTTAATTATGTTAAAATACTTGACAAATTGAATATATGTATACATATTTCCACACTTCTCATTTTTATGCAAGAGAAATCGTATCTATAAGAAAGAAAAATCAGAAAGGAAGCACAATGCAAGCAAACATCAATAGAGAGCATGAAAATGTTATGTTGTGGTCCACATTTCATATCCCTCTCTCTGGGTGTATATGGCTTTCTTCACTGAACAATTGGAAGTGGTTTGAAACATTTCATTGTTGAAGAGAGCCATGTCAATCAGAATTGATCATCATCATAGTATTGTTGTTGCCGTGTGTAATGATCTCCTGGTTCTGTTCATTTCACTCAGCATCAGTTCATGCAAGTCTCTCCAGGCCTCTCTGAAATAATCCTGCTGGTTGTTTCTCGCAGAACAATAATACTCCATAACATTTATGTACCATAATTTGTTCAGCCATTCTCCAATTGATGGGCATCCATTCAGTTTTCAGTTTCTAGCCACTACAACAAGGGCTACCACAAACATTCTTGCACATGTGGGGCCCTTTCCTTCCTTTAAGATCTCTTTGGGATATAGGCCCAGTAGAAACACTGCTGGGTCAAAGGGTATGCACAGTTTGATAACTTTTTGAGCATAGTTCCAAATTGCTCTTAGGGAGCTTTTTTCTTTTTTTTTTCCCTTCCCCTTGCCTGTTGCAGTCACTTTGCCTTTGCAGTAGCACTTTATTAATATTATCAGGTACAAAAGGCAGAATGTTAGGGGAAAAACATTTTGAGCTCACAATCGCTGCTACTTTATTTTTTTATAAGACTGTGGGCAAGTTCATTTAGATTAAGAGGGGCTTAGTTTTTTTCATCTATAAAATAAGGGTCTTCGTTGCTTTTTCCATCTCAGATTATGGGTAATTTATTTCGTATCATTGAGAAATGAGAGATTACACATAAATAAGCAATAAATGTAATAGTATTTGTTTCAGTATAATAAGGTTAATCTTCAATTATCTGGAAAATTTCTTTCATTAAACAAAGTTTCTACTGCTTTTTTATATTATGCTGAACATAACCAGCTTTTCAGTGACTTGATCATATATATGCTTAAGAGTCTTGAAGAATTCAGAGCTATTTAACTCCTTATGTTTTTGTGATCCCAGTTAATGTTGTGGTTAGTGATTCTATTGCTTACTATTTCTCCTTTGGCATAATATGTCTGTTGCTAACATTCCACTCCACTCAAACATATTTATAAAATTGTGGATATATAGCTGTAAGGAACTTCAGTAGCTATATTATCCATTTCATAGATAAGGAAAATTGTGTCTTAAAGAGAAATGACTTGACCAGGGTCATAAATGTGTAGGTTATGGGAAGTTGGGCTTAATATGAGATTCCTTGATTATGGAAATATTTTTTTCCATGTATTAAAGGCAGTAAACTTATTAGGACCAGAATGTACTATTACTGCTGAATAAAGGGCATAGGTCTTTTCTACCCATGCCCATCTAATTGTTTGTCTGCTGTTTTCAGGATCATATAAAATACTGACTTAAGGCATATTTTGTTCTTGTCATATTGTCAGCCCCATCTGGCAAGAGAAATCTTTAGTATTAGAAATTTATGTTTACAGAGCCGATAGTAGTACACTTAGAGCTAGTATGCTAGGATCTTAGACATTTTTTCTGCCACCTTAAGGTAGTGCTTTGATACATTTGATTGAAATTACTGTAGTTGATAGCGTTTAAGCTGGAAGAGAAGGACCTCAGAGATCATGTAATATGTTCCCGTAATTTCTCAGAAGAAATTGAGACCCAGAAAAGGGAAGTGACTTGCCCCATGGAAGGGCATGGGCTACTCCAGTAGCAGGGCCATGTTTTGAAATTAGATTCTTTAGCTCATGTCCAGTATTCTTTTCATCATATCACACTGTTCCCTTCTGAGAACAGGTCTTGAAATGTTTACTGGTTTAGTTTTTTCATGGAAGCTACCAATGGGAATATTTGTATAATACTAGACTTTCTTGGGGTATCTTGAGTAATGAAATATTTTCATTTCAGAATTGGAAATTTTGCTTATTGAATACTGTACTCTTTCTAATGAAAACTATTTAATTTTCTACATAATTTTGTGTATTATAACTCAGAAATTCTTGTTTTTTATCTTGTAAGTCAATAAATATGTTTAGTATTTCTATATGCCAGGCATTGTTTAAATCTGAGAGGTATGAGAGATGATGTTGTAGGGTCCTGAAGGGAAATGCAGCTGAGATGATACAAAAGAGAAGAATTAGAGAACAAAATAACAGTATATCTAATACAATGTAGAAGATGTCATGGTATATAGATACTCAAGAAGAAAGTGTTGACTGCCAGAATTTAATACAGATATCTTTTCAGTGTTAGACTGACCTCTTGTTAGATTCATGGATCAAGTAATATTGTAGACATGGTGTGCCTGGATTTTAGCAGGTTATCAAAAGAGCTTTTTTTTTTTACAGGACCCAGGGCAGAGGGCCTTGTTCCTTTTGAGTATGATCCTCCATGTGGATAGTCGTAATTGGTAGTGGTTCAGAGTCTAAATTTCAACTCTCCCTAATAATGAAAGCTCTGAACAGGAAAGCCATATTTTTCCTCACCATAATCTTAAACCCATTTTAGATCTCTTTACTCTCCTACTCACCCCTCCCCATCAAAATAAATAAAGTGGGGCATAAGGAGTAAAATATACCAGGCCACTGTAATACCTATATAGGCTTTGTCATTGACAAATAGGTGACTTTGTAAATCTGATTTTAGAACTAATATATATATATATATATATTTACTAAAGTTAACAGTTTAGTCAGGTCTCATTTTGATCCTAACTTCAATAAAATATTTACCATGGGACATTAATTGAACTTGCAGGTTCTTTCAATCAAGTTATTTACCCCCCAAATTAAGGCAAACAACTTCTTTAAAAAATTTGTTTCAATTGCTTATATTAGCTCTGTTTTATACTTTCACCTGGAAATAGTCATTCTATAAGTCAAAGATAATAAAATACATACATTATTATTTACTGATCTTCCTCATTATATGTAGTGTTGATGACAAATCTGTTGTCCTTTAGAACCTCAGGTTCATTCCTTTTTGTATCCAAACTACAGTCTCTTATTTTATGCTTATTTTATTTAATACTGTAAAATCATTTTATATATGCTCATTTTATTTAATACCGTAAAAACTTAAGTAATAAGTGTGATGTTTTATTATATATTAATATTTTAATTTATTTTTGTTTTATGTAAATAGATGTGTATCTATCCTATCTCAACCAGTTTTCATATTGATAATTTACACTTAGTTTTATAGTAGAACTGTGTAGGTCTTATTTGACCATTTTCACAAATGTTTGTTTGGGTTTTTCTAATAGTGGATCTTTTTTTCTTTCTTAAGTTATAACTAAATCATGATTTTCCAAAAGGGATATATTTTTCATATTTCACAAAAGTGCTCAGTATCATATGTTTTTTGGAAGTTAAAGTTTCTTTGACCTCAGTCATATTTGGTTCAAGTAAAAAAAAAAAAACTTTTAAAAACCAAAAAAACCTTTTAAAAATCCAAGTAGTCAACATCACCACCATTGATAGGTAATATTTACTGAATATATGTAGCATCCAGTGCTTGGCATAAGTGGGAGGGAGAATAAAATCAGATACCTGCCTTTAAAGATCTTACACTAATTAGGAAGCCAAGTCAGATACATCAGCTATTTATTAAATGCTATTTGTGGGATATAGGTTAGTAATATAGAACTCAGTAAGTGACCATCCTTAAAGGTTAGGGCAATAAATAGGAGTCTTTATTAAAGAGATAAAAACTCTTAATGTTGAGACTTTGAAGAAAAAATAGAGCTTAATTAAAGATAGGGATATGAAGAATAAACATGATATTAATTAACATAGAATATTCCATAACAGAATACACTTTCTATACATGAGAATCTTGAATTAATCTGTGATGATAATAAATGTCACTTTTGTGAAACAACATGAGTTCAGGAAGAGCAATGAGTTTTGAGTTAGATGTTTAGTAAATCAAGTTGCCGAGATAATCTTTGTCCTGTAGATGGTAGAATGGGTGAGGGGGATGGGTGGCACACAGTTTTTGTATAGCTGTGATTGTTGTTATAATTTTAATACTAAAAAAATTTTTTTTAAAGTTCTTCTAGAACCATTTCTATTCATTTTAGAATTTTTGTCTGTTTCTCTCTTCCAGCCTTTAAATTATGTGACCTGAATTCTTGGCCTCCATAAGGCTGTCGTTGTAAATATTTGTCATTGAGATCTTAATTTTTTAATATTTCTGGGATGGCTGGACTCAGAAAAATCCCTTTTTTGTATGTGATATTTTTTCTTTCCTTTTTTTTCTGTTTTTGTTTTATTACTATTTTTTAAGTTAAATCTAACAATGCAAGCATGGTATGGTTTATTGGGGCATGGGTTGAGTTATTTGGCTGGCTGATCTGAGCTCTTCCAACTTAAAAGTCACTTCAGATGTCTTCGCTAGAGGTATATGATATCTGATGTCCTTTTCTAACTTTAATATTCATTACTTCTGTGACACCAAGATTTTGTTAAATGATCGTTTTGTTATCGCATTCCTATTTTTGTTAGCTTCAGTATCGGACACTGCACAGCAGCCCTCTGAAGAGCAAAACAAGTCACTCGACAAACCAAAACAAAAAAAGAATCGCTGTTTCATGTGCAGGAAGAAAGTGGGACTGACTGGTAAGAAAAAGAAGGACATGCATTATCTAAGATTAAACTGAATACTTACATTATGGGCGTCTAAGTGTGGTTTCCTATGAGTGTGACTTCAGTTCGCATTGCTTTTTGTGCCTTGGAGTTTTGCCTAAGAAGGATCAAATTTCCTGGAGAGGTCATAATATCTGAACCCCTGTTTAATGACATGTGTAGAATTGTTAATGAATAAGATGGCCCCAAGTGTTTCTTGAAAGCCTTTTCCATTTTAAATCAAATAATTATTTTTTGAATTGGAAATATTTTTCTTTAAAGAATACTAAAATGAAGTACATGTAGGAGATCTACTTATTTAAATACTTACTATTAAATATATACAATTTTGGCTGTTATGATTAATCTCACTTTTAAAACACATTTCTCTCCAATTGATCACTTAAGACATACAAAGGAAGGGGATTCCAGAGATGAACTTTTTATATTTTATTTTCCAGTTGATTCTTACAGTTCATCTTCCAGAATCTTTAACAGCATAAGAATAGGTGGTGAGATTGCTAGTTTATAACCACTAGGAAGAAATCAGGGGCAGTTGTAAAGAACATATAGTGGATTATCCACAGTTTTGTTTTGTTTTGTTTTTTCCCTTTCTTACAACTGCTAATCTTTTGGCCATTTCTTTCACCAAACTTTAGCACCTCTGCTAGAAGCTTGGTAAAGTGAAACAAGAAGAGATGAAATGCAGCATCAGTGACATATTTGTTTGTTACAGTTTTTTTAATGGTTTGGTTTTTTTAGGGGAGGAAATTTTAATGGATGTAATAGTGTGATGTAGAAAGAGCATTGGATTTGGAGAGGACTTAGTTTTGAATTTTGTCTCTGCTACTAATTCCCAGTGTGATCTTGGGCAAGTCACTCTCTGGACCTCAGTTTCTTCATTTGTAAAAATTAGAGAATATACCTAATGTATGTTCCTTCTACCTCTAAATCCCATGATATCCTTTAAAATTGGGATTTCACTTCTTCGATTTCTTTTAGTATTACAGATGCTAGTGTTCTTCATACTTGTTTGAGCATCCATCTGACATTGAATTTGAGAGGTATTTTACATTGTCATTTCATTCTTTCAGCAAACCTATGGGATCAATCACACAGGATAAGGTGAATGCCACTTAGACATGGAGAATCACACCAATAGAACCAAGATGGGAGCTCTCAGTTTTCAGAATATCATTTGACTCATTAAGTCATGGTTCCCATTATTTTGATTGGTTTAGCATTTGGGATCATACTGTGGGATTTGGCTTGAGTTTTATTCATGTTTCAGAATGGTTGAAGTGTTGATATTACCTGTTCTTATTGTTAAGTCTTTTCATTCAGCCATCACAGCCATGATGTTTTAGTTCCTTTTGGCTAAGATCCTGTGCCTCTAATAGGCTGATGTTTCTGTTTTCAGGGTTTGAATGCCGGTGTGGAAATGTTTACTGTGGTGTGCACCGTTATTCAGATGTACACAATTGCTCTTACAATTACAAAGCTGATGCTGCTGAGAAAATCAGAAAAGAAAATCCAGTAGTTGTTGGGGAAAAAATCCAGAAGATTTGAACTCCTGCTGGAATACAAAAATCCTTTTGACCATCTGCAAACTAAATTGACTTGAGCTTTTTTTTTCCTAGTCATTGGGAATGTAGAGCAATGTATCTTGCATAGACCTTTTAATCATGCATGTCATCAGAAGAATAGATTTTTGTTTTTGTTTTGAAAATGACTCTGAACATTTATTTCCATTGCAGTTTCTGTGGCTGAAAAGACTTAAGTAAACTTTACAAGTATTATCCTTTTAAGATCATTTTAATTTTAGTTGAGTGCAGAGGGCTTTTATAACAAACATGGAGAAATATTGGAGGGCTGTGCTTTTCCAGTATTAAACATGCATGCGTTAACCTTGCAGCAGTTTATTTTCTCATTGTGTGTGTATCTATAGCTTTTCTCTGCAGCACGATTTCTCTTTGGATAATGCCCCTTATGGCACAACTAGTTATCAGTAACTGAATGTATTTTAATCATTATGGCTGCTTCTGTTTTTCATTAACAAAGGTTATACATATGTTAGCATATTAGCTTCTTTGCACCCACAACCTATTTATGTATGAATCATTTGTTATGAGAGAGTGTGTGCCAATGAGATTATAAGTTTGTGTGGTTTTTAAAAATTCTTTTTGAGTGAGGGGAGGAAAGGCTGTATGCACTTCATTGCTGACTGCAGGTTTCACTGGGATTAAGTTCATCAGTCTGTATGTACACAAATATGAAGAATGATCTGAAGTAATTGTGCTGTATTTATGTTTATCCACCGGTCTTAACTTTGATTAAATAAAAAAAAAAAAGAAAGAAAGGCAAAGCAAATCCCATTGTGTTTAAGCATTTCTCAGACACACTGCCAGTTGATTTTGACTCTTGTCTCTGATTCTGATTTTTTTAATGTAGGAAATGACAAATACCACAATACCAAACTTCCCTCCTTGGAAGAAAATGTCTTACCTATCTTTATTTATATGACTAGCCAGGTGACTTAAAATTCAAATAAAATAAAATTATTAACTACTCTCTTGTGAATTATAAATGATAAAATTCTGAACATCAGATGACACTGTCTAAAAATGCATTTAAATTCAATGAATTTGAAAATATGTAATGCTTTTTTTTTTTCCATAGATTTCCCTAAACATTTAGTTTTTTTGGAACCCTAAGTAATCATCTTTTTTTCCTTCACTGTTTTAAAATTTTTTCACCAGAGGAATGATAATCTATTCCATTAATGCCTGTTGTTTTATTATCTCTGTATTTTTTGCGTTGCTCTATATTTTTAGTGTTCCCAGAGCCAACCATAGGTGATAGACTAATTTGCTCAGAGAAAATAATTGAGAGCACTTGAAGTATTCTAGCTGTTTTCACAGAAATTGAAAAACAAACTGACAAGTTCTATATGCATTCGGTTTGAGCTTAAGGAAAACGAGGAGAATGAAGTTTTCTTGGTCCACCTCCAAGTAAACAAAATTCATTTGGATTTTTCTACATTCTCCATATTCACTGGAAGGTGGGTTTTTTGAGCAGGAGATGGAACATGGCTAGGTGGGACAGAAAACTTGCAATGCATCTCACAAGTTTTTGTTACATTAATTTATGTCTTCAACAGCCAGGCCAAGAGAATTAGTGCAAGTATTATTGCCATTTTTTGGTTATAAAGCTGAGAGTCAATAAAATAATGAATTGCCCAAGGTTACAGGTTGGATTGAAACTCCATGTCCAGGGCTTTTGCTACCTCTAAGTGACAGTCTTATCAGAAAAGAAAGTGTCATCTGAGCAAGGGAGAAAAATTAGGAAGGGAGCAATGTAGCCATTGAACAAAATGAAGATACCAAAGTTCATGCATATTTTTCATAATTCAGGATGGTGTGCAGTTTTTTGTTCAAGGTCCACTTACTCTTTTGAGACACATTAGAATCAGCTTGTTGGCTTGGTTTTTCCAGCCTGCAGCTGTAGGCAAGTGACAATAGTGAGTCTATCAAATGGGATTATTTGGTTTACAGGCAACAGATTTTCTCTAGTAAAATCACTTCAGTAAAATCCTGAATATAGCTGCATTATAATTGATAGTTTATGGAGATGATTCACTATTCCCCCAAAAAAGATTAGGTTCTGCCTGCTACATTGTTTAAGAAGGTAGGAGAATTTAAGAAATCTTCTGAATGGTTAAAATAAAAAGTTGTGGCACTTATAAGTGATAAATTTTAATGTCTGGAATATTTAGTTTTATGGAATTCTTTTATCCCTTAAAGAGACAAGTAAATGATATACTCTTTCAGTTTCATTTAGAATATCATGTAATATGGTATTCTAAGATAGGTATATAAAAAACTTTAATGTTCAAGGAAACTTGAAATGAGGATGCTGTTGGGCAATGAGAATATCTCATATATTCAAGAAGCAAGGTATTTGAATGTCAAAAATTGTCAGTGTTAATGTTTTGCTGTCAGTATTCATGTTTACAAAATCCCAAAACTTCCAAAAATGCTGAGGAAAAGAAGTGACTCCCAAAATCTGTTCTAGCCCACTACTATGCCCCTAACTTTCATTTTGTCCATTGTATACCCAAACTGAAATTAATGGCGTGTATGTATGTGTGATGCTGAATTGTATTAAAATTAATTTAGCAAGACAAGTGTTTTATACAATTATGGATAGGCACACTTAGTGGACATATTATAACATTTATCATTTTTAAGTGATATTTGTTATTGAAGAAAACGTTCATTTGAAGATACATTCATTGAAGAAGGTATGTTCAGTTTTACTGAGCTAGGTCTGTCTCTCCTTTCTGCTTTGCCATTTTTATCCTACTTTATGAAAAATCCTTCCTTCCTTCTCTAGAATCTTTCAGCTTAAGTCTCTAACACATGCATGATTTTGACAAATGTGTTGTCTTTCCCAAGTGACTTTTTTGTGCTGTTAAGACCCTCACAGCACCATGTAACACTGGCCGCCAGAGTCTGTTTTCACATAGTCTTTCACTTTTGCAGTATTTATTCTTTTAGGGGTCATAGACTAATTACCACTCCCTTTGACATTTGTCATCCCTTCATAAATTTGAATTTGCAAGCACTTACCATAGTTTTTTGTCAGGTAGCAATCATCCAAGTGAATGATAGCCTTGCTGTAGCTGTAATCCACTATCTAAATAGCAGTAAATGAGTCAGATCTTACAGCATTTGTTTCTGTATCTAATGTGGATTTTTTTATGCACTTTTGAAAAGGAATAGATACAAAATATTTAACATTTTTGCCTTTATATCCCCTAGCCCAGGACTTGTTTTTTTTTCACTTGTGACCTTTACACCCAAGAAATTTTTTCACAACTCCAGATATATAAGTATATAAAATAGGTATATAAATCAGACATTTGCTGATGATAAATCATAATTTTGTGACCCACAGTTTAAGAAACTTAGCTTTAACAGTTTGTACAAAGTATTTAATGAATGCTTCTTGCCTTGCTAATAGAGAATTTAAGATTAAAATTTTTTAAAGTAAAAATTGGTAACTAGGTTAAAGTTTGGTACTTTTTTGTTTTCCAATTTTTCTCTTGAATTCTCACTAAAAAAAATGTTATGGGGGCAGCTAGATGGCACAGTGGATAGAGCACCAGCCCTGATGTCAGGAAGACCTGGGTTCAAATGTGATCTTAGATACTTAACATGTCCTAGCTGTGTGACCCTGGACAAGTCACTTAACTTTTTTTTTTCCTGAGGCAATTGGGGTTATGTTGCTCCACAAACAGATTTTTCCCATTAGACTTCCACTCTTAAATCACTACTTCTATATTATGCTGGCTTTATATGAAGGGATATAGTTTGTATGAATAGAATTTTCTGGTTTCTATGCTTTGAGCCTTTCAAGGAACTTTTGTATCAAAAGCCTTTTCACCTTTGAATTATGAAAATATTGATATCTACCACATATAGCTTGCCAATTCTCTTTTCCATATACTCTCTCTGTACTATAAGGGCTATTTTCACTAGAAAGTCTGAAACAGGAGCTTTTCTTCCAACATGACTTGCTTTTATAGCTTGAGGTCCTTTAGTGGCTGATTTTAAGGTAAAAGCTAAATTATATCAATCTCCTTTGCACATTTATCTTCATTTAAATAGAACAGTTTTAAAAAAAAATACGTAGGCATTCCCTGACTTTAACCTCTGGTACATATTTGCTGCATTCATTTCGTTTTAGATAATTCCCTTATCTCAGGTCTTTGCTTCTTTTGGTGATCTCCATCATCCTAGCTTCTACTGCTTTCTGTTACCAAGCAAATGACTTTCAAATTTTTATGGCTACTCCAAAATATTTCTCCTATATCTTGAGTCCCATATGCTATCGGCCTTGCTTGAGTTGCCTGTGTGGTGTGATGTGGTGGATAGAGTGCTAACCAGCCTAAGAGCTGGGACATGAGCTGTATGACCTTGGGTTACGGAAGTCACTTCTCTATTTCCTAATCTGTACAATGGGAATAATAGTTACCTCCCACGAAAGGTTTGTGAGGATCAAATGGAAGAACATATGTAAAGTGCCCTAGCAATTAAAAGTTCTGTATAAGTATTAGTTATTATTGTACTATATAACCCAGAGAGAAAGAAGAAATAGGTTTGGGAATTACCAAAGTCTTGACTGAGATACAGTAGTGATGAGTATCTTGTTATACAAACATCTGATGACTCTCTTTCCCTCTACCACTTCCTTCTCAGTCTTCTTAATGATTTCATTAAAAAAAAAAAAAAGAAATTCTATTGTGGCCAAAATTCTCACCAAAAAGAAGCAATTTATTGGTGAACTGGAAATTGTGGACACTATGGGAGGACATCTTGGAATTTGTGGTAGAAAAGAACAAATATGACATGCACACTAGGATTCACAGGACAAGTAGCATCTCATGTAGTAAAACTACATAAGAAAAACGAAAAACTGGCTTAGGAGACATGAAGTTCTTTAATGAAATTCTAAAGATAGAAAAAATTCCAAGGAAAAGGACCTTGTCTGAAAAGATGAATATTGATGGATGCATAAGGAATTCAGTCAATTTGTAATTTTGAAACCTCTAAGAATGAACACAAGTGTGACAACTCTTGATAGGAGCACCAAAGCCTAAGATGAAAAGAGGTTGAGGAAAGCTAAGAATGATAAAAAAGTGGATGAGGCTAGATACATTGAAGTAAAAGCAGATCAAGAAAGAGATTGACCTACTTGGTATAATCACTGATGATAGAGGAAGTAAGCCTGCTTAACTTTTATTTTTTGCCAAGGAGAATAAAATACACCTGTCCTTTTGGCACTTAATCTTAATTTGGCACTTAAAGTCTTGTTTCTATGCCTGTTGTGCATTATGCCTCCTTCATATTAGTTTTAAGCTGCCCTGCATGTTCCCCTGCATGATTTTCTTCCTATTCACTAAATGCAGAAATTAGAGGGAGGGAAAATGATCCTTTAATATGATAGTGAAAAAAACATTTAAAAATCGAGGGCTACAGTATAAATACAGGTTGTGTCCACAGTTAATTGACGAAAGTTCTAGAAATAACTAGCTACTAAATAACTAGTAAAAAATTAAAGGCAGAGACATAATGACAAAATAAAACTTCCTACTTTTCTATTATCTGACTGCATTTAAAAAACCACAGAGAATCAGCAAAGAAACATGGAAGATAACCTGATTGTCAGTTGGGCCTGGAGAGATACAGAAAACATTATGATACTTAATGGGTACAATAAGGTTATAAGATGAACCCCAAATTTTATGTAATACTAAAAAGAATTGATAAATTTCAGAATTGCAATAAAAATTACAAAGTACCTAGAAACTAACCTACTGAGGCACACAATTTATACAAATGTGAAGCACACAAAGCAAGCCAATTGTGGAGAATGCTCATACCATTGGTAATACTGCAGCAATGATAAAAATAAATGACACAGTTTTCTATGTTATTTGCACAGACTTGCCCTAATTTCTGGAGTGTTTTTCTACCTTTGACTTGTCAGTTTCTTAGGTTAAAACTAAGTTTGTTCTGCTTAGCCCCAGAGGGTAACCTGTAAGTGATATGTAAAAATTTGAGGTGAATTGCATTGATTAAAGTTTTCTGATCAAGAAGAGCTTGATTCTCCAAAAGTGGTAATGAGCACTAAAGCAAAACTAGACATCCACCAATTGGGAATTTGAAGAATATTTTCTTGTTCAGGTTGCAGTTGGAATAGATGATTTCTGATTTGGGGATTCTGTGATACATTCCCACTATGCCTCTTCTAATCTTAAACTCTTCTGAAGCTAAATTCAGTATTTTCATTCTCATATCCACTACTCATTCAATTAGCACAATTTTTTCAGTCATCCAAACTAACCCTCCTTCACAAGTCAATCACCAGCCAATCAATAAATACTAAATCAAGCATCTACTATATATCGGGTACTGCAGTAGTAGATCCTGGAGAGACAAAAACACAAAATCTGTTTTCAACATTATTTTTTATTGGGAGATGTGCGAATATACAGAATAATGAGAATAAATTTGAGTAATATAAAGCAGTTAAATTATAAGGTTATTAGGAATGGAGGGTACTTGCTGGCTGTTGGAAACATCTTGAATAGATTTTTGCTGTAGAAAGAAGATGGTACTTGAGGGAGTCTATGGAATTGAGAAAAGAATTCTAGGAAGGGAAGGCAGGCCATTGCAAAGTAATGGAGAAAGGAGATGAAAATGCTTAATACAAGGAATAGAAAAGACCAATTTGAAAGGATCCCAGAACATAGCATATACGATGAAACCAAAGATTATGCAAGACTTTAAAAACCCAGTGGGAATTAACATTTTATCCTGGAGGCAATAATCACTGGAATTTAGAGGGTAGTTATTTAGATCTGTGCATTCAAAATGTACAGGAAAAGCATTTAGTGGCAATAATCTGGGTATTGAGTATCTAAGCCATGGTAGCCATGTAGGGAGGTATAGAATGAAATGGTAATGACCCAGAGACATTAGTATGAGATGACTGAGGCTTAGGACAGAGACTTGAGGAATACCCACAGTTAAGGAGTTAAGTAAGATATAGGTGGTGAACAAAGGAGAACAAGTAGCAGCAATCAGGTAAGATCAGGAGAAAGTGGTATTGCAAGAAAACTAGAAAGGAGACAGTATCTGGGAAAAGAGGTTGATCAAAGTGTCAAATTCAGGAGGTGTCTAAAAGGATGAGGACTGGGAGAAGAAAGACCATCAGACAATGGGCATTCAGAGATCGCTTTTACATCCTATGTAATTCTTTTGTAACTTCCGTAACTCCTGCCATGTCTCTAAAGAGTTAAGATTTAGAGCTAGACCATTATCTTAATTACCATCTATTCCATCCCTTTATACTACAGGTAAGGAAAGAGAAGTTGGATAACTTGTCTAATATCATACATGTATGCCATTTCTTTCTTCAGTAGATTTTGGCAAAGTGACTTGCCCAGAATTATGTGGCTGGTAGGTGTCTGAGGCTGACCTTGAACCTGGGTTTTTCTGAATCAGGCCCACCACTCTATCCACTGAGCCACCTAACTACTTCCTCCTTTCCACTATGAATAATAAGTATTTTTTGTGTGTGTGTCCATTCACTCACTGTGTGCTATGCACTGTGCTGAGTGCAAGATAGAAAGAAATCTTGCTACTGTAACCACACCCTATCCTAAACATACACCCTTATAATCTCTCTTCTCTTCCTCCAAAACCTGGTTCAGAAAACAGCAATTAGATAGGACTTTTAATGTTTGGTAAGCACTTTACATTTTAGCATCACCACAACTCTGGGAGGTAGGTGTTATTAATCCCATTTTGTACAGGTGAGGAAATTGTGGCTGACTTACTTAGGGTGACATAGCCAGAAGGTGTTTGAGGTTGGATTTGAACTTGGGTTTTCCTGATTCAGTGAGGTCCAGTGATACATGCACTGTATCACCTAGATGCTCTGGCCTTCATATATATTCTCTGCTCCAAAGCTGAAAGCGGTCTCTACATATTTAGCTTTTTATTTCACTTTATCTGGATCTCTCTTTACATCCTTATGTCAATTTCCCTTATCACTACCTTTTCCTTTTTTTTTTTTTTTTTTTTTGGTCTATTTGCTCTGCTTTTCCCGCTTCCATTAGATTATAAATGCCCTTGGACTTGGACATTATCTAATTTATACAGTTGTCACAAATGCATCAAGTTTCATTTTGATCAACAAGCATTTATTAATCACTAGGTGTCCTGACTCTGTCCTAAGCACTGATGAGGTTACCAAAAAAAAAAAAAAAAATCCACAGCCCCCACTCTTAAAGAACTAATAAGTAAATGGAAGAAACAAAACTTAAAAAAAAAATTACATTTGAGATCTCAACATTGTAAAGGGAAGAAAATTTGAGTGGTTCTGAGGAAAGGCCTGTAACAGAAAAGAGGATCTGAAGAAAATAATGGATGAATATTGATATTCATTTACTCCTAATGTCCTTGCCTAATTTGGCAAATAACACCACTGTCCCACAGTTAACTATTGTGCAATTACATAATTTTATCAATTGTCCTTGAATTTGTCTGTCTTCACAGTGGGTGTGTGATCTTTTAAACTTTTGCTGTCTTGATGAGACAAGTCTTTTGGGTTAAAATTATGGAGTACTGATCACCATATATCCTTTTCATCCCCTCAGCATCATATATACAAATATTAGACTGGAGCCTTGAAGACTTCCTTAAGCTCTATGACTATGGACAATTCACAAGTTTTTTAAGCACATACTTCTTTATCCCTAACATATAACATATTTCTTCCTTTGGTGTGTACATCAAAGTCTTTATGCAGACCCTCAGAATAATCCCAAATGAGATAATGTACATAAAGCACTTGTGTTGCTAGAGTTTAGCATAGGGTACTTACTATTTGTTAACTGAGAGCCAGTATTCTTGAGGGGCTGAAGGGAAGTGATTGGGGATTACCAAGGGTCATATAACCCTGTGCTATCTAGTTGTTTCCTTGATTTGTTTTTGTAGTATAGAGACAGCTGGCTTTGGAGCTAGGACTCAGCTGGCTCACGGAAGGGCAAATCAGAGAGCCAGTTGATGCTAAAAGCAGTAGGCCGGGTGACTAGAGCTATGATTCCACTGACACAGAGAACCTCTCATGGGAGCTCAGATGTATCAGTATGGGTGAGCAGTCAATCTTTATAGTCTCAGAAAGGATAACTGCTTTTCCAGGGTCATGTGCCCATTGTGTGTCAGAAGCAGACTCTGGTTTTCCTGGCCCCAAGGCCAGTTCTCCATCCACTATGGCATACTGCATGCTACCTCTCTGCAAAAGCAGCCAAAGCCGGAAGGAATCAGTGACTGAAGAGCAACAAAGGAAGTGCCATCTTTATCTTCCAAACTAGAACAAGAGCCACATTTCCATTAGACAGTTCATATGGGTATTGGGGCTATAACTAACATCTCAGATTTGAATTGAAGGAGGACCAGGAGGAGATAAAACTGGGGATGTCATCAAAAGACCTCAGGTAGCTTTGTCTTCAGAATATGGCTGGAGAAGGCCTCAATCTTCTGAGAAACTGTTTCCAAGTCTTAGGAGCTCTTGGCAAATAGATATTTGGGACCTTATGATATGTCTTCACACATCAGGTCAGCTTAGGGAGGCAAAGTTACACATAACTAGATATTTTTAGAGAGAAGTGAGATCTCAAGTACATGTGATTGGTTTACTATCCTACCTTACAAGGCCTGGAAGTTCAAATCATTAAATCTGCATGGAAGATAGAAGCTTCTACTGAAGAAATGGGCCGACGAAAAAAGGTAAGGCAGAAAAATGGGGGTTGGGGGGGAAGGTGTTGTCTAGGTGGCTGGAGAAGATGTGGCTAGGGCAATAGTAGTCAATTATTGTTGGAGAGAAGACTAGGTTCCCAAATAAAGGATCTAAACCTAGAGTAGAGAGCACAATCATTTTTTTTTCTGAATTTATCCTTTTCTAGTGAGTATATCTCTGTCCCAAAATTTCAATCCTTCCAAGCTGCTTTGAAAGTAAATGAATTCTGGAGAAGATTCTTTAGTGGAATTTGGGGGAAGCTTAAATCATCTATCTAGAAGGCCCAGGAACAATAATAGGTAGAATTTGTATAGTTTTTAAAGGCTTGCAAAGCACAAATATTACCTCATTTTATCCTCACAACCCTGTTAAGTAGGAGTTTACACATTCCCATTTTACAGATAATGCAAGCATCATTAAGTGATTTGCCCAGAGTCATTCAGCTAGTAAATATCTGAGATTACATTTGAATTAAGATTTTCCTGACTCCAGGTCCAGACTTCTATCCATACCACCACCCAGGGTCCCCAGGAGTCTTAAACTAGAAGGCCTAAAGCAATTATCTTCAAGGTATAATTCTTCAAGACACAACATTTCCAGATTGGGGTCTCTTTGTTGAATGGCCATAGGCAGTTTACTCATTGATTCCCCAAGTGTTGGGGGAGAGGGGTGGAGGGAAGGGAAGAGGTAGAAGGAGCCATCTCTGGAAAGCAGCCAATACTGCTTCACATCTCACTGCTAATGTTGGTCACCTTCAATAAGTTCATTTTGTTCCAATCCTAATACAAGTTAACCAAGTTTTGATAAGGAAACAAAATAAAACACTGGTAAATCACTCAGCAATGCACAAGAAGAGATTTACTTAACCATAGCAGGAGAAAGATATTTATACTGAATCTCCTTGCCTAAACTGCCAGTCATTTTCTACCAAGGAAGCATGAGAAAGGGAGCATCTCCATCTCCTATGATTGTTCAAATGACCAGGAAGTGATGTCAACAGCCTGAGCCCTTAGTCTCCTAAACCAAACAAGTCTTGAGAATGTTTTCAATACCATTTAGGGGGAAATAGCCTAATTTGCATGGGAAAAGGATTAATATTGGTCCTGCCTCACTAGGTTGGCACTTTTTCTGTAATGTACAGTCTGTCCTGAAAGTTGTCTGGATAAGTTGGGGGCCTTGCCCAGAATCTCAAACCCAGTTCTTGTCCAAAGTGAGACTTGCTAACTCTGCTTAAAAGCCTGCTAGCTCTCCATTAAGACTGGAATTATTTCTCTGAATTCATTTGTGGTTTCAGGTGGCCTCATAATGTTCCATTACATTTCCCACACCATGGTCCTATATTGAGCTCTATTTTCATTGAACTACTAGACATGAGTTCAGTCCATCAGTTAAGCATTTGATAAACAGTAATTTTACTGCCTATTGTGTCCTAGGGCCTATAATTAGTGATAGGAATCAAAGGGTATGAACAATTTTCAGAAGAAATCAAGTCACTCATAACCATTTAAAAAAATGTTCCGAACAGTAATAGACAACTGCAAATTAAAGCAGCTCTAAGGTTCTACCTCACACCCATCAGATTGGCAAAAATAACAAAAAGAAAAATGACATACCAGAGGGAATGGGAAAATACACATTAATGCATTGTTTATGGACCTATGAATTGATCTAGCCATTCTGGAAAGCAATTTGGAACTCTGTCCCACAAAAAAAAAATGACAATTTCATATCTTTCGACTCAGCCATACTCCTACGTCTGTATACCAAAGAAAACAAGACAACAACACCAAAATACAACAGCTTTTTTATGGTATCGAGGAAACGAAACTAATGGGTGCCCATCAGAAGGGCTGAACAAATTATGTTATATGCACATAATGGAATATTATTGCACTATCAGAAATGAAGTAAGGATTGGTTTATCAGAAACTTGGCAAGACTTGAATGAAAATGCAGAATGAAGTGAGCAGAACCAGTAGAACAATTTATATAACATTGTAGAGAGAAAAAAACTTTGAAAGATTTAAGAACTGGATCAATACAGTGATCAAACTACAATTTCTGAAGATTTGTGATGAAGCATGCAACTCACTTCTTGAGAGAGAATACTCAAGATAAAAAATGAGACCCCTTTTAGCATATGGCCAATCTGAAAATTGACTATATGCGTGTTAGAATGCTTTCTTTTTTGTTCAATTGGTTGAGGGCAATGGGTGAGAGAGAAAATAAATACTTGTAAATTAAAAAAAAAAAAGTTTTGTTTTAATGGAATAGTCCTTCTTCTGAAGGTCCTTACCTTCTACTGGAGACAATATATAGAAATCATATATGCACATGTACATGCATATATACACATTAATGCATAAATAGTGAATAAATCTATAAATACAAAACAAATGCAAGCTAATTTCAGGAAAGAAGGCTCTGGAAATTTTGAAGATTGCTTCCTGAAGCTGATGGCAGAATTGGGTCTTTACAGAAGAGAAGGATTTTGTTAAGCAGAAATTAGAGGAAGGTGAAGGCAAAGGTTTAACCAGCTTTTAAGTGCCCACAATCAGAAGCAATGTGTTTATCATTAAACTACACAGAAAGGTCACACAATTTAACAATGCTGGCATGTTTTAGATTGTTTTCAATAGTTTCTTGGGTCACCTGTCTCTAAAATTATAAAACTTTTTGAAAGTAGAAGCTGTCAAAAGGATTGTTTGGATCAGAGGACTTTTGATTGGAGGCATCTTACTTTAAAGAATTTTTCAGCCCCTAAATCTATAATCCTATTACCCAGGAAGCATGTTTATTACTTTTCTTGTAGCATCTCCAACCAAAGCACTCCAGACCACAGCCGCCTTACTAGGAAACTGACGCACTGGAAAGGGCTTTGGAGATCATTTAGTCTAATCCCTTCTTTTTACAAATGAAGAAAAACTCAGGAAACTGCTCGTAAACGGTACAGGCAAGATTATTATCTCTGAAACATTTTCATATCTAGTGCTACGTCTCATCCGACCCCCGGTTTGCACAAAAGTGTGGGCTCTTGTAGCTGTGTGCCCTTTAACTTGGGCTTGTGACAATCCTCCCCTCCCTGAGCCCTTCTAAGTAGCTGCTGCGGGGGTCTTACAAAGGGAGGTAGGTACTCAGTGGGGTGCAAACTGGGAAAGATCCGGGCCTGGCGACGTTTTTGTGATGTTGGAAGGGATAGTGCAATCTTTACCCCCGTTACAGCCAAGAAAGTCACAGTTCCCCTTTTTAGCTGAGTCACTTCGGGACCGGGACTACAGTTGCATTAAGCAAGCCCCGGAGGGATACTTGGCAGGAGACCGGCGGAGCGGGAGGTAGAGGTGGGTTGAAGGAGGAGCTGCAGAGAAAGGGATAGGGATTGCCCGAGAGGAGGCGGGGCCAGCCATTACAGATGGGTAGCCTACTGGCTGCCTACTGGGGGCCGGGCGGGAAGGGAGGAGCCGGCCCGCTGGCAGCTTTAGGGTGACAGCTGCGGGGACCTCCAGGACACCCTGTGAACAAGAGCAAGGATCTCGCCACGCACAGTGCGGCCGAAGTGGAAGCTGCTGTTGAGCCTTGAACTGAGCCACCCCGCTCGATTCAAGCATGTCTTTTATCCCGGTGGCCGAGAATTCGGACTTCCCCATTCAGAACCTGCCCTACGGAGTCTTCTCCACCCCTGATTGCGTGAGTCTCGTAGTACTGTAAGCTGGAGGAGGAGCTTGGAGACCGGGCTCTCCAAACTCCTCCTCTTTTACTGGTGGGGGAACTGAGGCCCAGACCTCACAGCTTTGGGGGGTGGAGGGACTGGTTGGGGATGTCCAAGGGTAGCTTGGGCTGGAGCCGGGAATTCTCAGGCCTCTTTTCCGTGCCATCGTATCCCGATCCCTCCTCTAGTTCTGCTCCCTTGCAGAACCCCCTCTGCAAGTTCGGCCCTCCCGGAACTAAGCGCCGGTGCGGCTAATCCCCGCGCTCGGTCCCGCAGGAAGAGGCCATCATTAGTTGCTGCTGGAGGTATTTTCACGGAACAGGCCGTCTCGTCCGTTTTCTCCTTACGTTGATCAAGGTCCCCCTATTTCAGGTCCGACGCTTTGAGGGGTAGGAGGGTGGAGAGGGAGGATGCTTTGGACATCGAAGATTTACCTGGTTCCCATACCCTCCTCCTGCTTCTGGAAATGGAGACTAGAGCCAGTGATGCGGGCGGTCAATCACTTGTTGGCATGTTGGGGTGAACTGGAGCATAGAGCCTGTGGGCTATGGAACCGGCGGCTAAGACTTTTCTAAATGTAACGCTAAAGTCGGAGCAAGCAGGGATTGTGAACTTGACCTTTTAAAAAAAAATAGGCCTATTTTTTTCCCCCTTTGAAATGATTGTTTCAAAAGCCTAGAATGGTTAAGGTTCTGGAGTCAGGAAGACATGAGTTCAAATGTGGTTCTAGACACTATCTGGGTGATCCTGGGTAAGTTATTTCACCCTGTTATTCTCAGTTTTCTCATTTGTAAAATGAGACAGAAACAACAAACTACTGGGTATCTTCCCAGAGATATAGGGTCTTAGAATGCCTCAATAACAACAATAACCATGTTCAAGGTAAAGTTACCTAATCATAATATACACCCCCCCCTTACATTTACACACATTATCTCATTTGTTTTTTTTTCAGCTGCTCCAGGAGATAGGCACTATACAAGCCATTATCATGCTCATATTACAGATTAGGAAATCTGAGCATATCAGTTAAGTGATTTACCCATGGTTACTGAACTTTTAAGGGTCAGAGACAGTATTCAAACCCAGCCTCTTCAGAATCCTAAGTTAAAGCACTGGTAAGTCTCTACAACATTTTTTAACTGAACCCAGACTAGGAGTAGGCAAATTAGGTGGCTACTTATGTCACAACTTGCAAGGTAGGGAGGATACATTTTAATATTACTTTTTAGAAATGCACATACTTCTATTGTAGAAAATAAAATTTTCTGGATCACATAAGTTTTGTTTTGTGATAAGCCAGGCCACATGTGTTGTCATATCCAGTGAAGGGTCAAAATTCCTCATAAACAGGCAGCTGAAAAACTTTGAAACCTCGACGAGGATTCACAGATACCTTGAATAAACTGAACTGGAACAGGCTTTTAATCCTATAAAATGTTAGAAGTAGAAGACCACTTCACAGGTCTATCACATCCTTTGGGTGAAAAATTTGGTGATTTCTCATCAAGGCATAAAAATAAAGGTGGCTTTAAGCCAGCCAAGATGCTCTATCATCTTTGTTTAATAATATATATTTTTAAGATTATTTTGCTATCTTGTTTTTGCAGTCATATCCTGATATTCTTTTCCCTTTATACCAAAGAAAAACAGTTAAGCCAAATAGACTGGTAAAGCAAACACACCAGGCAGTATTATGTAACATTCTATAATCATGGTCCCTATATGTATCAAGGAAGAATTTTTTTTTAAAGCTTTTTATTTTCAAAACATATGCAGGAATGATTTTTCAACATTGACCCTTACATAGCCTTGTGTTTCAGATTTTCCTCTCCTTCCCCTCACCCCCTCCCTTAGATGGCAAGCAATTCAATATATGTTATACATGTCAAAATATATGTTAAATCCAATATGTATAAACATTTATATAATTATCTTGTTGCACAAGAAAAATCATATCAAAAAGGAAAGAAAATGAGTAAGAAAACAAACTGCAAGTGAACAACATCAAAAAGAGTGAGACTGTTAGGTTGTGAATTCACATTTAGTTCCCACAGTCTTCTCTCTGGGTGCAGTTGGCTTTCTTCATCACAAGATCATTGGAACTAGCATTGATCATCCCAGAAGAATTTCACTCACTTTCTCCTTGGTCAGACTGAAGTAGACAGATGATAATGGTTGGCACTTTAAGGTTTGCAATGCACTTTACAAATATTTGCTCCTCACAACAGTGGTGAGTTTTATGAGAAAACTGAAGCAGACAGGAATTATGTGTCTTGCCCAAGATCACATAGCTGCAAATCTCTGAGAATGGATTTTAATTCAGGTCTCCCTTATTCTATAACTAGCGCTTCATCCACTGTGCCACCTACCTCTGAGAAATTCTTGATGAATGAGTGAATATATGAATGAAGATGATCATTGCTGTTATGCTTGTTTCTGTAATAATAATTACCCTGATTTCTAACACTCAAGATCATTGACTTAAAGCAGTCAGGGATACTTGAGGTCATCTAGTCCAATAAATTCCAGCTTCTTCCTTTTTTTATATAATAGCTTTTCTGTTTTTCCAAATACATGCCAAGATAGTTTTCAACAGTCACCTTTGTAAGACCTTGTGTTTCAATTTTTTTCTCCCTTTTCTCTTCCCCTTCCCCATCTCCTAAGTAGCAAGCAATCCAGGTTAAACACGTGCAATTCTTCTAAACATATTTCCATATTCATCATGCTATGCAAGAAAAATCAAATCAAAAGGGGGGAAAAACATGAGAAAGAAAAAAACAAAGCAAACAAATGAAAACAAAAACAAAAAAGGTGAAAATACTATGCTTTGATTCACATTCAATCTCATAGTTCTCTCTTTGGATGCAGTTGGCTTTTTCCATCACAAGTCAATTGGAATTGCTTTGAATTACTTCATTGTTGAAAAGAGCCAAATCTCAGCTTCTTAAACTGTGGGTGGCAATCCCACGTGGGGACTCATAACTGAATGTGGGAATTGCAGAATTATGATTTATTATCAGTAACTATTGATTTATGTACCTATTTTATATACCACTAATACCAGGATTCACAAAATTTCTTGGGTAAAAAGGGGTCATGAGTGAAAAAAGTTTAAGAATCTCTGCAATAGGTGAAGAAAATGAGGTTCAACAATGTTGTGACTTTCCCAGTATCACATGGTAAATGGCAGAACCAGGATGAAAAATCCAGGCTCTATCCCTGAGAATCTATTACTCTTTTTTTTCCTATTATACTATGTAAGATTACTTTTAACTTTCCAAAACTTTCAATGGCTATATTTGCCTGCAGGAAGCCTTTGAAACCATGCCCTCTTCTTTGGTCTCAGCATCCAACTGTGCCAATAATATGTGAGTGGGAGCTGAGGAGGCACATAATGGTAGTGAGCCAGGGATGGAATTTAATAGTGGATAATGCACAAAGAAACTAGGGAGTTGAGAATAGACTTGAGTGTGGAGTTGAATTGATCAAGTATAAAACATAGAGATGGAATGGTAAGAGGTTGTAGTCAGTTGATAAATTCTTGATAAATGTCAGAGCATCCAATCAAAGTGGAACACTTATGAGAAAGGTTGAGATTCACAGTGTTACTGTCCCTGTGTGTAGCTCAGTAAAGAAGCCTGATAAAAACAGTTTGAGGAACTGGGAGTTTAGAGAATCCAAGGAAGTATCAATATGAATGGTGAAGTTTTTAATATAATGATAGGCGATATGGAAGAAAAGAAGACAGCAAATTAGTTGCTGGACTCTGAGGAATGAAGAACAAGCTGGCAGTATGTGTTCTTTAAAGGATGAACATTTTTTGGTAGCACCAACTACAGAAGAAGAGAGGTTATTGATTGATGGAGGCAAAGGAAGAGTCTGGAAGTAGTAGTGGTAGTGGTAATGAAAAATAAGTATTTTTACTTCCTCCTTAAGATATGTATTTGGAATGTGAGAAAAGGTACAGCTAATGTGGAGAGGTTCAGGGTGAAGAAAAGTTTGTTCATTAAGAAAATATGGGTGTAGCTTAAAGTTAGACATGAATAGGGTTGAAGAGGAGGAGGAGGAGGAGATTGAGAGCTGGGGGTTAGGGATCTTTTACTCCTAGGCAGCTTGTGATTAATACAGGGCTATAATGAATGAGGATAAGTAGGTGGTACAGCGAATAATGTGTCAGGCCTGGAGTTGGAAGACTCCTTTTTCTGAGTTCAAAACTGTCCCCAGATACTTAATAGCTATATGATCCTGGACAAGTCATTTAACCTTGTCTCAATTTCCTCATCTGTAAAATGAGCTGGAAAAGAACATGGCAAAACACTCCAATATCTTTGCCAAGAAAACCCCAAAAGGAGCTTATGAAACATCAGATATGACTGAACAACAACAGTAGAAAAAGTAAGAAATGGTAGTTTGTTAGCAGTGTGTAGTAGTTGAATTGTAATGCTCTCCATTTCTATAGGGTGGTCTTTCAGAGGAAAGGCCAGGGATGCTAGATCTTATCTACCTTCCTGTTCTCTAGTTGGGTAGGGACAGGGTGATGAATTCCCTTTTCATCTTTGCTTTTACCATATAGCTCCTCCCTTCTCCATTGTCAATGCTCTATCCATGCAAAAAATATCTAGTACTTTTATATCTGTATATTTTATATCCTAACCTCACCCCCATAAGATACATGTCCCTTCGGAGCAAAAATTATTTTGTGTTCCATCTTTGTATCCCAAGCACTTAGCACAGTTCCTTGCATGTAGTAGGCACTTAATAAATATTTATTTAAGTTGAATTTTGACATCTTGTTCTAGTCTCACTATGCCCATACTACTTCCCATTAATGTTCACTCTTGACCCCTGAATAAATCAAAGTGAAGTCAGGAGCGTGTATTCTGTCTCCTCACTTAATTTTCTGTCCCTGCCCTGGCCCAATTGACAATCAGTTGACAAGTGCCTCTTGTGAGATATATTATCTCTTACACATTATTTCAGATTACATATAAAGAACAGAAATAAAGAGCATATATTATATATTATATATTATATAAATAATATAATTAATATAATTAATATATATTATATATGTTGAGAAAGAGAAAAAGTTAGTGTATTGGTGTTTGGGTATGGGACCCATCACACCTATACAAATACACACGTGTGTATATATGTATACTGTGTACACAGATGTGTATATATATATGTATATACACATACACATATATGTGTAATTTGTACATATGTGTGTATGTATATGTATTTTGTCTTTATATTACATTCATTTCTGAAGGGGAAAAATGTAGTCTTCCTCTCACATCCAACTCCAGCTCTCCCTTGTGACTCTTATTGTTCAGTCTTTCAGTTATGTCCAATTCTT
This sequence comes from Myrmecobius fasciatus, assembly GCA_023553655.1. NCBI lineage: Eukaryota > Metazoa > Chordata > Mammalia > Dasyuromorphia > Myrmecobiidae > Myrmecobius > Myrmecobius fasciatus. Next base: position 505,841 of record JAJPUD010000738.1, on the reverse strand, counting down.
CCTGGTGCCATGGAATATATCACAGCAGGCCTTTAAGGAATAACAATTTAGCACAAGATATCCAATGTGATACTGTCTGACAGTGTGCACAATACTGTCTCTTCTGTGAGGAGGGAGATATCTTCATTATCTGTTTTAAGAAAACTTGATTTTAAAATTCATCTAAGTTCTACCTCATTTTAGTGATCTCATTTCCATTGTTCATTATTCTTCTCTTGTTTGTGCTTATTCTCTGCATCTGATCTTTAATCCAATGTCCTTGGCTTTGATCCATGGAGCCACAGTTCCTGGGAACTAAAAGAAATCTTAGAGGTCATTTTACCAAACTCCCTTATTTTTCGGTAAAGAAATTATGGCCTAGAGAGGTCTAGGGACAAATTCCCACTGTAGGTTGTTTGCAGAGCTAGGGAGAGTAAATAGAGACTTGTTAAAGTTTCTGGACTGTTTCCATTATGGTAATACAAATATATTAGAAAAGGGAAAAACTGTCTAGAAAGGGGTTAACAGCTGCATTACCTCTGCACCTTAATTTGTGGTCATTCTGGGTTGAATTTCTGATCCTCATGTTGAACACATATGTTCATTATATACAGTATTACACAGTTTATATTTTCAGTGATTTGCCCTTAGGACTTTTCAGAGAGAAGAGTTTTTCTGTTAACTGTGATTTCCCAACATCCAGACTGTGCCAGTGGTTCTTGGGATGTTGTAATGTGAAAAGTTAAACTTAAATCAGATTGCACAACTCAAATAGAGTTAAAATTTGATCTATGTTAACCAGACACAGGCTTTCCAAGATGACTTTTCTAATAATGAACCTTGGTAGTATCTTTTTAATTTTTATCTAGGCAAGTGGCAGAGTACAGTGACAAGACCACTGGCTCTGAAGTCAAAAAATCTGAGTACAGATCTTGCTGCGGATATTACCTGTATGACTTTTGGTAACTCCTTTAATTTTCCTGGGTCTCAGTTTCCTCATATATAAAATTGGGAGAGAGGGGTGCTAGATATCCTCAAGTTCCTTCAGCTCAAGATCTATGATCCTATGGTCCTAATTGGATTTAATATGACTTCTGAGCACCAAGTGTGAATCAATTGCAGGAAAACCCTTTGGAGAAGATAGGGTAGGAGTCAAGCTCTGAAGTTCTGTTGCATAAATGCCTTTATTAGTCTAGAACAGTCCTGGAATAGCTCTGAGGATGAGATTTGATATTATACTCCTCTGATGTCTGGGTGCAGAAATGTGCTGAAACAGCAATTGAGAGGAAACCTTGTAAGAGAGGGAGTCTACTTCAACCTTTTAAGAACAAATTAAAAAAAAAAACACACTCAACCTATATTCTAGTTAATTCAGAATTTTGAAATGGAATTCCTAAGGGTCCTTGATTTTATTAGTCTCTTCTAAGTATGATAATTGTAATGATTCTTTCTGGGTTTTGTTCCATGACTTGTCTTTCCATTTTCATCCCCAGACACAAATTAGTTTGCCTGGCAATGACAGTAGAAAATGTGATTTTTTTTTTTTATACAATCAGCATGAGGTATTAGAGGAAAAGAGTGACCTTTAAGACATGATTGGAAAATAGTGTTGTGAGACATAGGTAATATGTTATTTAAATATTAATTTGTCATGTAGCTAAATATTATAAAAACATCCAATGTGGAATTAGAAAAAAATCTTTTAAACAACTTGCCTTGAGGATTTCCTCTTCCCCACTAAACTGGAGGATTAGCCTGCCATTAGGAAAAAGGGAAATCATCTAGACCTATGATTTCATTGGTACAGAGAATGCCTAGGTGAGGATTCACTCTCTACCTGTATAGGTCAGCACCTTTTGTGTAATTTATATAGTCTTAGACCATTCCCCAGAGCACTGAAATGTTAAGTGTCTTGTCCTGGACCAAGTAGCCACTGTCATTACACTTGAACCAGGACTTGATAAATTTAAGTCCAGGAATCTAGTACAGCAGATATTGATATTGTTGTTGATATTGATAAGAAACATGGACTTAAATCAAAAGTACTTTCTGAAAGACTTTTGACAGTATAATAAGAAAGTATAATAAAATGAGTTCTCTTTATATTATAGAAGCAAATTGTGAAATAATCAGCATGTCCTTGGAATGGGGATTCCTAGCTCCTCTTTATTCCAATTGTTACTGTTATTAAGTAAAAACAATATTTTCCCTAGATGTAGGACATATCATGATGGCTCATTCATTATGACAGGGAATTAAGAATCCCGAATTCTTAAAGTTGACGCCAACAAAATGCAAACTCAGACAGATCTTTGATTAGGAGCTTAGTGAAGACAGTATATCTGCTTGGAAATTCTGAGAGTCTCATCACTAGTACTATCTCTTAATGAATCTTTTGAAACCAACAACTTGAGATAACCACATCACTAAATTATAGAAGGGCTATCAATGGATAGAGTGACCCACTGCTTTGTAAAGTGCTTTTGAGGTAGACTTTTACATGTGCTCTCACAAGCTCAAAATTACTGTAATAGTATAATTAAAGGATAATGGAATCAAAAGATATAAACAGCTTTTAGATGAAGGAGTCAAAACTATCTATAACCTATGAAAAAGTGCTCCAACCCACTATTGAATGGAGAAATGCAAATTTAAAAAATTCTAAGTTACTACCTCATACCCATTGGATTGGTTAATAGGACAGGAAAGGAAAATGACAAATGTTGGAAGGGATGTGGGAAAAAGGAGATATTAATGTTTCCTTTGGTGAAGTTGTAAACTGATTCAGCCATTCTGTTGAATCATTGAAATCATACCCATAGGGCATCCTAAAAGAGAGAGGGAAAAAAAGGAAAAGGATTTATATGTGCAAAAATATTTATACCAGCTTTTTTTTCTATTGGTAAAGAATTGGAAATCAAGGGGATGCCCGTCAACTGGGGAATGACTGAACAATTTATGTTATATGATTATATTGGAATACTATTGTGCTATAAGAAATGATAATCAGATTGCTCTCAGAAAAAGGTGGAAAGATTTATATGAGCTGATACAAAGTGAAAATGTACTGTTACAAAGTAATAGCAAGATCATAAGATGAGTAACTGATGACTTAGTTATTCTCAGCAATACAGTGATTCAAAACAGCTGTGAAGGACTTATGACAAAAAATACCATCCATACCCAGAGGAAAAAAAAAAACTGATGGTATCTGAATACATATTAAAGAATACTTTTTAATTTTTTAAATGTTTTTTGAGGTTTTTTCTTTTTGCCTGTTTTCTTTCATTACATGACTAATATGGACATGTTTTACATGAGTGCACATAACCTATATTGAATTGTTTGCTTTCCCAATGAGGAGCATGGGGAGAAAGGAAAGGAGAGAATTTGGAATTTAGGAGTTTTAAAAATTAATGTTAAAATTTTGTTTTTACAAGTAACTGGGGGAATATAAAATGCTAAATTAAAAATAGATTAAATAACTGTAGGCAAAAAAAAAGAATGGAAAGAAGTAAAAATCATTACACTATTTTTGTTTGTTTTAGATCTGTCTGCTTCCCATATAGTGAATATGCAGAGACAGAAAAGATTGACATAGAATCTTTTATAGTGAAAAGCACCAGATTTGGAGTCAGAAGACCCATATCTGCATCTTGGCTCAACTAGGATAATAGAACCATAAGTTTAGAGCAGGAAGGGACCTTAGAGGCCATTGAGCCAAACTCTCTCATTTTACTGATGAAGGTACTGAGGCACAGGAAGGCTAAATGACTTACCAAAGGCCATATATCTAGTAAGTGTCTGAGGCCAGATTTAAACTCAGGCCTTCCTTAATCCAAGACTAGCATTCATCCCATTATGCCATAGTGCTGCCTTTACTTATTTACTGTGTGCCTTTCAGTAAATTGATTAAATTTTCTGAGCCTCAGTTTCTTTATTTGTAAAATAGAGAAAATAAAATAATTATCTCTACCCTTTTTATTTCCCAGGTTTGTTCATAAGATCAAATGAGACTGTATGGGAGAAGTGTTCTGTAAATAATGATAATAACAACCTTATATAGCACTTTAAGCTTTGCAAAGTGCTTTTTGTGTATTATCTAAATTTGGTCCTTACAATATCCCTCTGAGGTAAATAAGGAAACTGAGACTGAGAAGGAAAAATAGTGTGTCCTGGGTTAAATGATGTGCCTCATCTAATAAGTGTTTCAGGCAAGATTCAAATTCTAGGTCTACTATCTCACCTAACTGCTTCTCTATGAGTTGTAAGAAAGGTGTGGAACACATAGCCTACAACATTCCTGAATGTAGCCTGGACCAGATTAAAATATAATTGGGAGATATTTAACAAAACAAATAAGAATCAAGTAGAACAGATAATGTTAATATGTGGTTTTCTAAGTCCATATGTAGTCCACAGGGAGCCTTATGTACTATATGGTTTATGTGGCTCCATTTCTATTCAAATTTGATACCAATGCTGTAAAACATTATATAAATGTAATATTTATTATTAATTATATATTTTAATATTTATACCTGTTATATATTTACAATGTTGTATAACCATGTTATACAATCATACGAATATATGTGTAAATACATCATCAACTTTTTATGATTGTTTGTTTTGTTACATTTTAAGTTCAAAATTGTCTACTTTCTCCCTTCCCACTCCATTTGACATACATACACATACAAAATTATGTATATGTACATGTATAATATATATGTATATGTATATACATATATACATATTATATATACTTTTCTTTATCAATTCTTTTTCTGGAGATGGATAGTATCTTCATAGATTCTTTATAGTTTATTTGAGTATTTATAATATTCAGAATAACTTAGTTGTTCACAGTTATTCTTTGAATAATATTGTTGTTACTGTTTATATATTTTTCTTGGTTTTGTCCATTTCACTCTTCATTATTTCATGCAAATCTTTTGATGTTTTTCTATTTATCCACCAGCTCTTCGTTTCTTATAGCACAGTAGTATTCCACAATCATATACCACAACTTGTTTAGTCATTTTCCCAATTGATGGGCATTTCTTCAGTTTCTAGTTCTTTGCCAACACAAAGATAGCTGCTATAAACATTTTTTTTTTAAAAAAAAAAAAAGCTTCGGTGTGTCTCACAGGTGTTGTGAGACTCACCTGATAGAAATTGATTTCACTTACTTCTTTCTCACTGAAGGAATCCTACCAACCAGATGCATGAATTGTAACCTGTAGTCCTAGAAGTTGCCTTAGAGAAGTTAGTGAAAAATAATAATTCCAGAAATTTCCCTCAAAGAAAAGGTGGGGAGTAGAATACCTTACTTGGAAGCCAGACTGAAGAATATTGCAGTCAGTTGGGCAAATATGATCTGGGGTTTCTTGTTTTGAACACTATAGCTTAGGTCAGTGAGAACATATTCCAGTGTTTTACAGACTATTTACTATCATGTTTCTAATAGCCAAAGACCATTTTAAGAATTTTTTAATACAGGAAAAAAACATTCAGACTATATTGTAGACTTTCTACATCTATGAAATGTTGCACATTCTCTTATCACTTGATTTAGCATGATTTTTTCTTTGCTACAAGGGGTGTGTGTGTGTGTATTACTGCATTCTAAATCCAACAGGCATCAGTACATTTTATTATTAAATTAATATATTAGTTAAATCATATCCAGGAAAAAAGTTTTGATATCTAAACAGTATTAGTGATAATGAGTATTTGTTGGACCCCTTAGTTTTTTAGAGAATTTAAACAATGATATCATTCATAAAAATGATTTAGGTTGCAGTACATCTGATTCTAAGAAGTGGTAGGAGCAGTTAGGTGGTACAGTGGATAAAGTACTAAGCCTGGAGTCAGGATACTTACCTCAGGAGCCTCAGATACTTACAAACTGTATGGCACTGATAAATCACTGAACCCTGATCTCCTCAGTTTCCTCATCTGTAAAATGAGCTGTAGAAGGAAATGACAAACCACTCCAGTATTTATGCCAAGAAAGCCCCAAATAAGATCACAAAGAATCAGACACTATTGAAATAACTGAATAACAATAGCAAAAGAATAGAAGGACCATATTGAATGTCACCTGCTTTCTTTTTTTATTTAATTTTTTTTTTTTTTTTTTTTTTGCAAGGCAATTGGGATTAAGTAATTTGCTCAGAATCACATAGTAAGTACTAAGTGTCTGAGGTCAGATTTGTATTCAGTTCTTCATGACTTCAGGGCTGATGCTCTATTCACTATACCTGTTTTATTTTCATACATAATATTTAACATGAGGAAATAAGATCTTAAAGATGGGAGAAAGAAACTTTAGAGATAATCTTCCACATTTTATGGCTAAAGACAGTGAGGTTCACAGAAGTTGTGACATGTCAAGATCAGTCAGAAAGGTAGAGATGGAGCTGGGATTAGAATCCAAGCCAATCTAGTCCATTAGTCCTCCTACCATACTGAGAGGGCTTTGAACAAGTTTTGGGGATCTCAAGTTATTTATCTTTTCTAAAATGAAGAGACTGAATTTGGAGAATATTCAAAAGATTTGAACAGTCAGTTTTCAGAAAAATATATTGAAGTTTATCTACAGGCATATGAAGAAGTACTCTAAATTACTTTTGATTAAAGAAATGCAAATTAAAAGAACTCTGAGGTACCATTTCACACCTATAAGATTGGCTACTATGACAAAAAAGGAAAATGATAAAAACTGGAATACTAATGCACTGTTGCTAGAGTTGTGAACTGGTCCAACCATTTTGGAGAGCAATTTGGAACTATGCCCAAAGAACCACCAAACTATGCATATTCTTTTATCCAGCAATACCCACTACTAGGTTTATATTCCAAAGAGATCATAAAAAAGGGAAAAGGATCTCCATATGCAAAAATATTTATAGTAGCTTTTTCATGGTGGATAAATATTGGAAATTGAGAGGATGCCCATCATTGGAGGAACAGTTGAACAAGCTGTGATATATGAATGTAATAGAATACTATTGTGTAATAAAACAAAATAGTTGGACAGATTTCAGAAAAGCCTGGAGTTATATGAATTGATGCAAAATGAAATGAGTAGAACCAAGAAAACATTATATACCGTATCAGCAACATTGTGTGATGATCGATCAGCTCTTCTCAGCACCTCAGTGAGCCAAGACAAGTACAAAGGGCTCAAGAAGCAAAATGTTATCTACATCCAAATAAAGAATTGATAGACCCTGAATGCATATTGAAGCATATTTTTTCACTTATTTTATTCTTTTTTTGTGTGTTTTTTTTCTTATGATCTGTTTCTTCTTTCACAACTGTGACTAATATGGAAATATATTTTACATGATAGCACATATATAACCTATAACAAACTTTGCTACCATTTTTGGAAGAGGGGAAGAGGAGGGATGGAGAAAGGGAGAAAAATTTGGAACTCAAAATCTTATAAAATGAATGCTAAAATTGTCTGTAAAAACATCAATGCATTTGGTGAAAATTCTATTAAAATAAAAAAGATATGGAATTATTTTATCTATGAGATATGACTTACAGTATATCTTGTCATTCGGAACTTACTTGAGTTTATAACACAGCTGGAGGTAAATGAGTTGGTGTAGAGAAAAGAAAACAATATCCATTTCATAGTTTTTTTTTAAGAGAGAAGCAATTTTAGAAGAAACAACTTATTCTCGAAATGACAATAATCTTTAGGATTTGTTTTTTTCTCCAGATGCTAGATTTGGCTTCTAATATTGCCCCAGGACTTTCCATAAAACTAAACTGCATTTTCCCCTTATAGTCAAGACAAAGACTTGGTGTGGCAATTGGAGACCAGATATTGGATCTCAGTGTGATTAAGCACTTATTCACTGGACCTGTCCTTTCCAGTCATCAGGATGTCTTTGAGCAGGTAGGTCAATATGGCTTTTGGACATCATTACTTCTCTGCCCCCAAACCCACTTTTAATGTCTTGTATAGCCAGGCCTTTGGAAGTATTTTTGTAAATAGTATTTCTGTGGAAATTTGAATTTTCAGAGTACAATTGTGATATGGTTAATAGGGACCAATCAAGCTGCCAGAAATTGACACAAGAAATTACTAGAAAACTCCAATTTTACTTTTATCTTAGGAATTATATACAGAAGAAGCAAGTTCAGGTTATTCAATCATTCAATGATTCAACAAGTTTTTATTAAGTACCTGCTATGTGCCAGGACCATAGATATTGGTAATTAGTGAAAGGCATATTGGATTCTTGTATTCATGACATAGGTAAGATAAATATACAAGTGTCTATCAAATCACAAAATATTACCCCAAGGGATACCCTGTAAATTTAGAATAAATAAAAGAGTCCTAGTTCAGATACCAGATAATAAAATTAAATATGTCATTTTCCCAAGAGGGAAAGAAGGCAGCTTCTTATAGTGGAAAGGACATTGAAATGAGAATCACAAGACACAAATTCTGGTTTCAACTTTGTCACTACTTGCTATGTGACCTTGAAAAAATTCATCTCTGTGTCTTAATATCCTCCCATTTAAAATGAGAAATTTGGATCAAAAGATCTCTAAAGTGTTTTTCAGCCCTAAAAGTCTCAGATGTAGGGGCAGCTGGGTGGTGCATTGGATAGAGCACCAGCCCTGAAGTCAGGAAGACCTGAGTTCAAATCTGGCCTCAGACACTTAACATGTCCTAGCTGTGTGACCCTGGGCAAGTCACTTAACCCCAATTGCCTCAGCAAAAAAAAGAAAAAAAAAGTCTCAGATATTTTGACAAGAACATTGTTACCAGAATTGATAAATTCTCCTGTTCATCCTTCTTGAATGAATTCCTGCTTCAGTGCTAGGAGAGAACTGGATCTTTTTTTAGAGCCCCAAACTATTGTTGTTGTTTGTTCTTCATTCTCAAAAAGGACCGTGACATCAGGGAGATGATGCCATGACATGCAAATGAATTGTATTTAAGTGAGGGAGGCTGTGCAAGGTCACCCACCTCACTTTCCCCTCCAGAGCCCATTTGGGTCCAGTGGCCAGATATAGATCAGGATGACTGAATGGATGCAGTAGGAGACCTTGGACATTTTAAGTTAAGGTTTTCAACAGGTCTCAGTCAAACTGAGGCTACACCCATATTGTGATTATGGTTGAGTATCAATTGAGACAAAGAATCTTCTCTTTCACCATTCATCAGAAAGTCCAAGTCTAGCATCTGGATTATGTGCCCTTTTCATTTCCATCACAATATATTTACTTTTGATTTCTGAGATTAACTTGGAGTGATTAACCACTGCCCATAAGCTGGTAATCATGAAGACACACTGAGGTGGAGGAAACCTTTTTTAAACTGCCTTGTTATAATGGCTGGATGACTGAATATCTAGCTATGAATGAATTAAATTTCATCATGGATAACTTCCTAATTTCTCCAAAATAATTCTGTTCTCCTTGACTCTCATCTCTCTGCTTCAGTTTATCCTCATAGCCATTGCAGTATACTTCCAGTGACCAGTTTCCTCATATCAACTTAATTAACAATCTATAATTGCTATCAATTCTAAATTTGCTTACAGGCTTTTATCACATCACCATCTTAACTCTTCATCTTTACAGCCTCATCCTTCTTGCTTCACTTGGCTCTTTGGCTCTAACCAAACCAACCTGCTTGTCTGCCATTCATGAACTCTAATGGATGAACTCTTGCCTAATCTTTCTTAGAACCAGCATTTCATCCCATTTCCAAACCACCAGTTCCAAAGTATTCTGTAGTCCCGTTCATACTCCCAATATCTCTTCTTCACCAATTAGAATATGAATTCTTTGAAGGCAAGGCAGGTAACTATCTTGCTTTTATTTGTATCCCTACCTATTAGTTTAGAGCCTAGCACATAATAAGGGCTTGATAAATTCTCTGTCTCTCTGTCTCTGTCTATTTGTCTCTGTCTTTCTCTCTTTCTCTTCTTACCCCCTTTTATCCTCCCCATTCTCCATCCTTCCCATCCTTGCCCTTTCTTCTTTCCTCCTCCTCCTTCTTCCTCTTCCTCCTCTTCCTCCTCCTCCTCCTTCTTCTTTCTTCTTCTCTCTTTCATTCTTGCTCCTCTTTGTGTCCTTCCTATTTTCCACACCCGGCAACTTGCAACTCCCATCTCTCTGATTTTGTTCATACCATTAATTCTCATGTCCAGTCTGCTCTTATGGCATTTGACACTAGTCAAACATTCTCCAAGAAACTTTTCTCCACTTTTTTTCAGATCCCTCCTCTGCTCATTATTTCTCTAGAATTTTTATGTTTTGTGTTGTTTATATTATCATAGTCAATGTGATTTATAGATTATCTTGCAATTCATTAGTTCCATGTCAGTATTATTCTCTAGTTCCCTTTTTAGTTAGGATTATTCTTCCTCCCTCCTTCCCTTCTTTGTTTGTTCGTTCCTTCCTTCCTTCCTTCTTTCCTTCCTTCCTTCCTCTTTTTCTCTTTTCTTTTCCCTGGTTTCTAGGAATCAGTAAGAGAGATGTTTGTTGTTAGTATTGCTCCTTCAAGTATATTAGAAACCCCATTAACAGTATAAAAACCCCTAGACTTTTATGTACATTTCTTTCTCCTTGTTTTGATTTTAGCCGACTCTTAATAGATTCATGGGCTTGGGTTATGCTGCTTGGAAGGAAGCAAGAATGTACCTGCAGAACCTGCTTTCATCTGCAAAAACAACTTTGAGAGATGATGCTACTCTACGGAAACGGTGAGGTGTACTCTAGGGGAAGTTGTTCAGGCAGCACAGGGAATGGATAGTGTTTTAGTTGGAGAACCTAGAGGAGTTAGCTTCATCTTATAAAATTATCCAAGTCTTCTTTCCTTTGCTTGTTGAGATTTCATTGACAGTGAAAGAACTCTAATACAGAAGAATGCTGCTATAACTCAAATTGTTCCTGTGCCCTTCTAGCTGCTCACATCATTTGACAAGAATAGTCCATTAATTATTCATCATCAGTGCCTCTAGATAGAGTGCAAGTGATTCTTGACCTGTTTCAAAGATAAAGGAACTAAGCAATGGAGGCAAGATTCCCTGGAGTGTAACTTCAGGAGCTAGCTCTCAGACATGATTTCATTTCATCCAAAGTTCAGTTTTGTCTTCTGATTCAGCAGGTACCATTTTGTGCATAATGTTCTGAATGGGAACAGGATGACCTGGACTGAGCTTGCAGACCCCATTTAATGAGGGGGATTCAATTAGACTTGTACTTGAACCTTTTGATTCTGTATTTCAGTGCATTCATACCCCAGGCCTCTGCCACAATGCACTTGCCCGCCACCATTGGTAAGTATTGACTTTTTTTTTTTTAACCAAAAGATATTGTTTCATGTATCAATAGTAAAGAAGTTACTAGCTAGCCAAAAAGTCATTCTCAGTCAGCCCACGGTTCTCTGGGATTATGAGTATGGGTGCCTAAAAAAAATGAAAACAAGAAACTGTAGAAATCCTTTTTCTTGGTTCTTGTTATTTAACATTCTTTTACTTCACTACTTCAGAAGATTTATGATTGTGTCATTGTGTATACTTCTTTTACCAACACATATGGCAACCCCTTCATGCATTTTGAGAGTTATTGTGGCCAATAAGGTCATCATCTAGTTACTGACCTTTTAAAGGCAAATCTCTTTGCATTTAGTTAGACCTAAGATAATAGACTTGCAGACAGCCTATGCTCATCCTGTTTGAGCTTGAGTTCTCTTGATATAGATTCTTTTTTAAAAAATAAAATTAATTTTACTTTTTATTCCAAATTAAACATCAAAAAAGTCATCATTTCCACATACACAGCAGAACAAAAAAAGAAAGTTACATTTGCAAGTTTCAATTTCCATTTCATATTACTTGATTTTTTTTTTTTTTTTTTTTGCTTTTTTGCTGAGGCAATTGGGGTTAAGTAACTTGCCCAGGGTCACACAGCTAGGAAGAATCTGAGATCAGATTTGAACTCAGGTCCTCCTGACTTCAGGGCTGGTGCTCTATCCACTGCGCCACCTAGCTGCCCCCATATTACTTGATTTTTTAAAAAGATGTAATATATTCTTATCTCACTTCTAGAACTGACCCTGCATTTCTGTACTTGTTTCTGAACTTCATTTTGGTCTCTTTTTTTTTAATTTTAAAAAATGTTTCTATGGCCTCTTTTTTGGTATCATTGTTGCTTTTTAGTCTCTACTTGAAGTTATTATGAAGTTACTTTCTTCCTCTACACTGGAAATTGGGGGACATCTGTAGCAGTAAGGATTTTTATACTGCAGAGGCCTCCTTTCTTTTATTTCTTCCCCTGAATTTATATACATTTTACTAGGACCTCACTCCAGCCTTTGCTGACCTTGTGGTCATCACTTTTTAGTCTGCCCCTGAACTAACTATTTAGGGGCTGACCTTCACTTCCTAGGTCCTGTAGATCTTTGAGATTCAGAGGATTTGTCTCCGTATGTGGACTCAGGACATAGTGAAAGGTTTCTAGGAGATTTTTCATGCTTGTATGGCCTAAAAGATTGGGACTTTTTAATCATCTTTGGGATTTCTTAGAGAAATCCTTTATTCTTTCTGCCTTTGAATACAGAGCTTAGTAAGCTGATCTTGAAGATGTGTGGTAGAGCTGAGAGGTTGTTTGGAACTTAGACTCATTTTTGAAATCCCACCATCATAATCACTCTGAGACATAGGAGTAAGTATTGTGTGAAGAATTTCCTACTATCACCACATCACTTTATACTGGAAATAAATATACTGATGGTGACTCCATCATCAAGAAAGGCAAAGCTTTCAAGTAAGAAATTTTAACTCAACTTCATGCTGGCTCTGTCCTCCCCTGTGAGCTGGGTAGACATAAGAAATAAGTGATAGAAACTATACCTATGATTTAATTGGTTTCAGGAGTTCCACAGTAAGGAAGCTCCCTCTTCCAATGCAATTTGACACATTCTCTGCAATTTATAGTCTTAAAGAATTACCTCAAACAGTAAAATGTTAAAGTGACTTGCCCAGGATCACATAGCCAATATGTGTAAGAGGTAGGCCTCTTTCTACCTCCAGGCCAGTTCACTATCCACTCTGCTACATCATTCATGTGAGCACAGAGAAAACTATTAGCTGAAAGCAGAGCATTTCAAATTCAAAGGCCAATAATTTTGAAAGATTAAATTAAAATTCAGCAAAAAAATAAAATGCACAATCTGAAATGGCTTTTCAGGATCCTATCATTTTCCAATCCCTTGCAACCTGTGGGGGGGAAAAATAACTAAAACCTTCCATTCCTGGAATACTAAGTCATACTTTTGATGAATTCCGTATCCCTGTTTCCCTTTCCTTTCTCCCCTCTCAACAGTAGGAAAATTTCTTTTCACAATATAGTGGCTAGATGGCTAGACTTAGATTCAGGAAAACCTCAGACACTTACTGTGTGACCCTGAACAGATCTCATAATCTCAGCTTTCTTTATTTGCAAAATGGGCATAACAGTAACACTTACTTACCCCTTAGCATATTGGGGAGAGTCAAATATGATGATAGTAAAGCTCTTCGCAAAATCTTCAGGTATCGTATAAATGTTTGCTATTATTATTACTGTTGTGCCATATATTTTATATCACTTTATAGTTTTTCACATTAATTCACTGAATCCTTAACCACAATCTTATATGACAGGAAAGGTTTTATTATCTCTGTTTTATAAATGAACAAAGTGAAACCTTAAGAGGATAAAAAACTTGCTTAAGACTACATGAATTAGTGGAGAAGTGCAAAAAATAGAACATGGATTTCCTAACCATGCATCTAATTTTGTTGACTATTGCCTGAAGTAGGAGACTCAAAAGTCTGACCTTCTGATATCCTCTTCCCATGTATGCTTAGTCTGATGGCCAGAGAGCAAAACTACTTCCTGCATCTAGCTTTGGGTTATCTCGAGATAGCCTCTTTAGTCAAACAGATACATTACCAGGACTGAATGTCATTACTCTTCATAGCTTAATCCATTCTGACCCAAACTTCAGGCCTTTCCACTTGTGTCCAGATGTACTTCTAATTCCCTTTGTTTTTCTTTCCACGCCAGCTCAGACTTTCTTTTGTACCTCATATCACTGAGGGAACAACATCTGTTCTTCCTATTTCTCAACCTCTCTTTTCTCTCAATAGAAGAAACTGCATTCTCCAAAGCCACCTTTGGGGGTAGGGGAGAGAATAGTGGTTCTATCCTTTCTTGAACTCCTCGTAATTCTTTCTGAAGCATCTTTTCTCTAAACTCTTTTGCTCCCCCCCGGAAAATTCACCTAATTGGCTATTCAGAATCACAGAATATGGAGAGATGGGTAAGACTTCAGTAGCCATCTAGTTCAGCTTCTCACAGATTGCTGTTCATCCGTAATTTCTTAAGAGGAAACATCTGGAAGTGAGGTCTTGACAGTGAATTGTATTTAAGTGAGGCAGAACTATGCAAAGTCATCAACCCCATTCTCCTCCAAAGTCAGTGGGGTCCAGGGACAAGAAATGGTCTGACAGTGGCCCAAATGGTCTGCAGTGGGAGATCTTGATCTTTTTAAGCAAAAGTCTTTCCCAGGTCTCAGTTTGTCTGAGGTAACACCCGTTCAATAGTTTAAGGTTAGATGTAAAAGATGACCTATTTTCCCTCACAAGAGTCAGAATGGGAGGGGAATACTCTCAGATTTTCTGACCAAAACAGAAACTATTGCTATTTACTCTCACTCTTAGCCATCAAAACCCAAACAAAGGGCAAGTGGGACTGTCCCTTCAGGGAGAGCCAGAGTGATTTGGGTTTAAAGGCATAGTTAAGTAGCTTCATTTAAATTCTTTGGGCTTTGCCCAAGCCTGGTTTTCCACCCAACACAGAAAAAAATCCTTACTCTAATGGATCTGACCTCTCCAAGGGTAGGGGAGTCTACCACCTCTTTTGAAACAAGTATCTTATTTTTGTACAGCTCTATTAGGATTTTTTTTTTGACTCCAAGCCTAATTTTGTTTGCCTGAAACTTCCATTCATCATTCCTTTCTCCACCTACAGATCCCAAATAAAACAGTTCTCATCCTTGCTCCACATTACAGTTGCTCACAAAGAGTGAACATAGCTTACTCCTTACTCCATTCTTTGTTTTCTCATGGCAAAACATACCCAGTTCCTTCTACCAGTATTCCTCGGTCATACACACCTTCAACATACTGGTGGACCTCCTTTGTACATTCCAGTTTGTCAGTGTCCCTAAAACATAGTTACTAGAATAGTATTCCAAATAAGATTTGTTGAGGATAGAGAATACAAAGGGATTGTCACTTCCTAGAGATGTGAGGTTCAAATGAAGTAATGGATGTAAGCACTTTGCAAAAATTTAAACTGCTACATTAATACAATGTATTTACTAAGTATCAAGAACTATGCTAAGTGTACAAAAAGTGTCAAAAGACAGCTATGAAGGAACTTACAATTTTTTATTACTATTAGGAGGAGCAGGAGTAATAGTCCTCTAATTTGGTAATGACTTCATTCACTAAACCTTCTATTGCAATCCTGCAGAGTTCAAGCAGTGTTATAGAAAAATACTAGGAATGCTGATAAATATTTAAGGATTCCCTTGGGGAGAGGCAGGAATGTACACATATATAATCTATATTCTTAGCACTTTCTTTAAGTTACACAGTCAACAAAACAATAAATCAGGCCCTGATTTGTAGATTGCTGAATTCTGTGGTGTAAATGTTCGGACTGAGAATTTAACAGTGAGGTCTTGGAAAGCTGATGAGAGCTGACTCCAGTACACTTTGAATTCATCTCCCTTTTCTTGGAAGTTAAGACTCTCTGATGTTTGTCAGCTCTTGATCATATTAGGTTTTGTGGCTAACTCATTGATCTTGTAGTCATTAAAACCCTCTAATTTTTTTTTTTTTTTTGGAATGTTATCTGTCTATACCTCCCTCATCTTATAACTGGGAAATTTACTTTTTTTGGTACCCAAATGCAAGACTTTACATGTATCCCTTTTGAATTTCATGTTATTATATTCAGTACAATGATTTAGTCTGTTAAGATCTTTTTGGATCCTTATTCTCATCCAAAGCTGTCCTTCTCAGCTTTGTGTTATATGCAGATTTGCTGAGCACACTATACATTATCCAAGTCATTGATAAAATTGGTGAATAGCACAGGGCCAGGCTCAGATTTCAAGGCTACCATATTGGAAATTTGGCATTTAACCTTTAACATTTTAGAGTCAGACCATCTTGCCCCATTACTTTGGGCAGCTAAGTGGAATAGTAGATAGAATAGTAGATAGAATGGATTCAGAAAGACTTATCTTCCTGAGTCCAAATCTGGCTTCAGACACTTAGTAGCTGTGTGAGCCTGGATAAGTCACTTGAGCCTGCTTGCCTCAGTTTCCCTTTGTAAAATGATCTAGAGAAGGAAATGACAAACTCCTCCAGTATCTGAATGGGGTCATGAAGATTTGGATGTAACTAATTGAATAAACAAACATCTAACCCTTACAGAATTCATGTGATTGTATTATCCATTAATCCATATATTTCCAATTTTTTTTTTCTCCACAGGAATATTATGAGATACTGTATTAAAAGCTTTCCTAAAGTCTAGGCAAACTATATCCTCATTCCCTTATTTATTACTACTATTATCTAATTTCAGATCTTTTCCTGATGACTTATGTTTTGTTAGTGAATGTTTTACTTTCCTGTTTGTCCTTAGAGCACTTTGACCTACATCAAATCGATATGTTCAATGTAGTAATTCCTAGTTCCAAATGATGAGATTGATGTAGGCACCAAATGTTGGGGCTCCAAATGTTGGGGTTTGGTCATGTGAAGAATTCACAATGGTCATTCTCTTTGACAAAAAGTAAATTTATTTATGAAAAGATAAATGAAGAGATGCAATAGACACTGGGAATGGTAAATGTGAAATAGAGTTGGAGAGATCTTGTAATTAGCAAGGAAAGGGGTTTTAACGATTAACAATGGAAAGGACAAGTTCCCTTGTTGGAACTCTTAATTAAACTCCATGAGGTGGGAATATGCTTTTAATTGGCAGGCTGAATCCATGGAGGAGTTTACTCTTGTTCCACCCCACATAGTAGTGCTCTCAGATTCTTATATTTTGTCACTAGGAAGTTTTTGCTGCATATCCCCCTTCACATTTATATGGAATTATAAATAATTTGCAAAGTCTTGTTTCCAACCCTTACCTCTATCAGGCTGCTCTTGACATAGGTCTGCTTAGTAAGGCCTTAAACAAATTGGACTCTCACAGTTATATGTAGTGGGTAGATTCCCACAGCTGGGCTGCAGCCTGGAACTGTACATGAGTATGAATTCTTATTTCTAACTTTGTTGTTATTTAGTGGTTCTGGTTGTATCCAATTCTTTGTGACCCTATTTTGAGGTTTTCTTGGCAAAGATATTGGAGTAGTTGTCAATTTCCTTCTCTAGTTCATTTACAGATGAGAAAACTTAGGTAAACAGGGTTAAGTGATTTGCCCAAGCTCACATAGCTAGTGTCTTGAGGCCAAATTTGAACTCAGATCTTCCTGACTCTTAGACTCTAATCCACCACTATACCACCACTTTATTTCTAACTTACTCTAAATTTGCAACCTGCAGTCCTGTAGGGGTGGATAAGAGTCCATCTCAGCCTGTACTTTTTTTTTTTTTTTTTTTTTTTTGGCGAAATATACAAACATTTCAAGCAAATACTGTTGAAGGGAATGTTTCCAGATTATAAATGTCATGCAGAGATTTGATTTTGTTTTGTTATCTTTGTGACATACTGTTGGCAAAACAAGGACTCCCTATCAAGGTAATTGGCTTATTTTTGTCAAAAAAGCCAAACCTCATGACTTTGAGGCAAACTCTGGAATCTCCAGGCTTGTGTCACTTAATATATTTGGTCTTTCCAAAGAAGCAGGAAGTTGAATTGTAAAAGGGCTCTTGCTGACCCAAGATGGCTAAATTACAGTTATTCCTAATTAGTTACTCCTTCCTCTGAACTGGAGGGAGTATGTATAATAGTCATCATGCATGGGAACATGCAATCAACACCCATTTCCTCTATCTTTTGGAGGTTTCTTTATCCCTGACTCTTCCTAATTTCTGTAATGACTGATCTGAAATACTTTCACTTTCCCCCCTTTTTCTCTGATATCCTATTATTTGCTTGCCAGGTGATGTTGGACAAATACTTTTTCTTGAGTAGTTTGGGAGCATAAATTGTCTCAACTGTTAAGAGAATATGGTCTTACTTTATATTCCTAAATGCAGGGGGCAGGAGATCTTTCTCATTTTTGAGATCTATAATTTAATGATTCTGTAAAAATAATATATAGTTTTAAGGAAGGCAATTTATGTTTTAGGAATTCCTTTCTAGGAAATTAGAAAAAACTTGTATCTTTTTCATCCTCACAACAATGTGCTAACTCTATTCCCATATCCATTTATTTTTCCTTTTTAAAGTAGAGGTAAGTCCATGAGTACGTTTGCTTATTTTTACTTTATGGCACATCCATAACAGTCTGTGCTAGGTGTGCAAAAGAGCAAGATGAGATAAGATATGCATATATATATTATATATATATGTAACTGCATATATCACAAACACATATATCACTTTAAACTACAAGATTCTATATACAACTTCAACATCATCTCAATTCCTAATAGATTCCTAAACTATTAAACTAAAATATAAGGTTTCATCTTCTAGGTTATTTCTTAATTTGAAGACTATATGTAGTCTTAACTATATATATCTCTCTTGGCTTTTCTTCTCATGTTATTCAGTTCAACAAGCAAGACTTTGAGGTTAGAAGGGATGTGACAGTTTCACCTAGTGTAGGAATCCCCTTTATGATACACCTGGAAGGTGAGTTAGTCTAAAGTCTCTACTTGACCATTTCCAGGGATAGGGAACCCCTTCACCTATTTCATTTTCTTATGATTTTACCAAATCTGCTTTTTTCAGAAGAAACACAAGAGGGCAGCAGAGAAATTGAATAAATTCAGAACTTGCCAGAAGTTGAGAACTTGACCCAAAAAAAGAACTTGATCATAAAATTCTAGAACTGGACAGAAGTCTATCTAGCCAGGCCCTCTTATTTTACACAAGAGGAAATTGAGACCTTTGGAGGTTAAGGGACTTGACCAATGTCACTTAGGTAGTAGATTTCAGAGATCATATTTGAACCTATGTCTCTGTCTCAGGAGTCAAGGTGTTTTTCCTTATTCTTACCTATTACTTAGGCAAATGATGAAATGAGCTACAATTTGGTGAATTTACAAAGGACACTTGCCCAAAACTGGGAACCTTATTTCACAAGATAGCTTAACATTTTGATGTTGTCTGGTCTCTGTTTCTTTAAAAGTATTGAGGGGCAGCTAGGTGGTGCAGTGGATCGAGTACCAGCCCTGAAGTCAGGAGGACCTGAGTTCAAATCTGGTTTCAGACACTTAACATGCCCTAGCTGTGTGACCCTGGGCAAGTCACTTAACCTCAATTCCCTCAGCAAAAAAAAAAAAAAAGTATTGACTATTTGTTCTTATTAAGTTTGTATTATTGAATAGGTTAATTCCTCTTTAAAAATAAAAAAAAAATTGTATATCTTTTCCCATGACTTCTTCTCCTACAAATCCTTGGAGAGGTATGCTATTCTCTCCTAGCTATTAAAGTGCTTTATCATTAATAGGGATTTTTTTCCTTTCCCTTCTCTAGGAGACTACACTGACTTTTATTCTTCTCGTCAACATGCTACCAATGTTGGAATCATGTTCAGAGGCAAAGAAAATGCTTTGATGCCCAACTGGTTTGTATTGTTCTTAGTTCCTAGTTTTTTATAATTATATAATAGACCTTTCTGTTTTTAGTGCTACTCTTCTCATAAGAGCTAAAAATTCCCACGGAATCAAAAAGAGAGAGAAATTTAAAAAATTCCATAGTGATTTATGTTTTTTTTTTTTTTTTCCCAATGTGAAAAAATAAAGTACTTTGGGGGAAAGAGGAGTTACACTTGAATTCTGAGGGCAGAATATGCCAATTTTTCATACTTAGAATTTCCAAACTAGAAATAATCCCTTGCATGAACAGGGTTTTCATGTTATAGCCTTATCAAAGGGCTCTCCCATCCATTGTCTCCTTTAGTCTCTGCAACAGCCCTGTGGGGTGTATGGAAGGGGCATAGATTATCACCTGTATCCTACAGGTGATCAATTTGAAGGCTCAAAACTTGCCCAAGGTCACAGTTGATGTCAGTGAAACTGGAATGGGAACTCAGGCCACATGACATCAAGTGACCTTTCTCCCAGGCACAAAGGTCCTTCATCTCTTATGCCCTTAGTTACTTCATCTATAAAATGAGATTGCACTAGGTAAACAATGTTAAATAGGAGGTCTAGGCAGCATTGACTGTCACAATCTAGAGCAATCAGTTTAAAATACAATTGGGAAATGTATAACAAAATAAATAAAAATACAATAGAACAGGGATGAAGTTAATATGTGATTTTTCTAGGCCTAGTCACCTAAGGGGGTCCTTATATATGGTTTAGTGGGCCCCATTTCTATTTGGGCTGACACTACTGCTATAGACGACCTCCTAAGATCTTTCTAAACTCTAAATCCTATGACTCTAAATGAAAATATCTCAGATCAGTCAGTACAGAAATGGGGAAGGTCAGGGATTAGTAACTGAGACAAAGGGAGAAAGAGAAAAAGAAATCATAGAATGTTTGAGCTAGAAGGTACATTAATACTTTTTAGCTATGTGACTCTGAGCAAGTCACTTAATCCTAATTGCCTTACAAAAAAAAAGAAAGAAAGAAAGAAAGAAACTACAAAATCAGGAAGGAACCTTAAAAGTCATTTAGTTCACTCTTCCTTTTACAGTTGAGGAAACAGGCCAAAAAAGGTTATTTACTTGCTCCAGATTACCTAGGAGGCATTTGATTTGAACTCAGGTTTTTTAGTTCTGTGCTGCCAGTTAGAAATCTTAGAAGTCATTTAGTCCAACTAATACAGAAGCCAAGGTTCAGAGAGGTTTAAGTGACTTGGTAGGCCATACACATAGGCAGTTATAATGCCTTAAAAATATTTGGTATTTGTTGTCTTGTTTTTAAAGTTAACATTTTTTAAAGCAAAGTTTATTTTTTTTAAATTAAAGTTCTTTTTTTAGTTTCTTTAAAATATCCTTTGTGACTGAATATTAAATAAATGTTCACCTTGAAAGAGAATAAAATACAATTCTTTAGTTGTCATACTAATAAAATATGTTGTTCAAACCTGTTGTCACAAGTGTCTGTCATGGCTGGGCCTGGTCTAGACCCTCACTTATTTTTTAACTATCAGAGCAGGACTCTTTTCTGATCTTGCCTGGTACAATAGAAACACTCTAGAAAGCAGTACTTCAGGTTTGGACATTTTGCAGTGTTCTAGTCATACAGCACAGGAATGTAAAAGAACCTCATCTCTGCTTGCTTTTTTCTTAGGGGGAGAAGCAGTGAGGGTCGGGGTGGGTTAAAACTACCCTTCTTTTTCTTTCAAAGTTATTTTTTTCATTTTAAAAAAATTCTATTTTCTCTCTCTCCCACATCTTCCCCACCCCAACTCCACTTGAAAAATCAAAAGCAAAGCAAAGTTCTTTTTAACAAATTGGCATAGTCAAGCAAAGCAGATTCCCACATTGGCTTCTTCAGAGTGTCCTTGTCAAGGTTGGCTCAAGGATGATCTCCCCCACTTCCCCACTCCCACCCTCCTAACTCCCTAGGACCTAATGATCCATGCACTGTCAGGCAGTAGTGAAGAAGAAAAGGCAAAGGAAGAGCCTGGATTTATTTATATATATATACACACACATACATACACACATACATACATATACATACATACATATATGCAGATTTGATTACCAGCCTCAAAAAAACAAAACAAAAAAAAACCTAGTGTTAATTGTATGAGACATTATTGTGTGAGAATTATGGTCTGTTCCCTGTCTCTTCTGGGTGGAAGAACAAATGGGCATATTTGGAAGTCTGAGCCAAGGAGAGGTTGTGGAATTTCCTTCCCTGAGGAGAGATGTACAACTGACTTATCAGGCTTTATAGAAAAAGATGGGATGATTTGTCTTAATCAAAGGTCATGATCCTGGAATTGGACAGAGGCCTTCTTGTCCAACCTCCTTATTTTCTCTTAGTCTAACTCTAATTCTGTTCTGTTTTGATCCTTGTAATCTATTGTACCTATGTCAATTTTTTAAAAAAAAGAATAATCCTTTTCTTCTTTCACAACATGACTAATATATAAATGTTTCCTATGATTGTACATGTGTAACATATATCAGATTGTTTGCCATCTTGAGGAGAGGAGAGGAGAGGGAAGAGAGGCAGGAAGAAAAAACTTTGGAACTAAAAATTTCATAAAAGTGAATATTGAAAACTCTTTTTACACATAAATGGAAAAATAAAATACTATTAAGTGGGGAAAATGAATAATTTTTATGCTTTCTTATTTTTTTTATTTTAAATGTTATATCTTTTTTTGTTTTTTATATCACCTTCATTTCCCTTCTTCTACCCTAACCCCAAATCCCAACCAAGGAACTATATTATAGTAAGCATTGGGGATATGCAGAAAAAGATAAATACAATTCTTTCAAGTTTATATTCTAATGATGGAGCCAATATATAGTAAAATACTTATGTCCATCCACAATGCATAGCATATACAAGGTAAGCTGAAAGGGGAAGTGTGAGCAGCTTGGAGAACCAAAAAAGGCCTCTTGCTGAGTGTGAAAGAAAGCTACATCTTCTAAGAGGTTGAAGTGAGATGAGAATGGAAAGCCTGGGGACCACCAGCTCAAATGTGCAGAAACTAGAGATGAAGGCCTAGAGATGTAGGTCTAGGAGAGATGTAGGATCATCTACGTAGAGATGATCATTGAATCTATGGGAACTGATAATTTCTCTCAGTGGGATAGTGTAGAATATAGAAAGAAAAATGAACAGACCGAGGACAGACCTTTGGGGTTATATGCATGGTTAGTGGTTTTGAAAATTGACCAATATTTCAATGAATCAAGCTGGATGGGTGCAGTGCCATGTCCATAGTCTCACTCTTCTGCAAAGAAAGGAGTGTCTGTCTTTTTTTTTTTTAAACACCAAAATAATTTTCTAATCCATTGTCTTTCTTTCCCCAAACACTATCAAATCTTTCTTTATAACAAAGAAAAACCAGATCAAAACCCCATTCCAAATTGCTCCCAAACAGTATGTTTCTGGCTTGCCGAACATTCCAATGTAAATACTGGTTATTACTCACGAGTGTTGTTTCACATGTTTCATTTGAACCAGGCTGCACTTGCCGGTGGGATATCATGGCCGAGCCTCTTCTGTTGTGGTATCAGGAACACCAATCCGAAGACCTGTGGGACAGCTGTGCCCTGATGAAAGTAAGTTCCCTGATAGTCACTCTAAATAGATTTGCCAGGGCCCAGCTGTGTGGATGCCATTAAGTGTGATAGTTCTTTCCAAGAGGACCATATAAATAATATCAAATTCTTTTGCTTGTCTCTTAATTTCCCAGCCAAGCCTCCAGTACATGGTGTTTCCAAACTTTTGGATTTTGAGTTGGAAATGGTAAGAGATATATACAGTTTCTTATAGTTTCTTATGTAAAAAACCTAGAGCCCATTATTACTCTGGAGAAAAGACCCTTCCAAGAATCCTACTAATATTTTATCCCTGGTGGTAGGCACCTTGACATTTTCCATTATATATACACACATATTTAGTCTGAAAACAGAATCTCTTTGGGTTTATAATGTGATTCCAAAAATATTTTATGATTTGTCAGATCAATGGATTTTAGTCACTTGAATGTTGATGATTTTCTGGATTTTTCTACAGTTTATATTGACATTGGATTAGAATTGACCAACACATACCCTCCTTATTGCCATAGCCCGTTAGTGATATCCAAACCCCAGATTCTCAATTCTGACTGATATTTTCCCCTTCTATATTAGGCATTCTTTATAGGCCCTGGAAATAAACTCGGAGAGCCAATTCCCATTAACAAAGCCCATGAGCATATTTTTGGAATGGTCCTCATGAACGACTGGAGCGGTAATATACCTAAATGTTAAAACAACTGTGAGAGAGAGCCAGTATCCCTCTATAGAATCAGTTGAGATTGTGGTCATTATTTAGAATTACTTAGGAAAATCATTATAGAGTATTTTCATTTATCATTATCTTATTACTAGGTTCCAATGAAATTGAAATATTTAAGGCATTAGTATAATTAATGATGTTTAATGATACTATTTAATATCTATGAATTCCCCTTCAAATAGCAACAAATCTTTTATTATTTTTTAACCTTATCTTGGGGGAAGTCTTAGAGATCTTGTTTTCCCAATTACAGCTCGGGATATTCAGAAGTGGGAATACATTCCTCTAGGGCCATTCCTTGGGAAGAGCTTTGGAACAACTATTTCCCCATGGGTGGTGCCCATGGAAGCACTCATGCCCTTCACATTGCCAAATCCAGTTCAGGTAAGCACCAGGTGAAAGGCACTCTTTTCACTGGTATGTTCCAGGAAGGGAAAGAATCATTTTTTCCCCTATTTTTTTTTCCTGGATTGCTTTATAGAGAAGTACAGTATGTAATCACATGCTATAATGCAAAAACAAATCAAATGAAGTTTATCAGAAATAAAAAACATATTTTTCATTAATATACATGTACTTTAGTTTCGGAACATGGTTGAATTGGATCATACACGTTTTACTCATCTGGTGTTGAAGGATAGGGACTGTTTTTAAAATGTGTAAAATATATATGAATTCCATATGGTAGCCATTTAAGGATATGGGGGAATGAAATACTCAGTTCCAAGGTTAAAAAAATAACATTGGTTGCAGCGAGTTATCAGTGACGAACAACAAGGATCCTCTTTCTGATGGGAGCGTCCTTTTCTGACATTTCAATGTTTTGGGGTTCCAAACAATACATTAAAAGTTTAACTTCAGGTTAACCCATGGCTAGATGTTTCCAGTCATTTCTACTTTTACTCCACAGGTTTTTCCCTTTGTCCTTACTCCATGTATGTATATGGTAGGAGTGGAGGGGATGAAGAAGGGGATGAGAGGAAGTCCCTTTTTCCTAAGAGGTCCTCTTAATTTTTGTCTGATCTTTTTCTGATACTGAAGAAACAAGGCTCTTTCTGCCTTCAGATTTAGCCTAGATATAAGTCCAAGCAACCCACTGGCTTTCTGAGTTGTAATACTTTCCTTTCTCTGTCTCTGTCTCCATCTCTGTGTGTACTTCTCTCTGTATTTGACTTTCTCTCTCTGTGTTTCTCTCTGTCTCTCTCATAAATCTCCCTGACATGACTTCTTACTTTTTTCTGGGCACACAGTCTGTGGGTGATATCTGGGCATTGCTCCATTTTTCTTTTGTATTCTAACCTTTTGGTGTCAGAAGCCCCTGTGAATGTAGAACTACCTTGATATCTTATCCAATTTCTCCAAAGCTTCCTTTTACTCATCAGCTTACCTCCCCCCTTTTTCAAAACCTCTAAGAATGCACCTGGGCCTCCTAAGTGTTTTCTCAGCACAAACTAATTTACTTTTTTTTTTTTTTTAATTTTGGGCCTGGGTCTTGGTATCAGTAACATGAGGAACTTCCAGTATGAACTTCCTTTGCCAATGCAGTTCAACAACTATTTAATCCTAGAGAGCTGCCTGAGAGTATGAGGGATTTGCCCATGGTCAATCAATGTGTGTCCAAGCTGAGATTTGAATCGATTTTTCCTGACAGCAAGGCTGGTTCTCTGCTTACTACATCCCCACTACCTCTCAGTACAGATACTATCAAATCTAGTAAATTTCACTTATGTTTCTGTATTTTATCAGTATGTATATTCCCTCTGTTAATGCAGATTGCCACCTTCTTTGCCTTAGAAGGCAGTGGTCTTTATTGCCTGAACTGAAGAATTCATTCCCAACTCGGCAACTTCTCAGAATTCAGCTAGTAGGCACTTAGGGCATTGTGGGAGATGTACCTGAAGCCTTTGTAGCTTGGTAGGATCTTCCAAAGCCTGAGTTTTCCTGCCACAGCCTTCAAAACTTTATGCTACAGCAAGCCATCAGAGGAAGACTTGAGTGAGAAATGAGCTCCATCTTTGCAGAAATTAACTTAGGCAATGGGAAAAGGAGATACAGCCCAGGTTCATAGTAAAAAGGAATGAGGGAAGAGGTGAGGGAGACTATCATTCCTGTAATTTAAGGAGAAGGAGATGTAAGAGACAGGGACCTTCTCTGCTACAGGATTCTTAGAATTTTCCTAAAGACCGAACAGTAAAGTGACTTGCTTTGGGTCATGCAACTAATGTTTCAGAGGCAAGACTCTTCTGGACTTTCATACTCCCACCAAATAACAAGAATAGGTCCTATTTATATAATATTTTAAGATTTATAAAGTGCTTTTTCCACCTCTATTCAAATGGGGTATGAATTTCAGAGTAGCATATCATTAGTCATCTATTCAGTAGGTAAATATTTTTATTTACATACTTTTTTACTAAATATTTTACTGAATAAATACATATTTTACTGAATAAATAAAAATGGGGTAGCTAGATGGGTAGAGCACTGAGTTCAAATTCTACCTGAGACACTTAACACTTATTAGCTATGTGACCCAATTGCCTTAGCAAAACAAACAAACAAACAACCCCCTAAATAAATAAATAACACAATTTCTGGCACATAGTAAGAGTTTAAAAATTCTTCTTGACTTGATGTATTTATTGAAGGAAATTAAAAAGTACTTATTAAGCCTCAACTATGTGCTAGGCACTGTGCTAAGGGCTTTACAACTATTATCTCATTTGATCCTTACAACAACCCTGGGAAATAAATTATTACCTCCATTTTTCAGTTGAGAAAACTGAAGCAAACAGAATTTTAACGACTTGCTCAGGATCCCCTAACAAATTCAGAGGCTGAATTTGAACCAGGTCTTTCTGATTCCAGGGCCAGCTTTATTTTTTATATTTTTGAAATTTTCAACAATATTTTATTTTTACAAATACATGTAAAGATAGTTTTCAACCATCATTTTTGTAAGACTTTGTGTTCCAAATTTTTTTCCCTCCCTGTCTTACCTCCTTCCTCCCCAAGACAGCAAGCAATCTGATGCAGGTTAAATATGTGCAATTCTTTGAAACATTTCCATTTTTGTCATGTTGTGCAAGAAAAATCTGACAAAAGGGAAAAAACAATGAGAAAAAAAAAACAAACAAAAAGGTAAAAATACTATGCTTTGATCCATATCCTGTCTCCATAGTTTTCTCTCTCTCTGGATGCAGATAGCATTTCTTATCCCAAGTCCATTGGAATTGCCAGGCCCAGTTTAGCCACTGCACTATCTCAATGTCCCTTGCTGGAGCTAGGCAAAATGCTGAAACCTCTTCATGAGAGTTGTGTGTCTCCTCAGAAGTTGAGGAAGTTGTGAATGCTGAATTAAATTCTCTGCTTTTGATAAGACCTTCTCTGGTAAATCTTACTGCTGTCCCCAAAACAGAACACCCTCAGCAATTTAAGCAACTTAGAAACTTTAATTCCTTGTGTAGCAGCAATTTGGTCCCTCTTTCAAGGGCAGGAAACAAAGAAAAGGAATCTAAGGCTATTTCATTTCAGTAACATTTCTAGTGGCAGCAATGAACCTGCAATGTCTACTCTTTTCTGAATAATTTTTGAAAAGCATTTGTTAGCTTGGTCCACTGGTTATTGAACTGTGGACAAGCATTGTTTTGTTCTGTAGTTTCAATTAATGACTGGGGCACCTCTTTGAAAGAACAAAGCAAAACAAAACAGTTGTTTATAAATGGAAACTTAGTCATTTTCTAGAATATGAAAGGAAAAACCTACTCTGACTTTTGTTGGAAAAGGCAGCTTTCCATTCTGAGGCCCAGAGTATTCTACCCCCATTGACTTCATTTTTTTTTAACCATCCCCCTTATACTGTTGTGTTTGTTTCTACCATTTTACTAGAACTATTCTCTTAAAAATCACAAATGGCTCCAGCCTCATTTGTCTTGACCTCTCTGTAGCATTTGACACTACTGAGAGATACTCCCTTCCTATCTCCATCTGAATTTCTACCACCACCCTAATATAAATGCGCATCAACATCTCTTTGGATTGTTGCAACAAACCTTTCAATCTCTTCTCTTTCCTCCCTCTTATCTGTCCTTCATATTGATGTCAAACTACTTTTGTACATGCATATCACTACTCATGTCTCTCTTCCTTTTTTATTTTCTTTAAACACTTTAAGATAGGGTGCTTCTGTGGCAAACTTCCTCTATTAATACAGAGTGCCACCTTCTCTGATGTCCCTGAGAAATTAAGTGACTTGTCTAGAGATACACAGTTAGTTTATGTGAAAGGTAGGATTTCAACCCTATTCTTCCTGACTCTAAGTAAAGCCTGCTTACTATTTGCTATATTATGCTTCCTCTCCAGAACTGTGACAGTTTACATTTATGTCGTATCTTAAGGTGTGAAAACTGCTTTCTTACAGCAACCTAGTGAGAAAGGAAATTGATTATTGTCCCTATTTTATGGACAGAAAAACTGAGAGAGAGATAACCACAGAGTAACTTACCTCTGGTTACATGGCTCCTAAATGTTAGAGTAGGAATTTGAAGCCTCTCCTAATTCTTACCACCAGATAGCATTGATTCCCTATTGTCTTCTGCATAAGTTTCAGGCTTTTTTTGGTCTCATATTCAGGTCTTTCTGCAGTCTGGTACCTTTTCAGCTTTGTTTAATATTACTCTCTGCCACATACACTGTGCGTCAGGAAGAATGCATTATTTTGTTACACACACACACACACTCACACACTATAAAACCATACCCTTGGTGCTTTATCATCTCTTTTTCTTTCTTTAGGCTATACTAGGTTTCTGTAACATCTTCCCTTCTTGAATTCTGATCTATTTCTTTTAGAGCATTATTCATCATTGATAGAAATCCATCATTTAGAGTTCATATATACATGATGTAGTATGGTGCCATTATCTTTTTACATATCCCTTCAGAGATGGTTTCTTATCTTTTTATTTTCTGTAAATGCATTGCTTTGTATATATAAGTTTTTAAATGAATATTTAACCATACTGAGACTGGAAATTGTATATATATTGTAAATCCATAGAGTGGAGAACTTGTCTTATTTACTTTGCCTTCTCAGTACCTAGCCCCATGTCCTGGGTACAGTGAATCCTGGCTAAGTGTTTATTATTGATGACAGTTTCCTGTTAATTTTCTAAGGTTAAGGATATTTCTGGGCATGATATTGGGAAAAGTTACTTTTGTATATTTGTGTATACATACATATACATACATGCATGCATACATACATATACATATATATGTACACACACACACACATATATATATGTATATATATATATCTTCTTGAAGGCAGTAACTATTTCGATTTTTGTCTATAAATTATATACTCAGTTCCTAAGGCCCCATGCCTTACACAGAGTATAGACACTTAATAATTGAATTAGGGGCAGCTCAGGGAATAAAAACAGCCCAGGAGTCAGAAGACTTGAGTTCAAATCTGGATCTAGACACTTATTCATTGTGTGGCTCTGAGCATGTTATTTAAACTCTGCCTCTGTTTCCTTATCTATTAAAAAAAAAAAGGAGGAATAATAGCACTAACTTTCCAGGATACATGTGAGGATAAAGTGAGTTGAGATAATATTTGTTTGGCAAAAATTAAGATTTTATATAAATGGTAACTATGATGATGATAGGGTAGAGTAATTTGTCATGAACAAAAACTTATATTACATGTTTTCTTCCCTTACAGGATCCTAAACCTCTGCCTTATCTCTGTCATGAAGAGCCCTATACATTTGATATCAATCTCTTTGTTGCCCTAAAAGGTACCGTATATACTTACATTGGATGGAAGCCAAGTTTGGGAAGCGTTGCTCTCCTCTGTGGCACAAAGCATTATACACAGAGGAGATGGGTCAGCTGCCTGCACCAATGGTATTAACTATGGCATAGAGAATTAAGTTGTTTGCCCCCAAATGATGGAAGATGTAGAGGTGATAGAGTGACATGGCACAGCTAAGTTATAACAGCCAGAAATTTAAAGTATAGAAAATCCTTACCCCTTTATTTCTCCTATTATAGATCTAGAACTGAGGTTATTTCACCCTATAGCCTCTTTATTTAGTAAATGAAGAAACTGAGGTCCGGAGAAATTAATTGGCTTGTCCAAAGTCACATAGATAGTAAGTTGAAGACCTGAGGTTTGAATCCAGGTCTTGTGGTTCAAAGTTTAGTGTTCTTTCTCCTGTATCACCTGCTTTCTCCCTTCTTCCCCACTGGGAATAATTCAGGATTTGGCAAAGGAAGGTGGTGCAACTCAGAGCTTTCTGCTGCTTAAAGGTTTTTATTCAGTAGAAAACTTATAAATAAAAAGTCTAGAGCCATTTTCAATGCCAAAAGCCTATATTTCTTCCTCTTTCATTTTTTCCCCTCTCTCTTACATTATTATCTTATTTCCCTGGCTACCCTTTTTTTTTTTATACTTTGCACACTCCCTGTATTTTTGTCTTTTCCTTCTTTTGTCCCTTGTGGTTCTCAGTTCAAAGGCCTTAGCCTCTTCCCAAGTACAAAGCTGTTGACAGGAGGACATCCCCCAGATATGCTGATTAAACCAAAGAAGTGATAGTTAATTCTGTTCTACAATAAAAAGTTAACTTTGGGAGGTCATTTGAATATGATATCACTACTTAGGCCTCCCTCTGAAATTAAAATTGCCCACAAATTCAATTAAGTTTAGCTCAGTGTACATATAAAAAATGTCTTCTCAATGTGTGGCCCTATGCTAGGCTTAGGTAAGTAGCTTTCAGGCAATCCTTAGCCCTTCCATAATATTTCAGTACAGCAGAATCAGGATGAACTATTAAACCTATTGTCCTTTGCAGCTGCATTTTACTCATTCAACTATCCCTTTGCTAACTTCTCTTCCCCTTCCCAATTTCCTGAATTCATGGAATTCTGATTTTTACATGCTAAGTAATTGAATTTTGTCATCAAAAACTGCATACTAATTTCAGTAGTAGACTTTCCTCCATATTATGTTGTATTATCAACTGGAAGAATGTTATTTAATCAGTCACTGATTTTTAGAGAAGAAATCAATAAGGAACTATTTAGTAAGCACCTATTACATGTTAGATTGTGCTGGACATGAAAGATACAGATGCAAAAAAGTGAAATAATTCCTCTAGAGGTTTACATTCTATCAGGGTAGATAGTATATACACGGGTAATTATATACAAAACAAATACAAGGTCAGTTAGAGGGGAGGGACCATCAGAAAGAAGTTCATGTAGGAGATGGTGCTTGAATTGAGCTTTTAAGGAAACTGGAGATTCAGAAAGGCAAAGATGAGAATCACAAGTATAGAAACAGAAGATGGAATGAATGTCCTATGTGAGAAACAGCAAGTAGGCTGGCTTGATGTGGCTAAAGAATATGTAAAAGGGAGTAACATGTAACAAAAGTAGAACATTAGCCCTGTGAAAGGCAATAAGTGGAGAGAAATTTGTATTTGTTTTCTGCTGTGCCATGATGCTTTCTGAAAGGTTAATTAACTTGCCAAAGATTTTTCCAGAGTCTGAAAAAGGATACTCTGTTCTAAGAGGACCAATGATATGGTGAATGAAATATATATACACATACTACAATCACTGTTCTTGAAGGCAAGCCAATTTCCTACCATATGTGTTTCATTGTATTCAGACCCCATTTGGGGTTTTCTTGGCAAAGATAGTGGAGAAGTTTGCCATTTCTTTCTCCAGCTCATTTTTCAAATGAGGAAACTGAGGAAAATAGGTTTAGGTGCCTTAAGCCCAGAGTCATCCAGATAGTAGACTGGATAGCCAGATTTGAACTTTGGAAGACTAGTCTTCCTAACTCAAGGACTAGCACTCTGTGCATTGTGACAATGTTTAGGTGCCAATTTACCAATTTACTAATGATCTCTCTCTCTCTCTCTCTCTCTCTCTCTCTCTCTCTTTTTAAACAGGGGAAGGAATGAGCCAACCAGCTACAATATGTAGATCTAATTTTAAGGTAAGGTTTTGGACCATACCTTCATTTCTATATTGTAGTCTCATTCCATCAACAGATATTTATAAAGAACTATGCAAAGAAATAGCAATTATTAAGACTATGCAAAGCAATGGGTTAAGCCCTGAATGGGATACAAAAATAATTAGAATACATTCTCTGCCCTCATCTTACTTGAAATCTAGCAATAGATATACAAATAGGCAGTTTAGTAAAAACTAAACAACTACATTACAGAATAGTATGTGTAGCAAGAGGCCAAAACAGTTTCAAAATGCTTTGTGATATAGAAGGTAAGAAAGATCAGTTCTAACCAGGAGAACAAGACTTCCTATGACCTTGGTATTGAAGGATGGGTTGCATTTTGAAAGGAAGAGATTGTGGGAAAGGAATAATAGGGGTTGAAGTGAAGAGGGAATGATGTGAGGAAAGACTGAGAAATCAGAAAGCTCCACCAGGAAAACTGTAACATGTCACCCAGTCATGCATTGCGAAGTGACATGAGATAATTTCAAATGCTGGAAAGATAGAGAAGCACTGTATTGTGGACTGGGGTTATGGTTTACAGGTGCCTCCTAGAAGAAGAGGCTTTTGTTTTCCTGCCCAAGAGCAGCCTGCCAATTTAATTGGTATTTGAATTAGAATGACAAACCCCATGGGCAAATGTGGTAGATAGAGCTGGAGTGTCTGGACATGACTAGCTGTGCCTCTCTTTCATACTTAGACTGCCCTAGCTGTACACCAAAAGGGCTGATTTGCCCTCCAGCTTGTAAAGTGGCTTTTCTCTTTTTGCTGCTCCTGGAGGAGTGTGTATTGCATGGCTATAGTTTCATTGATTTCCCCTCCAAGGATAATAAATGGTTATGTAAATCATACTCAATGACTGTAGGATTTTGGAATATATTGTCTTTCCTCCAGAGAGAGTACCCTTAGGATAGACCTGCTTAACTTATTTTGTATTATAGATCCCTGTAGTCTGGTGATGCAAATGGAACCCTTCTCAAAATAATTCTAAATACAAAGAAAGAAATATATCAGATCAGAAAGAAAACCAATTCCACTGAAATAGTTATCACAATACTTTTAAAAAGTGTCTGCTTGAATAGAAACGAGCCTATGAAACCTTCAGATTGGTAAATTACCTCTTGGGGAACTTCCTCCTGGTGGAGTTTCTTTGTTCACTTGATCTTGATGCAGTGTTGACTTCCACTGTACTCTTAGACTCTGAAAGGTCTTGATCAGGTCATGTTAACCTTATCAACCTTGTGCTGTTGAGGAAAATGGAAAGTAATGGGTGAAGAGCATGATCTGAAGTGTTCCCTTCCTGACTTAGACCTCTCTCCTCTTCATCTCAGCACATGTACTGGACAATGAAGCAACAGCTTGCTCACCATACCATCAATGGCTGCAACCTCCAACCTGGGGATCTCTTGGCATCTGGGACCATCAGTGGGCCTGTAAGTAGTAAGTGGCCATGGCAATTGTCTATCAAACAACTATACCTGAGAGATTTGACAAATTTTGGACTCGCCATCAAAATGATACTTTTAGGGGCAGCTAGGTGGCCCAGTGGACAGAGCACCAGCCCTGAAGTCAGGAGGACCTGAGTTCAAATCTGGTCTCAGACACTTAACATTCCCTAGCTGTGTGACCCTGGACAAGTCACTTAACCTCAATTGCCTCAGCAAAAAGAAAAACAAAAGAAAACAAAATGATACTTCTATAATCTTTACTATTCCATATCTCTTTACATACCATTCTTACTGGTTCTTACAGTTTTCCTCTAGTTTCAAATGATAATAATAATAATAACAATCAACATTCATAGAGTTTATATCTGTTATCTCATTTGACTCTCTCCTTCCATGACTTAAATGACCTGTCTCAGTGGTCTTTGTTTTATTTCTGGTATAATAAGTATGGAGTTCTATTGATATGAAAACTGAAAAAAAAAAACAACCTTCAAAAAAAGATTCAATAATAAAAAAAATTTAATTATCCATGAAGAGAAAAGTTCTTTCTTTTTTGCACCTTCAAAAAAGACTCAATAATAAAGAGACAATTTTGAATATTTAAACCAATACACAAAAAGGATGATTTCCTATTGTCTTTAATCTGCATTTTTGGTGATAGGATATAATAGAGTATAGAACTAAAAGTTGGGAAGTCCAGATAACCATAGGCAGCTTTGCTGAGTACTTCTTAATCTTTCTTCATCTATGCAATGGAGACATTTATTTTGCCTGTCACAGAGTGATTGTGAAAACTAAGTGAGATGATATGTATTGGAGTACTTTGAAAATTAAAAAAGGCTATGAAAATGTCAGGGATGATTATTAGATGATGATGGACAAGAAGAAAAAAGTGTTGAGTCTGGCCAATGTTGTTATTTTGAGATGAGCCACTAACATGCTTATTTTATGTTTCTTTCTAAAGTTATTTTTAGTGTTGATCATGCATCCTGTGTTCATCAGCTTTAGAGGCTATTTGCCTCCTGAAGGAGTGTTGAGAATATTGCCAGAGTTTGTTCGTTTCCCCCTATTTGCTATAAAGATATCATATTCTTAGAATTAGTTCCAAGGATTCAGATCAGTCAGAAGAAATTTGTCATGCTTTGTATTTACTCTTTGTAAATAAGGATTTGGAGAGTGCATTACATAACCTTTTATATTTGTGAACTTTAAAAAAAATTTTCATTGGACAGTTGTTCATATCTTGATAGCCTTGACCCATGGCATAGTTTTTTCTTGGGGGGACTGAGTGCCCTGAAAGGTTACTTTGATTTTATAATATCAGAATCCAGGATATGTTTCAGTTTCTTCTTCTTTTTTCTTTCTTTTTTTTTTTAGTTCTTTCTTAATCACATTCATCATCCTGTCTAAGAAGCACATGATGTCTTTCCATTACTTTAGGCTCCATTTGTGGTTTGCCTTTATGCTTAGAGAATTATTTCAGGACTTAAGTCCTGCTTTTCAATTGAATTCAGCCAGAGCTCAGATTCTATATTACTTGAAGTGTAGCTTATCTGCACTTAATAATGACAACTACCCCCTTGCAATATGTTTCATGATTTATTGATTCCCTTTCCCCTTTTCCATGAGCCCCCTCTTCTAGACATTTATTTAATGGTGGAACTTGAATGATGCCTGACTAAATGGATAGTGCTCATCCATCAAACTATGGCAATGCAGCTGATATTTCAAGCCTGATCAACACACCAATCATAAATTCTTAGATTAAAACTGAAAAGGACTTTGGGGGTTATTTAGTTTAATCTCCTCATTTTACAGGTTACTTAAGTCTTTTTTTCTTATGATCTATAAATAAGAGTTGTAGTGGAAAGAGTCCTTAAGCTAGAGTCAGGAATCTTGGGTTTTAATCTTGGCCCTGTTCCCAGCTATGTGAGGCTTCTTAAGCTCTCTAGGTTCCTGTTTTCTCATTTGAACAATGAAGATATTGAGCCATTCAATCTCTGAGACCCTTTTCAGCCCTAATATTCTGTTACATTAGTTCTAATATTTGTTCTAGTATTGTATACATACAAAAGATTCCCGAATGTGAATAACAATGTGTTAAACACTTGGAGTCTAGGATGGGATAGACTGGTAAATACTTAACAATCAACTCTTCACAAAAAGAAATATATTCATGACACATTTTAAAGTTTATTTTGCATTACTCACATTTTTCCTATCACTTCCTTCAATCTAGTCAATCAACAAAACAATAAATCAAGCCCAGATTTGTAATATTTGCTGATTTCTGAGTTGCAGATGCTCACACTGAAAGTTTAACAATTGTCTCTTAAGAACCAATATGATCTACTTCAGCGTATCTTTGAGTCTAGGATATGGTTGTATATATAAATGACCAGAGGAAAAAAGGTGGCATGATGTTATAAGATAGATTTAGTGGCTCAAAGAGAAGTATCATCAGGCAATAATAGAATCTGTACTGTGATGCTCTTATCCCAGTCTCCCAGTTGCAGCAGATGAGGTAAGAGGAAACAGCAAGAATGCCTTGCAGTCCTTGCCATAGATTTTCTTCCTTCTCTATCTATGTGCCCCTGAGTAAATAAATAGAAAAGCATATTTTAAGAGTTTACTTTGTGCCAAGTCCTAGAGATACAAATAGAAAGCAAGATAATCTCTGCCTTCAAGATCACATTCTCATTGGAGGATATAGCACTTAGAAGGTGGTTCAAATACCAAATAAATGGAAGGTCCTGCTTCAACAGGGGAGATAACACAGCTCTGGGACCTTGGGATGCATTGATAGGTCAGATTTTGAACCACCTGAAGAGTCACAGGCGCTTAAAAATGCTAGCATTTATCTGATAACACTTATATTTGGATATACTCCCATCAAGATGAGAGCCTTTTATTGAAGAGGATCATATAATTTAAACCTGGAAGTGACCTTAGGCATCTATTGTCTAATGCTGTTTTCAGTGGTGTCTGATTCATGACCCCAGTTAGGATTTTCTCAGCAGATATTGGAGTGGTCTGCCATTTTCTTCTATGGCTAATTTTACAGATGAAGAAATTGAGGCAAACAATGTGAAGTGACTTGCCAAGGGTCACACAGCTAGTAAGTGTCTGAAGCCAGATTGGAACTCACAAAGCTGTATTCTTTTTTTTTTTTTTTTTTTCTGAAGCAATTGAGGTTAAGTGACTTGCCCAGGGTCACACAGCTAGGGAATATTAAGTGTCTGAGACTAGATTTGAACTCAGGTCCTTCTGACTTCAGGGCTGGTGCTTTATCCACTGCGCCACCTAGCTGCCCCTATCACAAAGCTGTATCCTTAACTCAAGGCCCAGAACTCTATCCATTGCTCCATCTATCTGTGCTCCCCCCTGCCCTTTTTCTTATATTTGGTCTAATTTCATATGGCAAATGTAGAAACAGAAGTTTAACAAAGTCAGGTGATGAAACATTATATATTTAGAATTGAAAAAGTCATCTCATTCAACACATTTTACAAATGAGGAAATTGAGGCTCAGAGAGTTTGAATGACTTGCCCTTCCTTATTCAGACCATTATTCAAGGTCACCCAGGGAAGAAAGGAGAACAGCCAGGATTTGAATACAGATCTTTGCACTCCAAATTTAGGATTTTTTCCCCTGTAATTCACTTTTTTATGTGTTTGTTCTGGTATTTTGCATGCTGAAAATGTTAAACATCATGTATTTGGTTAACTTCAACTCCAGTTTCCTCATTTATAAAATTGGGGTTTAAATGTTTTTATGTGGGGTAGCCAGAAGGCACGATGGGTAAAGCATTGGGCCTACATTCAGGAAGACCTGAATTCAAATTTGGACTCGAGTACATACTAGCTAAATGACTCTAGACAACTTCACAGAGTTGTTGTGAAGATTAAATGAAATAATAATTGTAAAGGGTTTAGCACATATTAAGTGCTCCATAAAGGTTAGTTATTGTTGTTGTTACTTATGATAATGACCAAAGATTGTACTTTTTCTTAAAAAGAAAAGAAAAGAAAGAGTTACATGATACTTTTCCAGTTACAGAATGCTTCTGTGCCCATTATTTCATGTGATCTATACAACAGCCCTATGAGAAAATTGACTAGTGATATATCAGCCACCTAAAAATAAGAAAACACCAACTAAGAACATTTACTTCTCCATCCTTAAGGAATAAGTGAACACAAGATGTTCTGGTGCTCAGGTCTTTGACTCTGTGATATCTTAAGAGGGGCTCCCTTTCTAGGGCTCATTTACCAATTTTTGTAGGAAGTCCTATGACCCATTACTGTGAACCATACCTGTGAATTTTTATTATTAATAAAGAACTTCTCAATTCTATCCAGTCAGCTTTTATTAAACACTATGTGTGTAAGTCACTCTGCCTAATAAATGATTTTTCTCTTCCTGTTCCCAATTTCCATTGTTAAGAATCCTGAAAACTTTGGATCCATGTTAGAATTATCATGGCGGGGAACTAAAGCCATTGATCTTGGGAATGGGCAGACCCGAAAATTTCTGCAAGATGGAGATGAAGTCATTATAACAGGTAAGAACACTCTGTTGCCAAGTTGAATCAACAAGTATTTATTAATGCCTGGTCCTTTGTCATGTGATCATTCTTATGCCTTCAAAAGTTCTACTCTTTCCCATACTCCACTCAATATTTCATTATTGACCCTTTGGGCAAATTTCATGTTTTGTTTTCTTTTCCACTGTATATGTACCTGAAGAACAATTTTTTTAAACAGTGGTTAAATAATCATAACAATGATACAGTATCTGCAGTAATGTTTGAAGAGGAAAGGGATACCTTATATTGTTTACCTCATATTTATCCCTTGATTCTAAAGAAATTCTGAATGATTTAGAAATGATCCTTCCCACTATGTTTTTCACATAGAGCACTGTGTGCCATAATGTGGAAAGATGATTGACCCTACTTTCAGGACGCCTGGATTTCAGTCCTTGCTCTGCCATTAACTTATGGTGACTTTAGACAAGTAACTTTACATTGCTGGGTCTCATTTTCCTCATCTGTTTGTCCCATAAAGGAGCTGGATCAGATAATCTCTAATGCAGGGGTTGGCAAATCATATTTGAATTAAATTAAATTTAAAATTACATTTTAAAGTAAAAATGTCAAAACCATTCTTACAAAAATAGACAGCAGGCTGGGTTTGACCCACAGGCTGTAGTTTACTGACCCTTGTTCTACAGTACCTTTTAATTCTAAGTTCTTCCACTTAAATAACTTTTTCAATTTCTTTCTATCAAAATGATGTTTTAGTGAAAATAAATAAATAAAAGTTAAATTTAGAGGGCTTTAGTTAAATTGGTGAAATATTAAAAGGAAGTTAAGATTATTAGGGGCACATCTGTAAAGGATAAGGTGGCCAAGTGATTAGTGTTCAAGGCTATTAACCTACTGAATCATACAATTTCTAAATGACATTAAGGATTTTTCTAAAAAAAACTTTTAAAAGAAAATTGAAGTTCTTTCTTTTTTTCTTATTAATAATAAGACTATCCAGAAATTCAGTAAAAATTACCTAAGAGATCTTTCATTTTCATTGTATTTCTCATTATGCCTGTCTCAGGTTGGTACCTCCTGAGTTCAGAATGGATGTTAGAATAAAATGAAGCATTCATAGGTTATTCAACAATGAACAAAAAATATTTACTTAACTGTAGCAGAGGAAGGATATTCAGCAACAATGCTCTGACACTTAGTTCTGGTAGACTCAACTCTCCTCATCTCTATGCGGAAACTATCAGCAAGGCAGGATATGGTGCTTTATTCCATCTCAGGGAATTTGCCAAATCTAAAGGGTCTTGACTCCACATGGGCAAGTTTTTTATTCCCTGAAAATCCATATTGTTATGGACAAAGGCTCCCCAAAATCTTTGTCTAGATGG
The DNA here is from genome assembly GCA_023553655.1 of Myrmecobius fasciatus. Classification (NCBI taxonomy): domain Eukaryota; kingdom Metazoa; phylum Chordata; class Mammalia; order Dasyuromorphia; family Myrmecobiidae; genus Myrmecobius; species Myrmecobius fasciatus. The sequence continues at coordinate 466,214 of JAJPUD010000738.1, read as the reverse complement.
ATACATCTTGAGGCTTAATTAATCAAGTCCTATGGACAGCTTTATCACCTTTTAGGGAAAAAACTAACCTAACATATTGTGGAAGAGAGAGAATTTTGGCTATCACACCCCTCTTTTCTATTCCTTTCATTTTTCATCTTGTAAAACCAGTATTTCTATTCAAAGAGGATTTTATAAAAAAAAAATAGGCTTTTGTTGCGATTTGTCATAGCCTTTCTATCCCCACAGGAAAGGTTTTCTTGTAGACAAGGTAAGAATAACTAATTAGTGGACTAAAAATAAAGAGCTCATTATATTGTTTTGACAGAGGACAGAACCATAAAAGCATAAAATTTTAGGGCCTCAAAGAAAGCTTCATTTGCATGAATTTATGCTTCTTTCACATCTAAAATCCTATTGGTTTTATAATTCTCTTTTCTATGTCATAGCAGTGTAATGAAGTTTTTGTTTTTGACATGTTTATTATAGATTATGTCCCCTTTGACACTCCATTTCTGTGATTCTACAAAACACCAACTTTGACTATTCAGAAGTTTATTATCCAAATTGGGGATTTTCGATGTCCTTTCATGCTTTTTTTCCTCCATGTTGCCTTACTGCCTTTGGGCCTTTCACCACTCATTAATTCTCTGAAAGAGTAGGATGGGGAACTGACAGCAATGGCATAGCAATCTTAATACTAGTTTGTAGCCTTATAGCTTATTTGAGCCAGAAGTGACCTTTGAAGTGATCTAATTTCAGCTCCCCCCTTTTGCAGATAAAGATGCTGGAACCTTCCTAAGTGACTTTTTCAAGATCATACAACTAATTGATGTCGCTGGCAAAATTAGAACTCACATCTCTTCAAATCAGTGTGGCTCCCTTTTGCCAGCCTAAGTGGGACTCATTTGTAGGCCAAGTGGCCACTAGCTTATTTAATAAGCATCTACTTTGCATTGTGCCTTGGAGACAAGGCAGTAGTCTCCACCCTCAAGTTTACATTCTTTCTCTAGAAAACAGGTAATGAAAATACCATGTGGAGACAGGAGTTTTAGACTTTTCTCCTTGAGGACTAGGCTGGCCGTATTCTTTTTAATGGACTATATATGCCTCTTCATGAAGGGTTCATCCTTCTGGGTCATGGTGCTGTTTGGGTTATAAAAATCAACAACAATTTTCCCTTTCTCCTCCCCCCAAAATCTCCCAAAACACTGCACAAGAAGACAAGGGGACTTTGGTCTTATCCTAACTCTGCAACTAATGAACAGTGTGACCTTGAGCAAAACATAAACCTGAGAACCTCTGTTTCCCCACCTATTGAATGAAGGGGTAGGATTAAATGATTTCCAGTGTTCTTTGCAGCTCTGCAGTCTGTGATTTTATTCACTTTTCTTTAAAAAAAAATGTTTTATGGTTTTTATGTTTTTTTTATTTTTCAAACATCAATGTTAGTGACTTTCCACCATCTTCTCCTGCGCATATTCCCCCCCCCCACACACACAGTCAAAGGAAATGGGATTGTGTTCCAGAATAATACAATGATGTTTTAAATTTTATTTTTATCTTTGGTTAATAATAATAGCTAGTATTTGCTATATAATAATAATAATAATAATAGCTATATTTGCATCTTCCTGAGTTCAAACCCAGCCTCAGATACTAATTAGTTGTGTGATCCTGACAAGTCACTTAGCCCTGTTTGCTTCAGTTTCCTCATCTGTGAAATGAGCTAAAGAAGGAAATGACAGCCCACTTCAATATCTTTGACAAGAAAACCCCAAATAGGATCACAGAGAGTTGGATATAACTGAAATGACTGAATAATAACATTTTGAATAATGTTTTAAATTTAAATTTTGTAAAGCATTTTACATGTTTTCTCATTTAATCCTTGCAGTAATGCTGGGATGTAGAGTGATATTATTATTATTCCCATTTTACAAATAAACTAAAGCTGAGAGAAGTTAAATGACTTGGCTCAATCCCACAGCTGGTGTCTGAGATGGGGTTTGGGCTCAGTTCTTCAAGTCCAGCTCTCTATCTGCTATGCCATTTAGCTGGTTAAGAGAGCTCAACTCATTGAGGCAGTGTGGCTTTTTATCTCCTCTTCTATTTCATTAAGTGACAACAGATTTGGCATTACAATTGACTTTCTATATGAACTCAAGACAAATGTATTTTATTATCATTGCATTCCATATCCTCCTGCAAAAAGTAGTATTATTTTTCCAATCCATATATCTCACAGTTTAATGATTTTCTTCCTAATGCCTTAATGATCTGAAGGAATCAGTGCTCTCTCAAAATACTTAGTTTAACACTCCAGGAGTTACCATTATATAGGAGGATTTATAAAGTGTTGAGAGAAAAGTTTTTATTGCTTCTGGGTCTTTCCCCTGTCTTTGAGAAAACTGCTGTTCTAAGTTAGTATTTTGATAGATTATTAATGTGTTTCAAACAAATAAACAACAACAACAAAAAAACTTTTTTACTTGATAGGATTTTCCTGGGAATGAGTCTTCTGAATATTGTAATTCAACCGATGACTGACATAAAAATAATGAAACTGAACAAGAGAACAAGAAAGAACTTTGTCTCTTGACAAATTTTGTCTTAGTACATTTGATTTAAACCAGAGTGATTGATGACAGATCTTGGTGTCAGGCTGAAATGAAGAAGGATCTGGAAGGATAAGGAATCAGAATGCGATATTGATTTTGAAAGGGAGATGAATATTTTTGGTGACAGAAAATGTATGTTTTAGAGACTGCCTCTTGAATGACACAGTTTGCATTGGGTATGGTGAATTGCTATAGGCCAGATGATAAAGCTTAGGGCACTAGAGTAAATTGCTATAGGCCAGATGATAAAGCTTAGGGCACTAGAGTCACTGGTGTGTACTATTATAGTCTTTTAAAAAAAAATGATTCTAGAATTTGTTGGCCAGCTTGTCTTGTTCAATACTTTTTCTGTCTTGGAATAACCCAGAGAACTATTATCACTTATGATAGAGTTTCTACTACCTTTAAATAATTTATTATTTTCTTCTTGTTTAAGCTAGGGTATCAGAAACTCAGCAGTGATTAAGAGATATTGTGATTCATGTATAATGGATATCAAATTGTTTGCCTTCTCAAGGAGGAGAGAAAGGTACAGGGAGCAAAAGAATTTAGAATTTAAAACTTAAAAAAATGTTAAATTTTTTTTCATGTAATTGGGAAATATTTAATGAAGTAAATAAAATATGTTTTGAAAAAGAAAGATTTGGTTAATATATTTTTCACTAAATAGTTTTTCAGTCATACCACATAAATTATTATATAGTTTATTTGGCAAAATAAATGTTGCCCAAAAGCGATCTTTCCACTTCCCATTTTATTTGAGGATAGTGGTTACTCAGAATCATAGAATCACAGATTTTTGTTGCTGAAAAGGATTTTAGAGATCATTAGGATACCTTTATATGGGAAAACTGAGGCTCAGAAAAATTGTCAAGTCTCAGTCTTCTGACTTCAGATTCACTGCTCTTCACATTATATTATACTGTTGGTCTTTTGGTTAGGTTGATGGTTTATGTCAAACATATATGAGGTCTTTATGAAAAAAAACTTTAGGAAATTACTTGGCTAAAAACTCAACATGAACCAACAGTCTGTGATAACAACAAAGTTAGTATAAAATTTAAACAATTCATAGGAATATAATATCTAGAACCAGGAAGGAATAGAAAGTCCCCTGGTACTATGTAGGCAGTCAGGTGACACAGTGGACAGAGTGCTGGGCCTGGAGTCAGGAAGACTTACCTTCCTGAGTTCAAATCTGGCCTCAGACACTTACAAACTATGATATCCTGCACAAGTGACTTAACCCTGTTTGCTTCAGTTTCCTCATATGTAAAATGATTTGGAAAAGGATATGGCTATCCAATCCAGTATCTTTGCCAACAAAACCCCAAGAGTCAGACAAAACTGGAAAAAAATCAGCTCAATAGTGTATGTATTGATCAGATCTCATTTAGAATATTATGTTAGATCTGAAGTGTGACATTTTAGGAGGGAAATTGCTAAACCAGAGCTTAATTCCCTTTTCTGGCTTCCTAATCATTATGTGTGTTGTCTGCTTAAAGGCAGCTAGATGGCATAGTGAATAGAGCTAAATCAAGAGTCAAGAAGACTTGAATTGCAATCTAGTCTCAGAAACTTACCAAGTGTGTGATCGTAGGCAAGTCACTTAACCTCTGCCTTCCTCAGTTTCCACATATGTAAAATGGCATTAATAATAATAATATTTATTTTAGAGTATTGTAGTAAGGATCAAATGAGATAATATTTGTGAAATACTTAGCACAGTGCCTAGCATATGTTGTCATTGTTCAGTAGTGTTTGACTCTTCATGACCCCATTTGGAATTTTCTTGACAATGATGCTGGATTCATTTGCCATTTCCTTCTCCAGTTCATTTTGAGATGAGAAAACTGAGGTTAACCAGATAAAGTGACTTGCCCAGTGTCACCCAACTAGTAAATGTCTGAGGCCAAATTTGAGCTCAGGAAGAAGAATTTTCTTGACTTCAGATTCAGCTCTCTATCTACTGCATCACTTAACTACCTGGGACATAGTTGGTGCTTAATAAATATTCCCCTTCCAATAGAATGTAAATGAGAAAAGCATCTGTTTTATGCTTATGTTTGTATCCCCAGAGCTTAGTATGTTTCTTTTTCTTAAATTTGCTCATTCATTGGTATCCAGAAAGAATTACTTAGGATATTAAAAGGACTGTATCCATGCCATATAAAGAAAAGTTAGAAAAAATCGTGGATGTATGAGAGAAAAAAAAGACATTGATGGAAAGGGCACAAATATAACATCCTCTAATATTTGAAGGACTACGATATGGAAGAAGATTATAAAACTTATTCAGCTCAGCCTCAGAGGGAAGGAAAGAGTTAATGTATCTAAATTATACTGAATAAGATTCTGATTTAGTATAAGAAAGTACTTTGTAAAAATTGGAGCTCTCTAAAAATGAAATGGACTGCATCATTAATGAATTCCTCATTATTGAAAGAGTTCAAGCAGAAATGGTTCACCAATTGTCTGGAATGTTGTTGAAGAGTTTTGTATTTTAGTTAGGAGTTAGACTAGATAATTTCTGAGACTCCTTCCAAAGGATGGATTCTAGAATTTGTGATTCTATTATATACATTCTAGGTCCTCAAAGTTCTTAGGTCGTTTGTGTGGCATTTGTTGTCTCTCCCTCTGTCTCCTGATCATGTTGTTCCTAATTTGTCCAGCAATTCCTAAAAGCTGTCTGCCCTCAGCACTGGAAAGACTAAGTTCAGACAATAGGTATTAGACCAGTTTGACTGTGATGTATACCTTGTTAGAAAATGTAATGTTAAATAAGTTTGGAAATGTAAGTGCAAGCAAGATTGTGAAGGTCTTTGAATGAAAGTCTATGAAGTTTATACTTTATCCTAAAGTCAACAGGCTGCCCCTAAATAGTTTGAAGCAAAATGACAATGGGGAGGTGAAGAAGGATGTTCTCATTTTCTCATTAGGTCTAATCTTGTTGTTTTTGTTTTTGTTTTGTTTTGTTTTAATTAAAGCTTTTTATTTACAGAACATAGTGATTTTTCTATATGTTTTGTTTTTATAATGTTGCAGCATTAAGTTTCAACTGTTTTGTGGTGCTTGTTCTTTCTGTTTCTATCATCATTGTACATACTGTTTTTCTGACTCTGCTTACTTCAGTTTGCATATGCTCTTGTAGATCTTTCTTATAGTCATCATTTATCTTTTTTTTTAATGCCATAGTAATATTACAATAGCAATCATGAACCACAGTTTAGTTTACTAGCCATTCTCCCAACAGTGGCACCTACTTTAGTTCTGTTTTTTTGCTTTTACAAAAAATGGTGCTATAAATATTTTGGTGATTGCAGGGACTTTCTTTTTATCACTTCTTTTATCACTGTTATGTCTCACAGAATTTCTGAGTCAGGAGGTATGGACATTTTGGTCACTTTATTTGCATAATTCCGTATTTCTTTTCAAACGTAACCAATTAACCCTCCATGCATTCTTTGTTCTTTTACTATTGTTAAAGTATGTCTTGAAAAATAATCCAAAGTTGAGAATATAGAATTCATGTTCATAAAAGTGATTTTTTTTTCATCCCCTGCCTGGTCAAATGCCGACCATTCAAGGAGTTTTTTAACCAATCTAGTGGTAATTGAGAAATTTCCAGCAAGTGGCTGATCATCTGTGCCTCTGGCTTATGTTTCTTTTGTGACTATTTTTATAAAAGAAAGAAGGGATCAAGGAAGGAAAAAAAAGATAAATCTTTAGTTCTATCTTAGAAGGCTCATTTTGGGAATGATTGGGAAAAAGCACAGAATTTGGAGTCCAAGAATCTGGATTTGAGTTTTAATCCTCCTACTTATTAACTGTGTAGTTTTGTATGATCCACTTAACTTCTTTTTGTTATAGTTTCCTTATCTGTGAAATTAAAGAGATGGATTTTATAGCCTCTGGAGTAGGTTCCAATTCCAAATTCTATTATCCTATTTTACCTCTAGATTTGTTTTCAACTGTTCTTAAATTTCTTTTTTTTTCTACCTTCCCAAAATTGATTTGCAATATTTTACCTAAATGTTGTAGAGCTCAATTAACAAGGTTGTTAATTTTAAGGTTGTAATAATAATAATAATAACACACACACACATACACACACACATATATATATATATATATCCAACTCTGCCAGCCAATGACAGTTGTAAGCTACTATAGGTCACTGTTTCTCTTCCTGTCAATTGTGAAAAGGGGATCAGGATTTATAAGAACTTACTTAGTTTGATCCTTGTTAAGTCTTTGAAAACTAGATCTACCTCCTCTCCTTTCAAGTTTCCTCCCTTACCTCAAAAAGTATGATGATACCTTTTCCATTAGAATATGGCTCAGACTAGATAGAGATGAGGTCTTTGTGGCTGCACTCAAATGGTACCATTCTTCCAGAGAGTCTTTTCTAATTTCCACATCATCCCCAGCCAAAAACAATTCCTTCCTCTTAATTCCCATGATACTGAATTCTTCTCTTATGACATATCACATTCTTCACATATAATTATTTGTGTATTGGTCTTAATTCTCCTACTAGATTATAAACTCTGTGAGGGTCGTGTGTGTGTATTTAACATTTTCTTCAGTTTTTGATAGCACTAAGCTCCATCCTTGTGCTAGGTCTGGGGCTTGCAAATATTCTGGATTTGATAGAATAGTCTCAGAAAGTTGCCATATCACATGATCGAAATATATTCTTGTCTTATAAAGGCCTTATTGTTAGATTTTCACCTATGTTGGAAGATTTACCCTTAGCCAACAGAGCATACCAAGTATAGTTACAACCCACAGTACACTCAAGAGAAGAGAGACCTGCTATCTGGTCTGAGTCATATCCTAATGGAAAAGGTATCATCATACTTTTCCAAATAAGGGGGGAAACTTGAAGAGAGAGGAAGTAGACCTAAGTTTTGAAGGCTAATGAGCTCTTATAAACTCAGATGGTTCCTCCAAATGTCTTCCCAAGAGTTAATATATCCAGAGATAACCACATAGAAATACCTACCTTGGTTAGGAAGCTTCCCACAAATTCCCATCTTTCTAAAACCTCAGAGGCTCTTCTGAATTAGACTCAATAGTTTGAATCTGCACAAGGCTTCCTGTTAATGGTCAATATATCAACATTTACTAAGCACTTACTATATACAAGGTACTATAGTAAATACTGGGAAAATATAAAGATGAATAAAACATAATCTCTTCTCTCGAAGAGGTTACAGTTGAGTGAAGGTGATAGGATATGGACAAACTATAGAACCCTAATACAATGAAGCTTGTGGTAAGTACTGTGGGGATTTAGAAGGCAGAAAAATTACTTCATGTGCTTTCAACATCTCCCAAGTTTCTGTCATATGATATTTGTTATGTGTCATGCATCTAAATAATAGTTTTGATCTGAAACATTCTTAGGGTTCTTAGGTGTCTTAGATCAAATAATTTAGTTTTCCATTTAACAGAGGAAACTGCTGTTGAACTATTAAGTGACTTGGCCTAAGGTCACACATTTATGACTGAGGCCTAATCCAAATCCTAATTCAGTTCTCTTTCTACCCTTTCCTTAAAATGCTTAATTTCAAATAAATTATGACTCATTTATACACATGTCATCTTCCTGTTTACTTATTTACTACTGTCTAACTTTCTTTGTGGTTGATTGCAGCCTTTTCTGTTTTTCTTTTGTAGGATACTGCCTTGGTAATGGTTACAGGGTTGGATTTGGCCAGTGTACTGGAAAGGTCCTTCCAGCACCATCAGTGTTATAAAAGTCTCACATGTGACCTAAAGGTGAAATAAAAAGAATTCCAGTCTATCCTCCAATGGTGTAACTGGTTTTACTTTTGCATATTACTATCTAAAAAACAAATAAAAAACCCCCCTATTTTTTAAGGATTCAAGTTTCAAGTCACTATTTAAATACAGTGCCATCCCTGCTTTACCATAACTTCTCCTTACACTTGAAAGCCTGGTTATGAGTATAATAAAAAGAAAGTTTTACTAAATGTGGAGGCAGAAAAGGACAATTATGGTACCTTGCTCAACACACAGTAGATTTCCTTCCCCAGAATACAACTTCCCTACTGGAGGACCACTGAATGGAATAGAAGCATTGCATTAATACTTCTTCTGGGTAGTCAGGGAGCCAGGTGATGGCATAGGGATTAAACACCCATGTATATTGTTAAGCAGATTGTGTGCTGAGAGGGAATGACAAGAGCAATGCAGCTGGAGCACCTGGCCTTGTGCCTAGAGCTTTCCTTATTGTGTCTCCATTGTGAGGAATGGGAGGTGGTATTTGTGGGTAGCTTTGGTAGCCCGGGCATGATTCATGCTCATCTAGGATTCAGAAGTGGCCCCCTACAGAATTGGAGGAGTAAGTTATGATCCTGTGGTCAGATCCAGTCTAGAGCCATCTGAATTATATCAGATGAATTACTGCCAATCCCCTTTCCCTAATGAAGATGTGCCCAGTGGTGAGGATTAGGCCATGATGCCTGGTGTGCATAAGTTATTAATATTGAAAACCTTTTATCTCTTACTTTTCTTTTTTCTTTTTTTGACTAATTTAATTAATAAATAATATCATCATTTGTCATTTATACATTTTATAGTTTTCAATTTTCCTATTAAACTTTTCTGTTCAAACACTTTTAAGTAGTTTGCTCCTTGAAAAGATTTTATTAATTTTGGAAACTACCTTTAAAAAAATTAGATGGCTTTTAGAATATTGAGTATTGTGATTGATTAATTCTTTTATTTATTTATTTATTTATTATTAATACTTTTTATTTGCAAAACATATGTATGGGTAATTCCTAAACATTAACCCTTACAAAGCTTTCTGTTACAAATTTTTCCCCCCTACTCCCCAACCCTCCCCTAGATGGCAGGATATCCACTACATGATAATTATGTTAGAATACTTAAGAAATCAAATATATGTATAGTTATTGCATCATTTTTTGTGCAGGAGAAATCATATCTACAAGAAAGAACAATCCGATAAAGGAAATACAATGCAAACAAACCTTGTGATTGATTAATTCTTTTAAACCTAAGCAAAGTACAGACTTGGGGACATATCTCTATATCTTTTTCATCAAATTGCCATTTAATCCCATTTGGTTTGATAAGTAGATAGTTGGCACTCAAATACTTGCTGAATTAAAATTTCCCCTAAACATCAGAAATACACCTGGATTGATGGCAGTTTATATCCTGAGTATATTGATCTCAGAAGAGGGGGGAAAAACAATTCATTCTTAAGCAAATATACTTTTCCTGCTTTCAAAAAAAATTAACTAAATGAAACACACAGTATATATATACAGAACAGATGAACTGTAATCTCAGAGAATAAGTCACTAGCAAGGAGGAACCAGTTAAAGCTTTTGTAAAATATGGGAGTTGAGCTGAGTCTTAAAGGAAGCCAATTAAAGTAAGAAGTGGAAGAGAGGAGAGAGTGAATTCTAGACATGGAGAAAAGCTGGCCAAAAAAAAAAAAAAACAAACAGCAACCAAAACTCCAAAACCAAACAACCAAAAAAAGAGGTAAATGTTGGAATTTCCTGAATGAAAGACAATAGGAAGCCGATATCACCAGTTTGAAGTGTGTAGAGAGAGGGAGAGCACCAGTAGATGAGAAAGATTGGAAAGAGCCAGCCCATCAAAATTAGATCAGAAGCATAGGAATTTGCAATTCCACTAGAATATATTAGGTGAGACTTGGTCAGGTCTATATTTGAAGCATAAAAGCTGAGTGGAGGATGATGGACTGGAATGGGGTGGATACCAGTTAGATGTTGTAACAGTCCAGGTGATGGATGACAAGAGCATGAGCTTGGAGGTGATGGCGAAGAGAAAAGGGAACACTTTTGTCATTGTTTAGCTGCTTCAGTCGTGTCCATTTCTTTGTGACCCCATATGAGTTTTTCTTGGCAAAGATGCTGTAATAGTTTGCCATTTCCTTCTCCAATACATTTTATAGATTAAAAAAAAAATTGAGGCAAATGGGATTAAGTAACTTGTCAAGTGACTTACAACTGGTAAGTGTCTGAGGCCAGATTGAAACCCAGATTCTCACTCCAAGCCCAGCACTCTGTCCACAAGCTGCCCAAAGAAGATGTGTAGATATGCAAATATGTACATATGTATATAGAGAATATTGAGTATGTGTGTGTGTGTGTGTGAGTGAGATGAGGTCTTTAATGTTAGGTGTGGTTAGTAGAGAGAAACTAAAGAATTGATAAAAATCAATCCCTGAGGTAGGCAGAAAGATGGCACTGATAAAGATCAATGGTCCCATCCTCTAGGGAGGTCATCCAGTAAGAAATCCAAGTTATGTCAACCCCTGAGGTTCACCTCTGGGCAGTCTTGCCTGGCCATGCCCTGCCAGAAATCCCAGTCATGCCCTGAGGGTAAATTTTCTATAGAAAATCTACTTGTACACCATAGCTTCACGGCTCCCTCCTTTGGGGCAGTCCACCATGGCACTCTAACTTACTCTGTCTTTCTCCTTACCCCTTCCTCATGGTGCCACATGCTTCTCAACCCCACCTTGTAGCTATAACTCTTTTAGGATACTAAGTTCCTTTCAGGATTTAGTCTGCCAGCTAAGGACACGTCCCAGCCTAATGGGGCGCTCCCTTTCCACTGGGTAACTGTGAATTCCACTGAGGAACTTGTCTTTCATAAGCTCTCCCACTCTATATCATATTTATCATTCCCATGTCTATTGTATTCCTTCATTTTGTCTGTAACCTTCCTCCTAAATAAGTCTATAAGCCAAAGAGAATAGCTGCTGTGAATTCTTCACATGACCAAACCCCAGCTTTTGGTGTCTGCCATTATTATCTGGTATCTATGGCACTCACATCCCATATGTGTGTGTGTGTGTGTGTGTGTGTGTGTGTGTGTGTGTGTATTGATTATATAATTAAGAAGTAGAAATGGCAAGATAGAGCAATGAAATAGATATGTGGTGGGAGAGTGACAAGTCAAGAATGACACCAAAGTTGTATGTCTGGATACCTGAGAAGGTAGTAATTACCTTAACTCCAATAGTGAAATTTAGAATAGAGTTTAGTTTAAGAGGAAAGACAATAAATTTTGTTTTGGACATGTTGAAATTGAGATGTCTAAAAGACATCCAATTCAAAATGTTTAAAAGGCAGTTGGTAAAATGGGGACTAGAGTTCAAAATAAAGGCTAGGACCCATGGAGATTTGGAAATCATCCAATGATCACTGAAGCCATATGAGCTGATGAGATTACTAAGTAAAATGGTAATGAAACAAGAGAAGAGGAACCAGGACAGAGCTTTGGGGCATACCCATAGTGAGCATAACAGGGATAAAGACCCAGGAAATGTAAGTATTCACTCAATAAATATTAAACCCTTATTATGTGCTGGGCAAAAAGAGACAAAGAACTGTCTCTGATCTCTTGTCTGACCTACAATTGACTGAAGGAAAATATGATCAAGTGTCAAATGTTGCAGACAAGTCAAGATGAGAATTGGGAAAAGGCTATTAGATTTGGCAACTAAGAGGTCATTTGTAACTTTGCAGAAGATGATTTAACTTAAATGATGAAGCTGAAAATTAGATTGTAGAAGGTTAAGGGGTGAATGAGAGAAGAAGTGGAGTTTAGCTGAGGAGAAGAGGAGAGATATGGGATGATAGCTGTTGTGCCTCAGTTCCCCTGTCTCAGTTTCCCTAAATTGTTCTGCCTCAGTGGCAAGTCCCCTGCCTGGCCATTAAAATTGAGATAATTAGGGCTGGGAGCTGTGGCCACTAGCATTCCAAAGAGTCATAAAACTCCAGTTGGCTTATCTCCAATGTTTGGGCATATCTTTCTAGTCTCAGACTCAGTGGCTCCTAGTTTCTTCCCAAACTTATCAGAATTTATGATCCTTCCTCCATACCCCCAACCTGTCAGAACTGAATTTATGGTCCTGGAACTTCTATCCCCCCAGTGCTCTACCTCCCCTTGCCTTTGTTTCCCTGATCACTAGAGCACTATAAGAGTTTCTGGAGCCCCTAGCTCATGGCTAGATACTTTGGGACAAGAGCCCTATCCAGATGGCTGGCTAATATGGCTGCCAGTCCAAACTCTCCACTATTTAAATTATTAAAAATCTCTAATCTCTATCCTGCCTCAGTTTCTCCCACATTACATAGCTAGCCAGAAAGGTAGGGAAGTGCAGGGTTTTTAAGGTTAGAAGAAAGATGGGAAACTGAGGACTTCTCAGAATAATGACTGTGAGAGATTGGTGTGGTTTTTCCTGGGAAATCGATAACTAGAACACTGCAGGAAAAGATTAAGTGTGGCTTTTTAGAATATCAAAGGCAAACATGACTTTCCACTGGGAATCCTATTTGCAAGAGGTCTGGTAGATATCTCTGATAAGTGAGCTAGAGATGCTTTGTTCTGAAGATTGGCAGGTCCTGGAAGCCCGTGGCTCTCTCTATCTATAAAAGATCTGTTCAAGTTGGAGGCACCAGCCTCATTCTCCTCCCTGGCTTGCCCTGGAGGAGAATGATTGTCCAGAATTTTGGGAGATTTTAATAAACTTCTAATCTTCACTTTGAGCGATCTTTGAGTAATGATTTTGAGTCGGGGGTCACATTTTTATCCCACACAGTATGAAGCCAATAAATAGGAAAAGTCTGAAGAGAGAAGGGAGACAATGGTAGAGCAGGCAAACATATTCTATGGGAAAGCCATAACAAATGTGATGATAACACAATTAAATTCAATGTTCTGATAGGAAAGGGAAGATCAAAGAAATTCATTATAGTTGCTCAATTTTAGAAAAGGAAAAAAAATTATAAAGTAATAGTTAAGCAGGGACCAAGAGAGGGAGGAGAATGGAAAAATATTTTTAAAGGTCTGTAGCCCTTTGGAAGCCTAGAGACTGTAAATACATACATTGTACACACATATATGCATATATATGTACATATGTATATAAACATATCTTTCTTATGTGTGTGTACATATATATGTGTGTGTAGAGAGACTGTAAATATGTATCATTTTAGAAAACTAGAGACTATATCATATGTACACACATACATACACACACATACATATATATGTGTGTGTGTATATATATATATATCAATAAACATTAAACACTTATTGTAATGCTCAGGGAGAAACTGAGAAAGTATCACACATGGAAATTAGGTAATGCTTTATTGATGTTAATTGAGAGTTCAGAATCCATAGCTATGGATCAGGACTGCTGGGACTCATGTCTCAAAGCACGCGGTCCAGCACAGAGAGTTAGATTGACAGCCGTGTCAGCCGACTGAATAGTACAAAGTATTCAGCGCCCCATTGAGGGACGTCATACATTATATAAGTTCCATAGCTCAGGGAGAAAGAACAGCTGAGAAATATCAGAGGTTCAAAAGAAACTATCAATTCAATTCTGACAGGTAGGGAGTGAGGGAAAGAAGAGTACTGAGGCTATAAATTCAGGTAGGGAGTGAAGTGTGCTGGAGAAACTGAGACAGTAAGTCTGGGTCATAATGATAAAGGGGCAGGTCGAGGCTGGCCATCTGGAGGTTTTATAACTCCTTTGGAATGTGAGTCCAATTATTTCTGATGGTCAGAGTGGGGGAGGTTGTTATTCTGGGACAGAGCAATTAAGGGAAGTTAGGAGATGGGAGCCGTAGGATTAAGGCAAACAGGGCAATTTAGGGAAACTGATATGTGGGAACTGTGGCTCAGACATGGTAACAGAGCAATTGAGGGAAACTGATACTGCAACTGAAGGAGACTGAGACAGTAACTGAGGGAAACTAAGACAGGGAAACTGCGGCACAACATTATTTTGTGCTGGGCACTGTTCCAAGGGATTATGAAAAGAGGCAAAGAACGGTCTCTGACCTCAAGGAACTTACAATTGACTGGAGAAAAAGATGCTCAAGTGTCAAATGTTACAGACAAGTCAAGATGAGAATTGAGAAAATATATATTAAACGTGTGTGTGTGTGTGTGTGTGTGTGTGTATCATGTTAGAAGTTCAGGATTGATTATGTTGAGAATTTCAGAAATGCTTACAAGGTAAAACAAGAAAAACCCAACATAGCTAATTGGCAATGGCAAAGTGACTATTGCAGGAAAAAATGTATCTTAGAAAAAGATGGAAAAACAGGCCACGTAAGGAGAAATTGATATAAACTCATTTGATGCAAATTAGGTAAGCCAAAAATCTTTGAGAAGTGATTGACAAGGGATTCTAAAATGCAAACTAGGAATCTCTGAAAATAGGAGGAAAAAAGCAGTGCTACCAGAGATTATGCAAGGTATGTGCTCAGAGATGAAAAAGATAGTATAAATTGAGGTTGGAAGACCCCAAACTTCTGGGATCACAGACTAGTGTTGAGAGGTGTCACAAAAGAATGTGCAGGCTTGAACCCATTTCCTAGTCAAGGGACAAAGTTTATTGTAATTGTAACACCAACTGAAGCAGACAAAATTCCAAAACAGATTAGCAGAGTACTAAGAGAGAGAAGAAAAAAAACAGAGAGAGAGAGAGAAAGAAGACACCTTTATCCAGCTTTCTATCGCTGACATGCTAATTTTATGGCCCAGGGGTAAGGGCCAGGGAGTGGTCTCCAGAATTTGGTTCTCACTAACCAATAGATTATCACTATTGTTTTAGGAATTTGGTCTGTGGGATATCCTAAGCACAGAAGCTATATGACTGAGGAGTGGTCTATTCAGAATCAAACAGTTTATATTGAGTGTGAGAATTTCCTCAGGCAGACTTCAAAACCAGAAGATTTAGGATTACTGACTTGTTGTTAGAACAGAAGCCTCCCCTTCCAAGATCAGGGGACCTCAAAATCATTGCTGTCTCCTCTGGAAGTTATATTACATCATTTTCCCCTCTCAAACAGTTGTACCTCAAATTCATTTGAAACAAAGGAATAGAGATCTCATCTTCTGGAGCTGCTTCATGCTGATAAGAGGAGTAGAGTTGTCCCTGCCTAGTGGGGTCCAGACTGAGGAGGGAGAGGTACACGACTTGAAGATAGCAGCAGCAGCATTCAGAGGGGTGTTGAATGTCAGAATCAGTTAGTCAATGGTATTGAGGGTGAACAAATAGTTCTAAGTGTTGTGCCACAGTTCCATGTCTCAGTTTTCCTCAATTACTCTGTTTGTTTCCCTTAATTGTTCTGTCTCAATAGCAACCCCCCTACTTCCTGACCATCAGGAATAATTGGGCTAGCATTCCAAAGAGCCATAAAACCTCCAGATGGCCCATCTCAAATACCCCTTATCTTTTGGCTTCAGACTTAATATCTCTCAGTTCCTTTCCCAGGCTTGTCGAACTTCCTCCACCCCTACCTGTCAAAACTGAATTGATAGTCCTTTCCTGGAACTCCAATTCCTCCCCAGTACCCTACCCCTCCTTCTGCCTCTGGAGCTCTTTATTCCCCTGAGCACCCGTGACCAAACTTACTATTTGCTGGACCTACTTGAGATCCAGTCAGCTGGTATGTCTGTCAGTCTAAATTTGCAATGGACTGTGTACTTTGAGACAAGAGTCCCAGCAGTCCCAGTCCATAGCTATGTATTCTATGCTCTCAATTAACATCAATAAAATATTACCTAATCTCCAGTGTGTGATACTGCCTCAGTTTCTCCCTGAGCATTACAGTAAGTTCATAGCTTGGAGCCTGAAGGAAACAAATCTCACAAATAGGTTAAAAATGCAGGGACAAAATATGAGCAAAAAAAGATTAATTAAAAGTGGAGTTAGTATAGGGGTTAGTAGTGAATGAAATAGTAAACTGAGGACTTCTCAGTTTCCTTGGGTAGTTCAGGCTCTGATTAATTATTGAGCTCTGGGAGAAGAGCAAGATTGCTAGCAGAAATGTTTGAGATAACCCTTTTGACCCTTTGTTCAACTGCTTCTCATAAAAGGTAATGCCTGAAAACAAACCAGATCACCTTGATGAATGGTTTAGTAATTTAGGAATATTTAATCCTCTTACTTAATCGACCCCTTTTCCTAATAATATACCCAGCAAAGGTATTAGAAACATTTATTGCTTAACTAAGACCCTGGTGCCACAAAGGCCCACCTGCATACCAAAGACAAATACTGGATTGGCTGACGACTTTAAAGATTAATTAGGGGCTTTGGTGGGTTAAAGGGGGGGGTGTTTCTGTAATCTCGACTATATAATCCTGTTACCTACATCTATAAATTGGCTCCCCTTCTCCAGCTCCCCAGGGAAGGGACTGCTTCTCTCAAGATTCTAATCTTCATTTTGAGAGATCTCAGAGTAGTCATTTTGCATTATCACACACAGTAGGGACAATAGCCAAGAACACCACCCAGAGAAAGGCTGTGGGGGGAAAAATGAGTCTGCCTCAGGAAATTCCCACACACAAACTAAGTTATCTGATTCTGAATAGTCCACTCTTCAGTCAGATAACTTCTGGCCTGGAAAGTGAGACAATAATGATAATTTCTTGGTCAGTGAGAACCAAAATCTGGAGACTCCAAACTCAGAAGATTTAGGATTACTGACTTATTAGAGGAAGATCAGATCATAGCTATCTGTCTCCCTTAGAAGTTATATTACATCATAAGGAAGTATGCTTCTTGTCCTAGGAAAGAACTGGATAGCAGAAGTTTTTACGAACTAGGAGCCTGACAACAGGCAATTATTTCCTTTGGTGGATCAGGAGAAATAAAGATTAGAGGCAGTAGAGAACTGGATGGAGTAGAGAGACCAAGTAGTAATTGGGGAAGGACAGGGTTAATTTTTCTTTTTCTCATTGTATCTCTTCTCTTTACTCTTCATGTCTCTGGCTCCTTTCTCTAATATCATTCTTTTTTCTTCATAATATGGAATTAAATAATTTGTTTTTATGATTAACTCATAATATCATACATTTAGAGTTAGAAAGAATCTATTATTACTAACCTGTATTTTTTTTTTTTCTTGAAAGAACTGAGTCTCAGGGAAACCAAGTGATTTGCCCAAGTTACAAAAATAAATGTCAAACCTGTGGCTTCTTAATCAAAATCCAGTATTCTGTTCACAGTATTTCAGTATTTAGTAAGTGTTTATATTGCCTATTAATTTTTTAAAAAGGTATGTTGAACCTTTTATATCTTTCAAAGATTCACATTTCTCTGAAAGAAAATCTAATGCATAACCACGAAAAACATTTCTTTAAAAAAACATGTAATCTTTGTTTTCTTTCCAATATTGTGCCAGTTCCCTGTCTCAGTTTCCCTCAATTGTTTTATCTCAGTTTTCCTTAATTGTTCTACATTGGTAGCAATCCCCTCCCCTTTGACCATTCAGAGATAATTGGGCTGCAGAGTAATGGCTGCTGGCATTCCAAAGAGTCATAAAGCCTCCAGATGGCCTATCTCAAATACCTGGACATACCTCTTATCTTTTGGCTTCAGACTCAGTGGCTCCTAGCTTCTTCCCAAACTTGTCAGAATTTATGATCCTTCTTCCATACCCCTAACCTGTCAGAATGGAATATATAGTCCTTTCCTGGAACTCCAATTCCCCCAGTGCTCTACCTCTCCTTCTGCTTCTTGAGCTGCTGTTTCCCTGAGTGCCAGAGCCCTATAAGAATCATTGGAGCAAACTCACTAATTGCTGGATACATTGAGATCCAGATGGTTGGCTAATGGCTGCCAGTCTAACTCTCTGGGACTGGGTGCTTTGAGACAGGAGTCCCGTTCAGTCCCACCCATAGCTATGGATTCTAAACTCTCCATTACCATCAATAAAATAATACCTAGTCTCCAATCTGTAGTACTGTCTCAGTTTCTTTTGGAGCATTACACCCTTTCTGTTTTAATGGCCCTTGACTAAAGAAAAAAGTTGGCTATCCCTGAACAACTATCTCATTAATAAAGCATTGATTAGTATAGTGGGGAGGATTAAGAAGAAAGGTTAATTTGGTCTTTCCTCCTAGCCAAGTTGGAATCATAAATAATGATATTTTGACAAGTCATCCTAAGGAAAGGACAGACTGGATGTTCTATTGGGCCATTGACTGATTTAGCGATGTGGGTTAATGCTAAAACCCACCAATAAGAGTTTATTGCTCACTACAGAGCCAAATGCAGAAAATGATGGTAATAAAATAGAATAAAGTCAAATGATGATTTATTATGCAGCAGATAGGAAACTGAGCTGCAACTTGAATGGAGTCGTGATTTCAGCAAATATGACCCAACTTGACTGTGAGTGTGATTTTTCTTCTATCTTTCTTGTTAATAAGACATTGATTAGCATCTAGAAAGAACTAAGTAGAACTAAATGAGGAGCACTGGTGAGTTTGATACGATTGATGAGGTAGCTAGATAGAGAGAATTCCTTATGTAGCCCTCTGGAATCTGTTTTAACTTATATCTTAAATCTTGAGGACCAGAAGAGTTGCCATATTTAGGACATAAGAAAGGGCATAAGAAAGGGTGATGTATCTACTACTTAGTATTTCATACTGGGGGGGGGGAATTGGTAGTGAGCATCCCATTCTGTCTGAATATTCTTTCATTTTCCCCTTCCTTCTAGGCAGTTTAATTGGGACATTTTGAATTGTCCAAGGCTATTTCCTGAAACATCTAGAACTGGAAATGGAATAGAATTGTGTAGTATCCCCTAAACTACTGAAAAAATAGTAATCTCTGCTCCATCAAGAAACCCTTAAGGTGAGGCAATTAAAGGAAACAAAAATACATGGATAAGGAGATGCTAAAGTCAGCTTTGGCAAATTAACTAAGAACTATGGTTGTGGCTTAGTGATAGAAGTTATCCATAGTTCTTTCTCCTAGAAAAAAGCTGCATGGATTGGGCTACCATATTAAGAGATTCTTGTTTGGAAATCTTTCTCATTGGTGTCTGGATCTTGAATGGCTTAACCAGCCCTCCTTTATTAGAGAAGGAAGTGGAATGTTAAAAATAAAGAAATCTTTCCAAATTATAGAAAAGAATAAAGATGAGCTTTCTGCTGCAGTTAGTCATTCCTACTTATATCTGAGGATCCCTACCTTCCAAGGTCTTCTATGTCAAGATTATTCAAACTTCATAAAGAATTACCTCTACTTTAGATTTCTGTATTAATCTGATAAGCCTACTGCTACTGAGTTCTTGTTCTGAAAGATTGATCAATCAGTTAAGCCTTTATTAAGTATTATAAGAATGAATCAGCTCTCTGAGGAAGAGTTAAAAAAATTGAATGTACAAACTATCTTCCCTGAAGGAAAGAAAAAGAGAGAGAGAGAGAGAAGAAAGAAAGAAAGAAAGAGAAAGGAAGGAAGGAAGAAAAATAAGAGAATCAAACATTGAGCCTTGGTATATGCCCATAGTCAAAGACAGTAAGAGTTGACATCAGTGATAGAAAAAGAAAAAGTAGTTGAAGAAACAGAAGGAGTGCTAGGATAATGCAGTGTCATAGAAGCCAAGGAACTGAGTCCTAGGGAAGGAATCACAAGATTACAGACATAGAGCATAAAGGAACCACTAAGGCTAATATTCTCATCATTTTACAGATGGGAAAACAAACAAACAAAAAAGCAAGGTCCACAGAGGATAAATCATCTGACAAAAGTCATACAGGTATGATCTGGGATTTGAACTGGAGTTTTGTGACTCAAAGTTGAGTGCTTTTTCCTGCCTACCATCACTCAAGACAGTCAATGATTTGAAGTACTGTGGAATGGTTAAGGAAAATGAATTAGTTAAAAGACCTTTGGTTTTAGCAGTATAGAAGTGGTGACCTTCAAATGAATAGTGTCAATTAAATGACTAGAATAGAAGTCAGTGCTGGATTTTAAGAAGGGAATGAGTAGAGAGATAAGTAAGGCAATAGTTCAGATACGAGTTAAGGGTCTACATAAAGGTATTTATAGAAATGGAAAGAAAGAGAGATGCCTGAGATATTGTAAGGAAACCAATGAAATGATACTTGTAATTACATTTTAAAGTTCATCCAAGTACAACCTGTAAAATGGAAATATCACCCATTGTGTTCCTTTTTCTAAGTGTCTCAGAAGAGTCACCGATTTACTCCTGTCTGCCATGATATTGACAATGTGCCTACTGAGCGCCTGGTGGATGCAGTCACAATGATCCCAATTTGGAAAATCTGATAATCAGCCATTGCCCTTGACAAGAGTCTTGATTTATTTAATATCTTTCTCACAAGAACAACAAACTGCTGATAGAATCATAATGGTATAAAGGACCTTGAGACACACATTCTCCCTCTTGAGGTGAAGCTGCATTGTAACCTTCTCTAAAGGAAGAAAATCTACCCATTAATTTTCAAGCTCTCTTTCCTTAGAATCAAAGATTTGAAGTTGGAATAGATCTTTGTTGTTCAGTCAGTTCTTTCATGTCTGACTCTTTATGATCCCATTTGTGGGTTTTCTTGGCAAAAATACTGGAAACACTGAAGAGGTTTGCCATGAGGATGAGATTAAGGCAAACTGGAGTAAACAAGGCAAAATGACTTGCCTGGGGTCACATAGCTAGTGTTTGATTTTGGATTTGAACTCAAGTCTTCCTGACTCCAGGCCGGGAATTCTACCCACGGTATTATCCATCTGCCTTTAGAGATTTTATAACTAAGGAAACTAGGTCACAGAGAAGAGAGTTGTTTTTAGTCACAAAGGTAACAAGTAACTGAGCAGTTGGACTTAGGTCTTTTGACCTTCTGATTCTCTACCTACTACAGTTGAATCAGCAGCTTAACTCAGCATTTCAGGGGCTCAAGCTCCTCCATTTTCATTAGGGTTTAACTTCCTTCAGTATTATTTCAAAGTATTAGCATATGTCTTAAATTATGAAATAATAGATAGCTAGTCAAAAACGATCTCATCCAACCCCCACACTTTACAGATAGGAAAGTGAGGTCCATATATATAGCAGAGTAACTTTCTCAAGGGCAGACAGGTAGTTAAGTAGCAGTCAGGATTTAAACTGGAAACTTTGATAAATTCTGGGCTTGTTCCACTATGGCTACAGGGGATAAGTATTTATGTGCCAGATACTGTGCTAATGCTTTTTATTTTATTTTATTTTTTTTGCAAATCTTATCTTATTTGATTCTCACTTTCACCCTACCAAGGTGGGTGCTATTATTATTTCCATTTTACAACCGAGGGAACTGAGGCAAACAGAGTCACAGAGCTCATAAATATCTGAGACAAAACTCCTGACAACAGGCCCAATTTTACATCCACTTCACCACTTAGCTGGTACAAAAATGCCTTCTGCTCTCAGCACCGCAAGACTGAGAGACCTCATTGGTCTGCATAACAATTGAAGAAATGATGTTGCTGTGGCAGTGGTTGTTTTAATGTTGCACGTTTCCATTTTTCACATTTCTTCAAGTCATTGGTCCTGGTACTTTGGGACCTCCCGGAGCCTGACTCAGTCTCTGAACTAGGTCTAACTAGGGGATTATTTATACCAGACTGACAATTCAGCAAGAATCTTAGCAGTAACATAGCAATACCTGTATGAACTGATGCACAGTAAAATGAAAGAACTGGGAGATCATTGTGCACCATTAACAACAATGTCGTAATGTGGATCAAATATGAAAGACTTGGCTACTCTGATCAATAAAATGATTCAAGACAATTTCAAAAGACTCATAATGAAAAAATATTATCCACTTTCAGAGAGAGAGAACTAATGAACTCTGAGTCAAGATGAAGTATATTTTTCTCACTTTCTTTTTCTTTTTTTTATGGCTGTTTCCATTTGTATAATTTCATATGTATAATTGATATATTGCTAGTTTTCTCAGTAATTAAAGGAAAGGATGAGAGAGAAAGAATTTGAAACTCAAAATTTATAAAGAAAACTAATATTATAAGTAAATAATATTTTAAAATCTTTTTATTTTCAAAACATATGCATAGTTTTCAACATTTACCCTTGCAAAACCTTGTGTTCCAAATTTTTTTCTCCATCTCTTCCTCCCACTTCCTCTTCTAGACAGCAAGTAATCAAATTTATGTTAAACATGTGCAATTTTTCTATACATATTTCTACAATTATCATGCTGCACAAGAAAAATCAAATCTAATGAAAAAAATGAGAAAGAAAACAAAATGCAAGCAAACGACAACAAAAAAAGTGAAAATACTATGTTGTGATCCACACTCAGTCCTCACAGTTCTCTCTGGATACAGATGGTTCTCTCTATCACAAGACCATTGGAATTGGCCTGAATCACCTTGCTGTTGAAAAGAGCCATGTCCATCAGAATTGATCATTGTGTAATCTTGTTGTTGCTGTGTACCATGTTCTCTTGGTTGTACTTACTTCACTTAGCATCAGTTCATGTAAGTTTCTCCAGGCCTTTCTGAAATCATCCTGCTGATTGTTTCTTATGGAACAATAATATTCCATAACAATCATATGCCATAACTTATTTAGCCATTCTCCAACTAATGAGCATCCTTTCAATTTCCAGATCTTTGCCAGTATTGAAAGGGCTGCTGCAAACATTTTTGCACACATGGGTCCTTTTCTCTTTTTTATGATCTCTTTGGGATACACCTCAGTAGACACATTGCTGGATCAAAGAGTATGAAGTTTGATATTCCTTTGGGCATAATTCCATATTACTCTCCAGAATGGTTGGATCAGTTCAGCTCCACCAACAATGTATTCATGTCCCAATTTTCCCACATCCCCTCCAACATTCATTATTATCTTTTTTTAAAAATCATCTTAGCCAATCTGAGAGGGTTGTGGTGGTACCTCAGAGTTGTCTTAATTTGCATTTTCTTGACTAATAGTGATTTAGAGCATTTTTCATATGACTAGAAATGGTTTTAATTTCTTCATCTGAAAATTTCTGTTCATATCCTTTGACTATTTGTTGGGAATGGCTTGTATTCTTATAAATTTAAGTCAGTTCTCTCTATATTTTAAAACTGAGGCCTTTATCAGAACCCTTTGATGTAAAAAAATATTCCCAGTTTACTGCTTCCCTTCTAATCTTGCCTGCATTGGTTTTGTTTATACAAAAACTTTTTAACTTAATATAATCAAAATTATCCATTCTGCATTTCATAATGTACTAATAATATTTTTTAAGTAAAGGGGAAAAATCTTAACAGTATACTAGGATTTAGATCCAATTATTTCTTAAATTACACTAATGATAAGTCTCTGATGATCTTAGTGTATTTGTATTTGCATTACCTCTCATGCTTTGACTTTTGAAATCTACATTTCAAATGATGCTTCTTGAACTCTATGTCTTTCAAAGTCTCCATCTCAAATCCAGTAAATTCTTTCTACAGCTAGAACTGCCTACATGCTTATTGACTCAAGTCCATTATAAATGGTGAAGGCATCTGGTTCAAAATGGGAGACATTTAGTTTTATGAATGTATTTTTTTTTTTTTTTTTTGCTTTTTGCTGAGGCAATTGGGGTTAAGTGACTTGCCCAGGGTCACACAGCTAGGAAGTGTCTGAGACCAGATTTGAACTCAGGTTCTCCTGACTTCAGGGCTGGTGCTCTAACCACTGTGCCACCTAGCTGCCCCGTGAATGTATTTTTTCAACCATAAATTAAGAAGTATGGAAGGTTTCTTTGTTCTCCAATTTGAGGGCAACCATCATTCTCCCTTTATGTAATAGATTTGTTTTGGGTAGTGGGGGGAAAAGGTGTTTGGTCTGAAAAGGTTAAGTCATGAACTCTATCTCATCTCCAAAGTAAATCTCCTAACCAGGTGGACTGGAAAATTCTTGGCTGATTGGTTAATTGGAGGTGTTTATAAGCTAGATTACCTTCCTACGCATTCTTTTTTTCTTAAGACTCACTGCAGATCTCACACTGAGAGCTCTAACTAAATCTCTGCTTGTCAGGCTGGCCCTCAGCCCAGTCTGTTTTCTGGACAAGGTTAGTGTCTTGAGAATTGAGTAGAAGACATTTGCTAGCTATTGCTCAATTATTAATGGAGAGTGACCTGATTACACATGGACTAATTATACTTTACAAGTATTAGGAGATATCCATGACAGATAAAAATCTATAAAATTTCAAAGTTAGGCAAAACCAAATGCATTTATTCTTTTACAGAAGTTGAAGCTTATTTGGGAGGTGGGAGTGGCTGACAGCATGATGGATGTAAACCATAATATTCCATCAGTTAATTTTTATTTATTTTTCATTAGAGAATTCATTTTCTGACCTCCACAGATGTCAATGATGAATAACCAACATGACTTTTAATGCAGATGACACATAGTAGACACAATCTGAGGTACTTAGGAGAAATTCCTTTATATGGTCATAGATTTAGAGCTTAAAGGAACCCCAGAGACCACCATATTGAATGTCTTTATCTTAGAAATAAGGAAACTGAGGTTTAAGAAGATCTAGGCGACTTGCTTATGGCCACACAAGTAATAAACATTGGAGATGATAGTGTTTAAACCTAGATCTGCTGACTCAGGCCTGTATTCTTTCTACTATGCCATGTTACCTTCCTTTCTTTTTTAATTCCTCAAACAAGGACACATAATAGGGGAAGGACCTGTCAAACATACAAGGAAAAGGAAAGCAGAATCATAGAATTTAAATTACAGGGGATCTTGGGGATCAGTTTGTCTAATTGTCTCATTTTAAAATGAGGGAAAGAGAAGAGGGGTTATATTTGAATCAAGGATTCTTACTTTGTTTTTGTTTTTAGTGTTATAGACTCCTTTGGCAGTCAAATGAAGCCTCTGGACCCTGTCTCAGAATAATATTTTCAAATGCATAAAGCAAAATACATAGAATTGCAAAGGAAGCCAGTGAAATACATTTGTCAAAATATTAAGAAAATCTGCAATTAAATTATATCTAATCATTAGATTGTAAAGTCCTTAAGGATAAGGACTGCCTTTTACTTCTTTTTGTATTCTAAGCTCTTAGCACTTGATAGGCATTTAATAAAAGTTGATTGATTGATATTTAAGACTTCTTAGAACTCTAAACCCTCTGAGATGATAGAATTATTTCATTTCAAACTTATTTAAGCTGGTCTGTAAGAGAAGCCAACCTTCATCTCTACTCATTTCATATATGGGAGTCTGCTATTATGTTTATCTTGATACTGTTGAACAACTGGACAAGATATTTATTCTCAGAGTCCTTAGATTTATGTGCTATTATTGCTTAACTCATAATGTATCTTGCCCCAGTTACCAAGATGATACTCTGAATCCAAGGTGTTGCTTTTTGTTGTTATTGTTGTTTTGTTAACATAATGGTAATAATAGTAACTCATTTGTTACTAAAAACAAGAATTTGTTCATTGGCTAACTGGAATGAGACAAATAAACTATGAGAACAGGATAAAACTAAATGATCTACCTGGAATTTGAACCAATGGATTTAGCTTCATTGGCACCATATCTGGACTATTCAACATAGGGATAATATTTTCAAATTTCCATTTCCTTTATTTCCTTTATATTGGTCCTTATAAGATCTTATCTATAGGATATTGATGTCTTTTATTTTTAAATAGATGGGAAATGATTAGTAATTCACTCTCCTCAGACTTGCAGGCTTAGTTACATTTACAAAATATTCACGAAAAATGCTGCTAATGACACAGTGGCTCTTCAATTATCTGGTCATCTGTTGGGGGACTTCAGTCATCTGGACATCTGTTTGACCTCTCTTTCTGCCAAAAGCAGACATGCTAACAAATTCTTGGCTTGCTTTAATGATGACTTCATTCTTTAAACCTTGGAGGAAGGAGAGAAAGGAGTTACAAGTCTGGACCTGATTGTCATCAACAAAGGAGCTGCTGAGTAGAAATGTTGGGAAACTTTTGAGAAGTGATCACCCCATCAACGAATTTGAAATAAATCAGAGGAAAGCTGAACTTCATATGTTGTACCTCACAGATTTGAAGAAAAAAAAAGCCTATTTTAAAGAGTTCATTAAAAAAAAAGCAGGTGGGAGCTCATGGACTAAATTTTAGAGGGTGAGTCTGCTTGGGAAGAATGGGAAAGTCTAAAGAAATTCTGAAGCTACAAAAAGAAAAAAAATCTGATAAAGAAGGGGGAAGTGTTGTCTAAAGGGATCAAGGTAGATGTAAAAGAAACATCAACTCAACTTTGTTTTTTTTTTTTAATGACTAGAAATTCTCATGTTACTTGGTGTTTGTTAAGTTCATAATAAAAAATGAAAAATTCATAAAGTACATAAGACATAAAATACAAAAACATGGAATGGTCCTCTAAGAACAGTATAATAATAATAATAAGTAAGAACAGTATCAGCTGAAACTGATAAAAAATGCAAAGGGCAACAGAAAAATCTTTTTTTAGGTATATAGGGGATAAGAAGAACTAATTTTTTTTTTCAGTGATTAAGATGATGATAAGTAATAGGAGGAAAGGGAGGAATATTTAAATTTTATTTAATTTTTTTTCTTTTTTCCCCTATAATTAAGACAAAATGAGATTGATGAACCCACACTAGAAACCCAAGATAAGTAGGGAGATAAGAGTTCAGGTTATCAAAGCCCAACTGAACTACATGATACTAAAAGAAAAAAAAAAGATTGTTGAATTAGTAATCACTGAAAGACTTTGCAAAGAAATAAAACAAATACTTTATCTATTGGGGAATAGCTAAACAAATTGTGCTGATAAATGGAATGGAACATCACACACACACACACACACACACACACACACACACACACACACACACACTGATTGCAATAATGAAAACTGAAAGAACAACCACAAAGCAATAAAAATGATAGTTGTACAATTGTTGTACAGTTACAAAAAACATGTTTGGTCCCAAAGAAAAACTGAGATCTTCCCACTCTTTTGCAGAGGTGAGGAACACCAAACATATTGTAAGGAATTTTAAATTTAATTTTCTGTTTTATTGATTTTTTCTCTCCTTCCTCTTTTTCTCTTTTGAAAAAAAATGTCATATAGTTTAACTCTCTGAGAGAGGATAAAGAGAAAGATATGGGGAGAAATAGGTGAAATTTTTAAAAATTGTGTGAAAATGAGAAGGGGCTCATAGAACTGGATAAGAACAAATAAAAAACACACAAAAACAACCTTTAGGCTAATTAATACAAATGTTGTCCTTGTTTTAAGGATTAGGCAACTGAGATAGACATAGATTATTATGACATCTATTTACTTTGGTATGAAGCTAGGCCTTGGATCTCCTCTTTGGGGTCCAAGAGCAATACTCTGTTCTAGCAATATGGTGTGTGATGCTGATTCTGAACATATTGCAAGTTTCCTTCTCCTTTAAACTTTTAAGTAGGTGGAATTTATCTTTGGCACTTTTCCTTTTCATTTCATCCTACAAAGTACCCTATGATATCCTGTGCTTCCTAGGTAGTCCTATTATAGCAGTTCATTCTGGTCTGTCCTCATTGGCACTTAGGACCTCTGTCACTTGGACTCCAAAAGAAAATTTACTTATATCATGTCTCATTTTGACTTGGGTTTTGCTTTTAGATTTTTGAGGTGACAGCCTGATAACCTGGTATAACTATTTTATGCAAATATGCTAAATAGAATTTAGCATATCCTTTTGTTCTCCCTCAGCCTAAAGTAAAAGTCCAAATGGTTTCATTCTCAGCTTTCCCTCCCCACCCAGATAACAGGCTTCTTTAATTGACCTGGAAATGATATCTCTAATGTTTTACTTGTACACTGCTCTCTGGAGGAACCATTGTGAAAGTGATAATAGCATCCTAAAATAGTAAAGTTAATCAGTAAATCCACAACTCAGCTCATTTGAGATGAATGAAGAAAGAATTTTCCAGGGTGATATTGTTATAGTGAGGATTGAACTCATGTTCTTGAAGTAATCCCTATGATTCCTATAGGAGTTCTACCTTCCAAAGTCATCTTGGGTCTATTTATATGTCTTATATCTATATTTATACATATTGTTTTCCCCCACTCTTTGCTTTATATCATAGCCTATGGTCATGTTATATCTCCACTTTTAGTCTATAGGTAACTTGAGGACAAAGACTGTGATTAAAAAAACCAAAAAACCGAAACAAAACAAAAATCTTTGTATTTATAGTGCCTGCATGGCATAAAGAAGAATGCTTACATAAAAAAGATGCTTACAAAATGTTTGGATGGTCATTCCATGTTATTTATGATTTTGCTGTGTTTTAACAAAAAATATGACTAGAGTACTAACTTCTATATACTAGAATGGAGTAAATTCTTGCTGGTAGATTATCCAGGTATCCCCCGCTGTTAATGCAGAGTGAGATGTTTTTATTTTTTCTCATTCACATTTCAGAAGATAAGAGAATTATAAGTTGAGAGCTAGAAGGCTATTGGAGGTCATTTAACACAACCCCCTCCTTTTTTCTTATAACATTTGTATGAAACCTTATGCAGCAAGTACCTTTTATATAACATCAAAGAGAGAAGGAAGCCAAAAGCCTAATAATCCTAAGGAGGACCATAGTAAAGGGCAGTGGTTGAGTTGAGCAGGTCATGGTAAGACCTTTCCAATGGCACATACAAAGCTTTATGATACTAACCTTTCTGGGCCCTCCAGAGCACATCCAAGAGATTCAAAGAAGCAGCAGAAGAGACTTTATTAGCTGCAAGAGGAGTAGGGGAATTTTCTGGAGCCAGTTAATGAAAGTACCAAGCAAGTGACTGGCCAAGAATGCAATTCAGGTTCTTCAGGCATAGGAATCAGTAATCACACCAATCATGCATGGAAAGAGTATCAGGTGATTGGAGTGAGGCTGTTTTTCCTCTTCTAGTTTCAGAATGCTCACTAAAGAGGCCTTTGAACATATCTGTTCCTATGGCAAAAGTGGAGGACAGAACAGAAAAAAAAGGTGTCAGGGAACTGAAGATCTAGCTTCATCAAGGCATCGGTCCTCTGCCCCATCCAAGTTTTTTGTAACTTCTTTCTTGTGTTTTCACTACAGCAAATCCATTTGCCTTATAGACCAAATGGGTGGTTTCTTTGTGAATTTGCTGAGAAGGGTAATAACATTGGGGATCCAAGCGGGTGGAACCATAATTCAACAAAATTATGAGTTATTTTTTTAAAGTTATCTATTATTCTAGACTCTAAACTGAGTTCCAAGGTACTTGAAAAGCCTTAATGACTGTGGTTTCACACGCACACAGTTTGAAATGAATTGACACAGTTTGACTTTTGAGTGCTATGTACTATTTTGCACAGATAGAACTGTGCAAAGTGACTGCTTGAAAGTTTAGTATCACTGTCCCTAGAGAATCCAAACTTTCTTTGCAAGGAGACAAGTATTGCAGTACTATACACACACGCAATAATAATAATATATATGTATATATAAATACTATATATGTACATGCTATATATGCAAATACTACATATGTATATGATGTGTATATATTTTATATATGGTATAAATATACAAGTATTGTAGTACTATATAATATAATATCATATATGTATATATAAATACTATATATATACATGCTATATATGTACATGCTATTTGTGTATATATTATATTTATGCACACTATATATGCATATGCTACATATGTATGTGTGCTACATATGTATGTACACACACACACACACACACACATACTCTTTTTTTTTTTGCAAAAGGAAATCCTTACCTGATAAAGGTAGAATTGCTCAACCCAGAACAAGGATACACGAAGCAGATTCATACCTGAAAATATTTACCATCAGTGGTCATACTCCCCATGTTTCTATTCCTGCACAGTGAGGTTTGTTCCTGATTCCTACCTCACAGTGAATAGTTCCTGCCCAAGGTGAGAGTTTTAGCAAGACAAAGAAACAACTGCCCCTCTCCTAATAATTGCTTTTTAAACCCAAATGCTGGATGAATTGGTGGGGCAACTGTTGAGATAATTTTGAAAACAGGATCTATTTGACTTGATCCTGTTTATCTTTTACAAATTTGCTATTCTGACTTTCCCCTTCTAACAGAGTCCATCTTATGCATAACAATGAGGATTCTTTGGGCCATAGAAGTCACATAGCTAGTGAGAAGTAAAGGCAGGATTTGAATCCAACTCCAAATCTAATGGATTTGCCTTTGTCTCCCCTTCTGACTCCACTACCAATTTCTATTAGTCTGGGAGCCTCTGAACCTATCATTCTGTTCTTTATAGGTCTCAACTCAATAATAGGCTGTTGCTAATGTTGGATAAATGAATGAATGCATGAGGGTGACTGTGCAGATGAACAGGCTAATGAGGATGTATAAACAATAAGCTGTATTTCAGAAACATGATTTCTCAAAGGAATACCCCTACGGGCTTTCAGAGCAGTCCTGAAAGGACATTTTCTGAAGCAAAGCTCTCTCTGCTACTTGTATTTGAGCAATGAGAGTAATTGAACATCCAGCATTAAAATGGCAGGTGATTTTCTGTTGTTTTTGAATTGTATCCTTTATGACCAACTATTTGTGATAGCATTTGGGAATTTCTTGGCAAAGACTCTGGAGTGGTTTTGCCATTTCCTTCTCCAGCTCATTTTTTCAGATGAAGAATTGAGACAAATAGGGTTATATGTCTTTCCCAGGGTCACACAGCTAGTAAGCATACAGGGCTGGATTTGAACTTTGGAAGATGAGTCTTCCTGACTCCAGGCCTGGTACTCTATCCACTGTGTCACCTATTTGCCCCTAGCAATTGCTCTCTATATACCAAATTGGATCCATAAGCAGTACAAATTTCTTCAATAACAAATCCTATATGACAAGCAATTCCAAGACATTTTGTGTGTGTGTGTGTGTGTGTGTGTGTGTGTGTGTGTGTGTAGTACACATATATATATATGTATATATATATATTACATATATTTATTTATTCCCATCTCTTCCTATCCCACTTCCCCATCCCCAGTTCTCTTGCAGAATATAAACTTCTTGAGGACAGGAACTGGTTGAGTTTTTATCTTTATATTCCCATAGCCTATCTAAGACAGTGCTTGGCACCTTGTAGACATTTGACAAGTGACTGTTGAATTTAAAGAAGTTTAAATTAAGTCATGAAGGAATCCATAATTGAAAAAAGGGCATGACAGAGACTCATGGTTAAGAGTGGGCATTGACAGACCACATTTTTTCCAGGTGAAGTAATTAATTTTATTATCAGATAGTAAATCTGCTATTCATTTAAATGAGTTTGTCAGAGTGCATCTCTCTTCAGAGTAGAATAACTATTGAAAACCAAAATGATGACTCAGCAGAGGCACTTGCTACATGCTCTGAAAAGAACAGCAAAAAACAACAGCTCACATTTATATCATATTTCAAGGATTACAAAGTGCTTTCCTCACAACAACCCTGTGAGGTAGGTCAGTGGTCCATTGAATTGTAGAAAATTAGTATCTCTGTTGGCTATGGATGGATAAGAATTCATGGTCAAACATCAGAAGCAGGGAAGGAAGAATTTTTCTTTTTCTTTTAAATTTTCCTGTCATCACAGAAATAATCTATCTGCTTTGGTGGTTTTTGGAAAAGGAAGTACTGGAGAAAGATTTGGATTAGGATAATTCAAGGTATGACAGGTTTCTTTGTTTGAAAATCAGATACACTCCCCATTAGGAAAGAGTTTAACATGAGAAAAGTCTGTAGGAAAAGCATGGACAAGAAAATAAATTTGCAAAATGTCAATTTTTTTTAATCAAGGAAAAAAATCATTCATCTGGACCATAATCTTTAGGAAGAAGGGAGGTTTATTCTGTCTTTAAAATAAGGAAGTATTTAGTAGCAATACAGTTTAAATGTTGTTAAATATGTTTAAATGTTGAGCCTCCAAGCAGAATTCTGCTCTCCTCCAGTACCCATAAAGATACTTTGTTTTTACAGAAACTCCTTCTTTTAGTGAATTCCCAAACACTTTAGCTGGGAAGTGAAATTTTGAACTCTCTGTTCATCTTTGGGGGTCTCCAGATTGCTGTTCCATTCCTTCCTTTTCACTTTGGGAGATCTCTTCTCTAACCCTCCTCAGACTTCAAATACTCTTATGATCATCCCTAGCTTCTTTTCTTCCTCATATAATGTCCCCACCAGGATATTGTAGTAATACTGTCCCTGAAAATTTGCACAATTTCAGGACTCAGTCATTTCTAAAGGAATCAAGCTGTAATGGTAGAATTTCAGGGAATGACCAGCAGGTGGGGGAGTTGTTGTAGGCTTCTGGTCCTAAAGCCTCACCTGTTGTCAGTTACCTTTTGCTCAATTGGGAGATGCTTATGCCTACAGCTGTGCTCCTTCATGCCCCTAGCAGGGGAGGTTGTGCTGACTCCTAAGAAGCTCAATTTATTGTCATTTATCATTTATTAGGACTTTTTCCCAGGAAATACTTGAAAGATGGCCTAATAATATGTTCTCTCTCTCTCTCTCTCTCTCTCTCTCTCTCTCTCTCTCTCTCTCTCTCTCTCTCTCTCTCTCTCTCTCTCTCCCTCTCTCTTTCTCTCTTCCTCTCTCTCTCACCTCTCTCTCCCTCTCCCTCCCTCTCTCTCCCTCTCCCTCCCTCTCTCTCCCTCTCCCTCCCTCCCTCTCTCTCTCTCTCTCTCTCTCTCTCTCTCTCTCTCTCTCTCTCTCTCTCTCTCTCTCTCTCTCTCCCTCCCTCCCTCTCTCCC
>JAJPUD010000738.1:407312-432540 GCA_023553655.1 Myrmecobius fasciatus | reverse complement strand
TTCTTCCTTTCTTCCTTTCTTCCTTTCTTCCTTTCTTTCTTTCTTTCTTTCTTTCTTTCTTTCTTTCTTTCTTTCTTTCTTTCTTTCTTTCTTTCTCTTTCTCTCTCTTTCTCTCTCTTTCTCTCTCTCTTTCTCTCTCTCTTTCTCTCTCTCTTTCTCTTTCTTTCTCTGTCTTTCTCTTCTTTCTCTTTCTCTCTCTTCTTTCCCTCTCTTTTTATCTCTCTTTCCCTCTCTTTTCTTTATCTCTGTCTTTTCCTTTTTCTCTCTTTCTTTTCTTTTTCTCTCTCTTTTCCTCTTCCTTCCTTTCTTTCTTAATATTCATGGTACATGTTAGAAATTAGTTTTTCTCTATAGTGTTTTTTTTTTTTTTTTTTTTTTTGCTGAATTCTTGGCACAATTTCATTAATCCCCACAATGGCATGTGTGGTAGGTAGAGGGCAAAGATTAAAAAAAAAAACCTCAGGCATAGTGAAATTAAGCAAGTTGTCTTCATTCACACAACATGCTATGGAGGGAGCTAGTTCATAAATCTAGGTTTCTGCCTCTGATTTCTATGCTCTCATCCCATGATAAAATAAAGGGGAAATATGCCTTTTCCTTTCTTCAACAGATCTGTAGGCACTGCAGTATTACCAATAAACCTACAAATGCTGTGAAATATTTGTCCAGTGGAATTATCCACAAGTTCTAATTGTAGGAATAGGAGCCCTAGTTGTCCATCATCCAACAAGGGAAACGAGGCAGACCACAGAATCCCTGTGTTTGTATCTTTTTTCTGTCTCATTTACTGCACTTTTATACACAGATCACCATGATGAAAGATGAAGAAAAAAAATGGAACAATTAAATCAGTCTTTTCCAGCAGAAAGGCTACCCAACAGAGAACTTGGCAGGTATTTCCTTTTCTCTGAAGCACATAGAGCTAGGATTTAATAACTAATTTACAGCTTCCATCTCTCTCTAAAGCTCCCAAATGGAGCCCATTGGAAAAACTGCAGGGGAAACTCTTCCTAGATCAGGCAGAACTGCATGTGGGTGGGCAGGATGAACTCTAAGGGTTCTCTCCTTTGCTCTCTTCTCTCTTTCAATCATGAGAAGATATTTATTTGCAAAACAAAATCACAAAAATGGGCTTTATTTTTCTTAGAAGGTGCTTTATTTCTCCGAGGTAGACTGCAAACTTGAAAGCTGCTGCACTGGCTAAATACAAGTATTTATCCAATAGCAGAGGAGAAGATTTCTTCCCCCCTCCCCTCCCAAGGAACTTCTTCTGTGCATGGAGTCTCAGATCTCAAACATTCCCTGGAATCTTTGTAGCTTGGTTGACTGCTTTTTGTTTGTGTTTCCCATATGAATGGTGAATAGATAGATGTGTGCCCTAGACTACTATATATGCAGCTGTACACCCAGCAGCTGTTAACAGCTGTCTCCAAGTGGTGATGGTCCTCTGGGAGGCTACTTCTCCCTTGAACCAAGACCCTCAGATTGGCCTATAAAATCTAGGGTGGCTTTAGAATGTATGTTTTCAAGCAGGTGAGAAGCTTTGAAGCTATGATGTCATGATCTTCTGCTTCAGATTATCCCTAAAGGTATGAGTAATCATTGAGGGAGGGATCCTAGATCACTGACAGATTCAGTCTGTACATGGAGTCTCAGATCTGGAACATTCCCTAGGATCTTTGCAGCTTGGTTGACTGCCTTGTTTGTTTGTGCTTACCATATGAATGGTGAATAGATAAGTGTGTGCTCTAGAACCACTGTGTATGCAGCTGTGCACCCAGCAGCTGTTGACAGCTGTCTCCAAGTGGTGATAATGCTCTGGGAGGCTACTACTCCCTTGAACCAGGACCCTCAGATTGGTTTATAAAAGCTAGGGTGGCTAGAATGCACCTTTTCAAGCAGGTGAGAAGCTACGAGGCTATGATATCATGATCTTCTGCTTCAGACAATCCCTAAAGGGATGGGCAATCATTGATGAAGGGACCCTAGATCACTGAGGGATTCAACCTGTGACCTTTTCTGGTTAAAGAAAAGGTGTCCAGAATAGTTGTATTTTTTTTTGTCCTGCTTCAAAATTAATCATATTGTTAATGCCATGGATCCCTAGAATGACAGCTATCACTGCACTATCACTGGTCTAAGGCCTAGACTGTGGCTCTGATTATACCTGCTTAACAACAGGCTAGTTCCTCAGAATAGACAGGTCCATAGACACTTAACTGTGTGACTGTAGGCAAGTCATTTAAACTCTCTGTGCCTCGGTTTCCACATATGTAAAATAAGAAGTTTGAATTTGATAACCTCTCAAGTCTCTTCCAACTTTAAATTTAGAAGGGGTAGTCAAGGTCAATAAAGTTCAGTGTCATTCAGGTGATGAAAGAAGGCTCATTGCCCTTGGTACTAAGGACAGGGGAAGCTCTTGAAAAACACTCACCTTCCAGTTAGCTCAGGCTTCTGGCCACCCCCGTGTGAGGATAGGTAAGGATGTTACAGTCTATTCTGGTGGGTGAGGATCTGAGCATAGCAATTACCAATGGCATATTCCTTCTTCTGCTGTATTGCCTTTAATTCTAAAGCATTTCCACATATATGATTTAATTTTATTCTCACGTTCTTATGAGACGAGAAAGAGCACAGTTTATTGTCCCCATTTTACAGATGAGGAAACTGAGGCACCAGAAACTGAAATGATCTGTCCAAGCTCACCTAGTAAACCAGTAAATCATATAGTAAATCATACAATAAATCATTCTCTCACACTTATACTTCTTTCAATAAATTATGCTTCCTTAAGAGGCCTAACACTGCCTGAAGGAAGTCCACATCCCTTAATTATCTTTTAGTTGTGATAGTTTCTGTCTGTTTTCACAGAGTCCTCACCCTATCTGAGAAAAATGTGCAGATTGTCAGAGGGAATGCCAGCCTAAGAGATACCTCCAATGGCTAACCAACTGGTCTACTTCTCTAAACTCCAGCTTTGAAGTAGTTGATCTGTGTGTAACAATAGCCAGAGGGGACTTGGGACTGCCAACAAAAAAGGATCCCTAAACAGCATTGCAAATAAGTACAAAGTATTTACCAGTCCACATAAATGCTCCTTTGGGCTACCCACTTGCCAAGAGGTACATGAAAAACAAAATAATTTTAAGTGACCATTCTTGCTTCCACAGTTCATCTGATTCATGACTTGCCATCTTGTAAACTGCTACTTGCAAATGTTTGCATTATTTTCTTTGCTCAAATATCTATTACTTTGGCAAAGAGTTGAAACTCTCCCATGGCTTTTTGGAAAGAAGAGACCTTTGGTCTGAGGCTCCAGGGTAGAGATTTTCATTTAGCTTCCCTGAAGGAGGTGAAGTGTTTTCAGTCATCCAGATGCTGCTCTTCCCAGGTAGACGTCGGGATGGCACTATATGGGTCCACTATGACTTTGGCACAGCGAATAATCATAAAAATGAGAAAGAGGCAAAGGAAGACAAAACAGGCCAAAGTCAATCCTTTGTCCACGTCGACTTGCACAGGCATTGGGGTTGGCTCTTCCATTGTGAGGTTGTCTCCTCATCTGGTTTTATTCTGATTGGTACCATCCTTCTATTCCTACAAAAAAAAAAAATCCCAAACATTAGAAAATACTTCCTCTACTTCAGGGAAAGGATAATAATTACTGAAGAGCAATTGGCTCTTGATTAGTTCCAACTTCAGAAAAAATTTTTATGTATTTTTTGTACAGTTATCATCTCATCCATATCTCATCCAATGCTGGCTTAATTTGTAGGTCTGGTAACATCAGACCTATGAATGTTGTCATTAGGAGTGAATTAAGTTTTAGAACAGATATAGAGTTAAGTAGCTAACTCTTGCTAAATAGTTAACTCTTTCTTCATATTGACCCCTATCCTCACCTCCAAATGGCAAGCAATTATATGACACATTGAATTTGAATCAAACTTTTTTTATTTGTTGATTATCTTTGCTGATTTTTTTTTATTTCTCTTCATTTAAAGAGGTATGATTTATGGGTATGGTTCTTTGGGAGAGAGAAAGTAGAGAAGAAAATATAGCAAAGTAAATAAAATGAATATCAATAAAAATTGTGATTTTTAATTTTAAAAAGTCCAGATTCTCTTGGCTATCAAGAAAAAAAAAGGTGTCTAAATGTGGGGCTGAAATAGGCTCTACAAAATAGATTGGGCAAACTATTATGTTTTGAACCTTAAGGTAAGATATTCTGAGTAGTAGGTTAAGACTGTTACCTTACATAGAAACATGCAAAGTGTGGTTGAATGATGGTGCCACTAAGAGAAAATGTGAATTCAGAAGGAGGCAGAAGTGTTGAGGGAAGCAACTTAGTTTGGGACATGTTTAGTTTTGGGGTACTGGTGGGTTATCGAGGTATAGATGTAGTGATACCACTAGTCAAAGAGCTGATTACTTTTGCTAGTCTAATCCTGGAACAGAGTAGTCATCTGAATTTGTTTTTAAAATCTTCATTTCTCAAATTCTACATCTTTGGTTTATCTTGGCACAGAACTGAAATGCAGGATGGAATCAATTAATGCTTCATATAAGGCTGTTTCCTTAACATGCACCTTGGTTCAGACTATATGGTAAAGGTAGATGAATAACTTGGGGGTACAACTATAAGGTGGAGGGGATCCTAGAACACCATATTTATTTGTGTTTTAGGGCAAATCAGTCCACATTACCCAGAACTATTGAACCCTACCCCTCTCTATCATATTTAAATGAAAGAAATTCAAGTTTGGCCTATAACCATGCTTAGCTGTCCCATTAATATGGGACATAAAAAATTGAAAAGAGAGCAGGAAAAAGGTTTATCTTAAAACATTTTTTGAATGAACTTTATTGGTTTCTTTTAGGTAGAAACTGAATTTACATGGGGAATGTTAGTGTGCTATTTTCGCAGCCATTGAAAGTGGCATGTGGCATACCTTATTTATATGACAACTTTATTAAAGGTGACACATTTTGGATTCCATTTACTCTGGCTTCCAACTAGTCCTATGAAGCATTGAATGAAGATCTTTCTCTCTCAAAGATCACCAATAACCTCCAAATCCGATAGCTTATTTATTTTTAAATTTTTTTTAGTCTTTATCATCCTTGATACCCTTGAGTCATTCAATACTGGAGATCATCCCCTCATTCTGAATAATCTGTATTTCTTGGGCTTTAAAAGATATTATACAACTATCTTGGTGAAAGCACGTAAGATGTTTCCATCTTGAAGGATACTGAAATTCCCCAATGATGAGGTTCCTGGGAGTATGATGATGTCCAAATAAATACAACAGATGAAGAATAAGCTACAGATGCTATTTTGATGTCAGGTAGATGGCACAATAATAATGGGCAATAGATGAAAAGCAGAACTATTTTTTCTTGGTTCTTTTCATGTAATCTTCAGAACAACATGTGAGGTAAGTATTGTGAATGTTTCCACTTTTAATAGATGAGAAAATTGAGGATGAGAGCAAATGACATATACAGAATCACATAACTAGAAAATGTACAAGATAGGATTTGAACTGAAATCTTAAGAATGCAAAATCCTGTGATCTATCCTCAATACCTAGCTCCTAATGATGATGATGATGATGATAACAAACATTTATATAGTGCTTACTACATACCAGGCACTGTGCTAAAACTAGATCTTGACATACTGGAATAGGGAAAGTCTTGATTTTCCAAAAAGGTAGATTCCACAAACTATAGGCAAGCAAGGTTACCTTCCATTCCTGTCAGAATTCTACAATGCATTATTATTAATGGAATACTTTGGAATACTTAGAAAGGGAAATAGCAGTCACTGACAGAAAATATAACATCACAGAGAACAGAACTTGACAGGCTAACTTAATTTCTTTTTATGACAGGGTAATTAGAGTACAGGTGAGAGGAATGCTGTAGAACATATATCTAGATATCAGCGAAATATTTCTCAAGCTATTTGTGTAGACAGAATGAAGAGATTGCTCTATGATTCAGTAGTTCCCTGAGGTATTAGAATGATTGTGTCCAAAGAGTAGTTATTAATGGTTTGAGGTCAACTTTGAGGGAGATCTCTAGTGGGGTACTTCAGGGTTACACTCTTGTATCTTACAATGTAATATTTTTAACAGTGATTTAGATGCCAACATAATACATTTTCACATGATAAAAAATCTAAGCAGGAAAATTACTAACAACTCCTATTTATGGTTGCCTTAGATTTTGTGAAGCACTTTATATACACTATCTCATTTGATCTTCACAATAACCCCATCAGGTAGGAATTATTAATATCTCCATTTTATAGATGAAGAAATGTGGTTTTGAGGACTTTAAGTGACATTCCCTGGCCTTGAATCATGTCTGATAAGAGAGGCAGGATTTATACTCGAGTCTTTCTGACCCAAATTCAGTAATTTTTTTCTACCAAATTCTATTGCTTCTAACAGCAAAAATCATGGATTACAGAACTAAGATCTCAGAAAGATTTTTGACATTTTACTAGATGAAACTTAACAGGGATAAATTAAAATTAACCATAGGTTCAAATTAACAACTGCACAAAGAATAGGGAAGAATAATAGTCTACTGTACATGTGACTCATGTTCTTTAAAAGTTCAAAATGAGTTAACAGTATGCTATCAGAGCCAACAGATCTAGTTTTTCTTAGTCTACATGAAGAGAAAAATAACTTTCATAAAAAAGATGATGTATATTCTTCTATCCTTTGTATTGATTGGAAAAATTCTTAGTATTAAGTTTATTTTAGATACCTGTCACATTTTGGGAAAAGCATTGGAAAACTGGAACTTACTCTGAAGTTAACCTTTGTTGAAGAGACTGACAGCCATGATTTACAATGAACAACATAACGAATAAAAATAAGGGCTAGAATTTTCCTGCATATCCCTGAAGAGAAAAATTTGGAATAAAGAATGAGAATTGCAAACACAGAAGTAAATTCAATATAAGATGAAGTTCCCTAATAATAAGTGCTATTCAAAACTGGAAAGGGCTCCTTTGGGGATGGAGTAAGTTCCTCATAAGTGAAGATCTCTCAATTGTGTAAGTGAAATGATCTCCATCTGGCATATAGTAGAAGATAATCTTATTTAGGTCCTAGTTGGACTACTTTTAGGACTTTGTAGTCCTTTTTAGCTTTGAGACTGAATGGTTTTGTGAATCCTTATAATGATGATCCAGAAAACATTTACTTGAGAATTGCAACCTTTTTAGTGATGGTTATTGACAGCATTGCAATCAAGGAAGAGTTTTCCCACTTCTATCTTTCCTTTCTCTTATGTGGCCAAATTACAATTTTAAGAGGAAGGAGGGGATTTGGAGTTAAAGCTAAAAAAAAGTTGTAAGCCTCTTTTTCTTGACCATAACTGCAAAAAAGTATTCTTAGACTGTAATAGCTTTGGGAAACAGAACATTAAGTTATAGTCAGTGACTCCTAAGGTCACAGCATTTTAGATTTAAAGCTGAAAGGGATCTTATAGTTCTTTTAGTCCAGACTTGAAAACATTGTTCAACTGAAGAAACAGGCCCAGGAATGGGAGGTGAATAAGTTTCCTTACAAATTCCTTGGTTTAATATTTAAAACCTTCAAGATTCTTTTTTTCTGGTCTTATTTCATATTAGTGTCTTGCATGTACACTCTATTTGAATCAAGCTAGATCTGTAACCTGTATATACTATTTCCTTCCCCATTTCTACCTTTGTACAAATTGTCTTTCCATATCTAGAATACTCTTTTCTTTCTTCTTCCTTAAAATATCTAGCTTACTTAAAAATATAGCTAAAACAATGCCTACTATATGAAGCTTTTTCTGGTGCTCCACTCAAGTAATAACAAGTTCTCACTTTATAAATTACTTTGCATTACTTTGTATAGTAATATAATCTTGCTTAGTTTATATTCTCTCAGTACAATGTAAGCTCCATGAAAATAGAGGCTGTTCATTCCATTTTTGTCTTTGTATTTCCAGTGCCTTGAACATGGTAGATACATGAGAAATGTTTGTTGAATGTTGTATCCAATATCACATTGCTAACATGTGGCAGAGTTGAATTTCAGTCATGTCTTCATATGCTTATTTTTTTTTCTTTTTATCTTCAGCATCTTGCTATGTCCTGGGATCTTTGAAGGGCTTAGACTTCTAACTTTTGACTCTGGCCCTGGTAGCATCATAAATGACCCCAAATTCCAACAATCTCAAGAGGAAATGGGAGACATGTTATATTAACAGGAACTCCACAGTTCCTTCTTTCCTTTTTCTATTCCATATCTATCCCCCATTCCTTATTAGTCCTCATAATATTGGAGTTACCTTTATAGATTGTAAAAACAATCACAGTTCATTCAACCAAAAGAATAGGGTTTTAATACAATAAGTGATTGGGTCTACTAAGGCATGATACTAGAGCAAAGCCTATTATCACACTACATTGGGGGATGCATAAGGTCCAAGGAATTTGAACTGCAATATATATAATTGCAAGTTAAGTTGTATGGTACCATTAATAGTACTATACTTCAACTATGTTATGTATTAAGTACATTTTTATAGGCTAGCCTGGGTATCTAATCATCATCAATCACATAGTTTCTATTGGAAAATGCCTTAGAGTTCCAAACAGCCTATTCACACTTTGGGAATTGGCCATATATTACTTTAGTGCTCTTTTCCTGTGCCCTCCCTTCAATTAAATCAGATCCAAGTTTAAGCTGGGTAAATCTCCCCAATATCACAGGAAATTACAGAAATAATTAAAAGACAATGTACATACTTTGTTATCAGGGCACAACACTGAGCTTAAAAAAATGGACAACTAGTGGGTTACTTTGAATTGCTATCAAGATGAGTACTTCAGTTATCTAAATTCACCAAATCTTATACTTGAAAAGAGTATCAGAGTCTGTTTAGTCTAATCTCATATTTAACAAGAATCTCTTCTATAAATTAGAGAATCTCTAGATTTTTAGACTTTGGAGCCATTTCTTCTAATGTTCTAGTTTCTTTTCATTTAATAATCAATTTAACTTAATATCATGAAAGATAGGAATAACAATATTTTTAAAATTTTATCCAAAATATTGTTTATTTCATAAGAATTTAATGCCCCACAATATTGGATCAAGTCATTTAAAGCAATTATGCAGCAAATGGAAAAAAAAAGAAATAACTCACCTAATAAAATTTAGACAGATGGGGTCACCTTTCCCCACATCTGAATTTCAAACAACTCCAACTATAACATTTCAGATTTTAGGAGTTCCTCAGAGCAGTGGTTATGCTGTTATAATTCACTCAAGAATAATTTTGGTTTGGGGGAAAATACATTTTTATTCCTGACTGTAACTTTTAAACCTCCATCAGTGTATATTTAAACACATCTGTTACAATGACATCATTAACTCTTTTTTTTTTTTTTTTTTTGGTTTTTGCTGAGGCAATTGAGGTTAAGTGACTTGCCCAGGGTCACACAGCTAGGGAATGTTAAGTGTCTGAGACCAGATTTGAACTCAGGTCCTCCTGACTTCAGGGCTGGTGCTCTATCTACTGCACCACCTAGCTGCCCCTACCACCTAGCTGCCCCAACATCATTAACTCTTAAGCATAAAACATTTACTAAACAATAAAGCACAAGCAAAAATAAACATATTATAACAATTAATAGAAGGAAAAAGTAGCAATAACCAAAATATCAGAGAACCTATAGACTTGCATTATACTCTCCCACCAGGACACAAAGTATTCAAAGAGGTGGGAGTGGGGAATGGGCACTTTCAGAAATATAGAAGCAAGGGACATGAATAGAGAAATCTATGTGCCTCGAGCAACTTGACTTTGGACTATAGTCCTATATGTTTGTGAACTCTAGGAAATAGCTATAGCAGATATTAATTATCTTTCTCTAAGCTTCTCTGCTCCCTTGATTGAGGAAGCCACTTTTCTGTTGTTCTTGGGCCACTGACATAATGTTAATCTCTTTTAGAGAATAGAAACCTAAGTCTGGGGTCTAAAGAGCTTCCCAGGTTTGTTTCCTTGTCTATGCATTGAGGCAGCATTATTTTTTTTTAGTGAGAAGCAATACTTTCTAATTTTGAATCTGTAAAGCTATTC
Source organism: Myrmecobius fasciatus (assembly GCA_023553655.1). Taxonomy (NCBI): domain Eukaryota; kingdom Metazoa; phylum Chordata; class Mammalia; order Dasyuromorphia; family Myrmecobiidae; genus Myrmecobius; species Myrmecobius fasciatus. Next base: position 422,394 of record JAJPUD010000738.1, on the reverse strand, counting down.
AACCTTCATTCTCTAGGAACTCTAAGACTTTTGTCCCATTGAGCCATAGATGGCATAAATGGCAACATGGACAAACCTTTGAGGGGTTTCTTCACTCTTAAATTGCTTATGATGAATAAAGAACAAGGCAACTTTTCCCTCAACCAGCTCTTGCCCCACAGCCAAACAGTCTCCTTTTCAATAATCAACTCTTTCAAATAATAGTTTTTCCTCAATTTGATTACATCCCACCTCTATCTTAATCAACAGCTTCTGGTGGGATGGTTTTAGTTTCTGTCAGCATTTCAGATTTACTATCCTATGTGTTCTATGATCTATGTTGTATGTTTTGACTTCTGATATCTTGACTTTTCTTAATAGCTTCCCTCCTGAACTTCTCTTATCTCTCTCCTGAACTTAGCTTCTTATTTCCTGACTTGATCTGGTTTCATATTTTGCTTCTAATGCCTCAAATCAGAGCTTCATCTCATATCTAGAACTCCATTTCTAGCTTAGATTGAGAAACTTCAAATCCACATTTCTGTGAGATATGACACAAGTAATTATTATACAGTGGTCCCTACATAATACTATAATGTCATCTCCCAGAAATATATTCCAAAGTTTTGAAAAATTGTATTAAAATTAGCTACTGGGAAATACTGAACTCCTTCCATCCCTACCCAGTTGTGCCTTTGAGTGCTTGCTTTTATTCTGTTCCTCTCAGAACTCTCTGCATGTCTTCTCAAGCACTTTTATCTAAAGATCTGCTTATTCTCTTAGAATGGTTGTAGTTTTCAAACTGATTTTCTCTGATTTATGCTGCATCCTTTCCCCTATCCCTTTCAATAAATATATTGTCCACCTAAGAGAGATTTTTATATGTATAAGGTATCTTACCTTAGCATTCTTTGAAATACAAAATGGAGTCATGATGCTTGCAATCTGCCCCAGTTATGAAGCTGGAATACAAGAAAGTAAGGAACAACTGTTTTTGAAGCAGTGGTCTTTGAATTTGCACATCTTTGATTGTATAAACTAGAGATTGCACATGTATTTTGTTGGTTTGGGAAATGGTTGATTGCCTGATTCTTTGTTTGTGGAACCAACCCATGAATGTACTGAAGATTCATTTTTTCTTGCTCAGTTTTCTTATCATCTTTTCTTTCTTCCAGTCTGGGACTTTTTATAATGTAGCATAATGTCTTCTTTTTGGAGTTTGGAAATACATCTGCTCAAGAGTGATACACTATATAGAAATGAAGGTTCAGCTGTGGAGAGCCAGGGCTTTCTGCTGACATAAACCTTCCCCTTTGGTTCCCCAGCCAACATTTCTCAGTCCTGGTCTTCCACAACCTCCAGAGAAGACAGGGTGATGGAACAGAACTTAAAATGGCCCAAACTGAACCTATTATCTTTTCCCCAAATCTTCCCTTTTCCTAATTTTTCTACTATTCTGTATCACCATAGTTAACATCCTCAACTCTTCACTCTTTTTCTCCCTCCCCATATCTAGTCTGTTGACAGAATTGTCAATTTTACTTTTCATTACATCTCCAATATCTTCTCCCTTCTGATGCTGCTATCACACTAGTGCAGGCCCTCACCACCTCTTATCTGTACCATTGCAATAATAGCCTGTTAGTTGGTTTCTCCCCCTCAAGTTTCTCCCCACTCCAGTCCTTTCTGATTTTCCTAAAATACAAGTCCAACTGTCATCCCTACATTCCCTATTCAATAAATTTCTGTGGTTTCCTGTCATCATAAGACCAAACATTAAATCCTCTGGCATTCAAAGCCCTTCACAACCTGCCTCCCTACTCTCACCTTTTCAGCTTCTTATATTTCATTCCCTCTTCCCACTCACATACTCTGATCCAGTGATTTTTTTCCACTTTATCTTCTAACTCCAGGCATTCATGCCACTGACTTTACCCCAGTCCCTCATCATCTCTACCTCCTGGTTTCCCTGGCTTCTTCAAGTCCTGGATAAAATCCCACTTTCTACTTCTGACTTAATTCTAGTGCATTTCCTCTATTGGTTATCTCCGATTTATATTATCTATGCTTTATTTGTATATAGTTATTTGCATGCTGACTCTCCCATTAGATTGTGAATTTCTTGAGGGCAGACTTTATTTTTGTTTCTATTTTTATCCCCAACACTAATCACTATGTCTGTCATGTAGTTTGCACTTAATAAATTTTATTGATTGATTTCTGAGATAGCACTCTCCACTTTTGGATAGCTCCAAGTATTAGGAAGTTTTCCTGATATCAGTAATGAATAAAAAATTGTTAAGTGCTTATTATATGCCAAACACTATGTTAAGCACTGGAGGTACAAGAAGACTGACCCTGCCCTCAAGGAACTCCATTTGGAAAACATCGGAGAGTGATTGCCAGGGAAGAGGGATTTTGCCCTGAAAAGTCAGTGGTCTGTGAGTAGAATTACAGGGAATCTGGTTAATGTAGTCTTTCTAAAGGCAATGGTGGTTTTGATTTTACTATGGTTCCCAGAGTAAACAACAAACAGAAGGGGAAGAGATAAAAAGATAAAGCCTAAAATTGTCCCTTACATCTGATGCTCTTGGTTGTGCCCTTTTGGAGCTAACCAGAATTAATCTAATCTCTTTTCTCCAAATACTCCAAATACTCCTTTCTCCAAATACTTGAACAGATGTCTTCTGTCAGACAATTTTGCATAAAACTGGCTATTAGTTGGATCCTATACAACTGAATTTAGTTGCCAAATGACCTAATTTATAAGGTGATGACAGAAGAAATTCCATGAGCAGATAGTACAGTGAGATGCCTGCTGTTTCAAGTCAATCCACTTAGACTTTTGCCTTGATATGCACACTAATGTGACTGGAGCAGATTATGAATCTGGATATACTGAATGTTAGAGTTCCATTAAATGTGTAGACACATCCTATAGGGACAGAAGATAGACACAGTCTTTCAAATCTCCTCTTGCTAATCCTATATTTACTCCCTGTCTCTATGATAATTTTCTTTTCTTTTGGGACGTAATGGATGACAACAATTAAAGTTTCAGACCAAATACACCCCATAATATGACTAACAGTACAAATAACTCATCTTCAAAATTGCACATTCCCATTCTCAGTGAATGATTCCAAGAATCAAGGAATGCTGTCAAGGACCTTCTGGATCTTCTGTTCTAAACCCTTTACTTTGTAGTTTAGGAATTGAGATTCAAAAGAGTTGCAGTGAGGAATTGCAGGTATCTAGAAATCAAACTGAGTTCTGTGGGGATGGGGTAAAGACAGGACAGTTTCCCTTTGTAGTATTCTAATGGGGATGGGCTCAAAGTTCCAATATGGAAGCTGCCTCTAGCTAGAAGAGAATGTTTTCCTTTGGTTCATGTTTTCTCTGAGTGGATTCTTTCCTATTGGCTCAATCTGTTTGCAGCTGTTGGCTCTGAGCTGCTGATACAGCTCTTGTTCCATCACTTCTGACAGTGCCTTCTTGTGCCCTTGAAACATTTCTTTGGCTACTGTCTGACCATCCTCCTCCAGTGCTGCAGAATTACAAACCAAAGAAATTCTTACTTTTCATCTGCTCCAGCTGGGAGTAGCATTAGTGGAAATCATCATCCATGTTCCTTTCTTCTTGAGAAATGTACTTCCCTTCTTCCTGAATCTTGTCAAAGAATGATGGATCCCACTAAACTGTAAACTCCTTGAGAACACCTTATATCCTCTGTATTTTTAAAACATCCTATCTTCCAGCCACCAATATCAAGCACGAGGGTTTTTTATACATAGTCATAGTGTCATGGGCAGCTAGGTGGCACCATAGTGCAGAGTACAGAGTTTGAACTCAGGAAGACTTCCTAACATCAGACCTTTACTAGGTGGGCAATTCACTTAATCCTGTTTGCCTCAGTTTCCTCATCTGTAAAATGAACTGGAGAAGGAAACGGCAAACCACTTCAGTATCCCTGCCAAGAAAACCCCTACTGAGGTCACAAAGAATCAGACATACCTGAAAACAATTGAAGAATACAATTGTATCATCTTTGAATCTGAAACAACCCTGTGATGTAGACACTACAGATATTATGATCTCCATTTTAAATGAGAAACTCAGAGAGAGCTTAAATGACGCTTCCATAGGAACATAGATAAGTATCAGAGATGAGACTTGAAACCAGGTCTTCTCCCCTCAAGTCTAACACTACCTTCCATTTCATGCTTTCTCTCTCATTAAAATAAATATTGTCCCTAGAAAGGAATCTAAGTTGTTTTATCCAAACCCCTTACTTTGCAGATGAGGAAAGTGAGGTCCAAAAGATTAAACCTTGCCCAAGATCAGACAGCTAGTGATCAAGATGATTAAAAAAAAAAGAAATCAGTTTTCTGATTCAATAATCAGAAAACTACTGAATCCAATGTTTCTTCTACTATTCATATTTTCTGGTGCTCCACATCTCTGGATTTTGTAGTTGTTTTTATTTACTCAAAGCTGTTAATGGTTTTAACTCCAAATTCTATCCTAATTCTCAATCTCATCCTTTATAAATTGATCCTTTCTGCCCAGCCAGAACAAAGGTGAGAAGTCAGAGATTTTCATTAATAACTCAGGCAGAATCACTTGAATCACCCAGCTAACTGATCTAATTTTCTAACTAGTTTAAAAATTGAGGTCAGCTTCAATGATGACTCCATTTAAAAGTACTTTCCCCACAAGTCTCTGTGGCTGGCAACTCAAACGATTAAAACGTTCATTTTATAGTCAGGAAACTGAGGTACAAAGAGTAAGTAATTTGCTCACAATCCCCTAGATGGCAAGTGGCGGAGCATTGACCATGTCCTGCTTCTGTGTACAACATTTTTTCTTCCTTCTACCCCATGTTCTCTCAAGGTCACAGTGCCATAGAATTATAGAAATTGAGTTAGAAATTACTTTAGAGGTCATCTAGTTCAACTCCCTCATTTTATAGATGAGAAGTCATAATCCAGAAAAATTAAATAATTTATTCAAGGGAACAAGGTAGTAGTAATTCCTAGGTGCGGAGGAAGATTTGAACACAAGCTCTCAGACTCCAAATCCAGCACCCTTCCACTGTACCACACCCCTCCATCAGACCTCTGCATGCATACACACATGCATACATATATGTACACACATGTGTGTTGTGCAGGTACATGTACACACAGCCAAACACAGTGTGCACACACATGCACAGTATATGTATAGGTATAAATATGTGTATAGCACACACACATGCATATATGCATATACAGATACACATAAATGCATATAAATGTACCTATATATACCTGCATATACACACACCAACACATGCATGCATGTACACATGTTGCAATATATGTTTGTATAGGTATTACAATGTACATGCATATGCATATACATATAGATGCACACATATACACATACACATACTTATATGCATATGTACATATACATTTGTTTATGTGTATACACAGACACATATATACATGCATGCATATGCACATATATTTGCTTGTGTGTGATGATTGCAAATTTTCTTGTCTCTGGAGCAGCTAAGTATGGCTCTGTTATTATACACATGCCTTTAAATCAAGCATAATGATTTAATTCCCCAACTTTTTAAAAAAACAATTTGGAACTTTGTTCAGCTCATGTTAAGAAAATCTTCAAAAGCTGTAGCAATTTGTGGAATGAACTAAGATAATGTACCCCACTTATATTTTTAAATCAAGCACAAATCCATAACTGGGCTCTTACATATGGATTAAGGACACTCTGTTCTCTTTCCTAGCTAGAGCCACAAAGCTGTCCTTTAGCATGGAGTATCTTTTCTCTTTTGTCATCAGCTCAGTCCCCCATTGTCTGTGTTTCTTCTATTGTTAGGGGTTAGTGACTGGTACCTTAGATCCATTTACTTAACATTAATTAGTTTTAAAGATGGGATATTTACTTAAAAGATATCACAAGAATAAATATATAAACATTTCTCCCAATACATTCTCTCCCTTACACCAACTGAATGGGGATAAGCATTAGGTTCAGATTAGTTTAGTTCCTGCACATTAGTTCCACTAAATTCATGTCCAAAGATAATATCTTTGCTAGATAACTCCTTGTTCTAGCTACCATTGAGCTGAGTCATCTGAAAGGCCGCTTTTTAGTTTTTGTAGTATTGATAGTATGTTGGCTTTAAAATTTATCCTGGAAGGCTGAGACATTGGAGCAACCTGTTAGCCTTTCAAAACTTAAAAATAAAAGCCCAAAGTTTCCAATCTCTCAAACTAATGTAGAAAAGAAAAAAAAAACCCAGAGAGGGCAAGGAATGAAGCCCATTTTAAAAGGCCATTTGGTCTTACACGAGAAAACCACCAAGGTCACTCTCCTTATTAGATGGTCTGTCATTAGACACCATGGGTGGAGGAGTCATAGAATGGGGAATACATGAAATGACTGCTGCAAGAATGATGGCAGATGGTGTAGTAGATGTAGTAGGGGTGAAGGAATAAAAATGGAGGGAAAGAATAAAGTAAAAAAGGTGCTCAGCAGAGTACAAAAGAATAATTTTCAAGGAAGTAAAGAAAGGATGGATACCCAATGATATAATTTTTTCTATTAGTATATATACTTTCTTGAACTGGTAATTTGTTGTTATATATTTTGAATCCTCCCTGATGTTCTGCTGGGCACATGACAATGTTCTCTTTTGTTTTGTTTTGTATTCTTTTTCTATTTTTCTTATTTTTTTAAAAAATAAAATAAAATTTTAAAAATGATGGCAGAAAACTGATTAAGATATCTTTAATGTCCTCATAGCTAATTAAAGAACCTGGCAGACCAGAACCATTTCATAGATTGTCTATATAAATTCTAACATTTCTTTAAGGTACATAATTCCCTTAAACATTATCACAACTCTTCCAGAAGTAGCCTCCCAGGCTTCCTCTTGTTTAAAATTTTTCTTGTATTCAGTAAATAGGCAGGGGATGCATTTTGAATGTATCTTCCTTGACCTCAATCCAGAACAGTGTCTGGAGAGGCACAAACATTCTTTTACTTGTTTTTTCAGTGCCTTATAGGAAAGAAATTCAAAACAGTCAATACAACAGAAATTTGTAGAATTTAAAATAATAAATGTCCACAATTATAAATTTATGCAGATTTTACAAAATTTTCCAAAGCTCACTCCTAGCTTAGTCTGACCCAAATTCAAAAAATAAAATAAAAAGCTAAAAAATTATCATCTAGAAGGAAATCTAATCACCATATAGTTTCCTAGACCATGTAGAGTTTTTTCTGAAAGGATTTAGGTGATAGGGACAAATAGAAGTTACTCTTTTACTCTCAAGCAAGAAGCCAAACTGATTTAGTTTGGTGCTTGAAACGTAGCTCTGGTCCTATTAGGTTTAGGTACTTTACACTCTCTCTTTTTTTTTCAATAGGACCCCTGTATCTCCTCTGAACCCATACTCATTCAATCATTCAATGCATTCTCAAAGAAGAAGAAAATTAAGCTTCCCATCTCAGTAAAACTGATCCCCTGCACAGATTAAAGGACCTATGGTTGAAGGAAATCATTCAATTACCCTTTGACTAAAAAACCAGCTATCCCAGGTAAAAAAAAATCTCCCATAATTCCTCAGTGCAAAGGACCATCCAGCTGGATAGGGAATGGACAAGTTTTCTACCTGTACCAGAGGGGATCCCCTTGAGGTCTAGGCATCTTTTCTCTACATACTTATTCAAAAAGCTACTTAATATTCCCACCCCTCCCCTCCTGCCCTTCAGTGGATCCCTGCCACAGCAAGGGTAATCCAAATAGAATCCCATACTCACCCAGTAATAGGACAAATGGATATCAGTTAGATAAAATAGCAAAACAAAATCAAATAAGCACAGAATATGGAAGAGATTCCCAAGAAAAGCAACCAAGTATTGAAGGTTGAGTACTTAGGATTCCTAGATACATAAGAAAACTTTATCTTCTTAACTTGCAAAGCATAAGGATCTTACAATGAAGGAAGTAATTTAGGTCTATTTAAATGCAACATGAAAATATGAACATTTCTCAATTGATCATTATCACTATTAATGAAAACTCCATACTTTTCATATGAGATGCAATCTCACTAACTATTCAGTGTTATAATATCAGTATTAATATTTTGAGCACTCATTGAATCAACAGATGAAAAAGTTTGTGAAATCGTCTGAGATGGAACTGACTAGCAAAAGAACATATGCTGGATAATCTTCCTGTACCATTATAATCTAAAAGAATTTTGCCAATTTCTTTAGGTTCCCACAAATGAAGGTCTCCACAAATGAGAGTCTTAGGTGGAGAATACATCCAGAGGTCTGTACAAATATAAAGGTCCAATTTTATTCCAGATGAACTTCCACATGTGTCAGTTGCACTCCACTTTTTGCTCTAGATCCAGATAGGCTACATTTATTCTGAAAGGTTTGTGGAGTATTTCTTCTCTATTGCCATTGATTCAAGCCCCAACCAATTGGGTTTCCCCCATTGTTAGAGAAAATTGACTATCACATCAGTTAAATTTAATCACTTAACATTATCTAAGTAGCATAGTGGATGGACTGCTAGGCCTGGAGTCAGGAGTCAACTTTCTCAGTTCAAATCTGGCTTCAGACTTTTATTAGCAAGTCATTTAACCTTGTTTGCATCAATAGTTTTTTTCATCTGTGAAGGGAATGGCAAACCACTTTAGTATCTTTGGGGTCACCAAGAATTGTGTATGACTGTAAAGTATGACTGTAAAGTGACTGAACAGAAACATTTGCTTTAAAGATATGAAAGAATGAATATATCAACAGTTGGTGCCCATAATTGAATACAATACTTGTATCAAGACAGAATGCAATACTGAAAATCAATTCAAGAATTCATTTGATATTTTCAAATACTGATGCATTATCAAGGATTAATATTCTCCTTAAGTGAACAATTGATTCCCCTTTTGGGTATTCCATTTCCCAACTGAGTACAGCATTTTCCCCTTTGTGAAATCACCTTTTCTGATATATTTTTCATTGTTGTCTGCCCCACAGCACCCACACCGTGCTTTGGATTAATAGGTACTTGATGAATGCTTTCTGAATTGAGCAAAAGAAATTAGCATACAATTCTAAATTATCTTTTTGTCAATTCTTCTTTGCCATCCTCAGTTCTTGTTCAGTATTGAACTTGAAAAAAAAGGAAAGTTAGAGAACAAAGTCGCTGAAACCTCAGACTGATTTGTGAGGGTGACTCCTCATCCTCTGGGACCAATAACAAGCATCATAAACCATAATGTGATAAGAAGATGACTATTAGCATTTTTCTGGACACCTTTAGCCAAGGTGAATTCCAATGTAGCATGTGGTAATGCAAAGCGTGGGAATGGAAGTCAGAGTTGGTATCTTCCATTTGTGTATCCTAGGGAAGATTGGAAAATTTTATCTTGTGTGTATTTCTGTCAACTGGGGACTTAGAATATGACAGATTCAGCTTAATTTATTACAAATAATAGAATGTTAAGAAAGGATCCCTGCTTTTATGGAGTTTATTGTTCAGTAAAGGGATAAAACATGAACACACAAATAGCTAAGAAATGATTGATCAAATTTAGAATTAATATAGATAAGTGAAAAATCTAAAACCTAGCTTAAAAAACAGCTTCAAAAGTGAAGAATGAAGACAACTTATGTGAAAATATCTGAGATTTATGGCAATAATCACAATAACTAGCATTTGAACTTATCCTCCTGTTTCCAGGTCCAGTATCATATCCAGTGTGTATCTAGTAGAAGTAAACCATTAACTCAATGTGTCACAACATGATACATTGTATCAATCCAAAATAAAAACTAATTCAATTTAAATGTATTTATATTAAAAAATGTTTCTTGTGCCCTAACTACTTCTCTATCTGTGTTGCCTACCACAAGTCAGTCAATACACATTTAGTGAGTGTTTACTATGTGCTAAGCACTGTGCTCAGTGCTGGAGATACAAAAAAAGATTACAATATGGTAACTTAACTCAAGGAGTTCCTATTCTGGGGCTTTGTAGACAAAGTTTTAGTCTATAGTCTCCCTCTAATCAACTATATGACCTTAGACAAGTCATTTCATATCTATATGTCTATCTATAAATCTATCTATTTATCTATTATCTGAATCCTTATCTGTCAAATTAGAGGACTGGCCCTGAGCGTCTCTCTATATATTCAAAAACATCTAACTCAGAGAGCCTTTTTGCTTCTTTGAGACCCCAGCTGGAATGTGCTCATCATTAAACTTAATTATTTTGATGGGTAGAAATCTGATCCGGTTTAATTCAAATGGGAGGACACCCAGTAAGTGGCACATTTATATTCAGTTAACATTTAGCAAGAAGAAAACAGCTGTACAGTTCCTGGACTCTCATTTGGTCAACTTCTATTCCATATTATAATCACTGACATAATTGCAATGTCCTCCGGTAAAAAGTCAATGGGGATCTAAATCTAAATTTCTCCTTTGGATCATTTAATCCAGGAAGGACAGTGATGAGGGATAAATATGGAAGAAGTTGGCTTGCTTGGGACTGTTCTCAGAGAGCAAGTTTTCAATTGAGGAAATCCAAGTTGAATAGGAATTGTGCCAAAGAAGGAAATCTAAGTCCATGAAGGGATAAACAAAGTGAGTTTTATCTGAATACAGAGCTACATGAATCAGAGACAAGTTTGTGGGTAGAGATATTGTCGAAGATAATGAGGAACTTAATGGGCCCAGTTCAAAGTACTCAAAAACAGTATCTTAGACTTTTAGAACATGTTCTTCCCAGCAGTCTTTTGATCTAAATGGCTTTTAGTGGTATGAATATACATTTCCTAGAAGAAAAGTTATAGGACAAAAAAGAGAAGAAAGCACAAAGGTCAATAATCTTACAGCATTGGCAGGAAATTAGGGTTTATTTATGGCTTTGCTACTTTCAGTTCAGCTCAACCAACATAGATAGTGTATTATACTATGTTTTACCATATCATTATATCATATTATATTGTTCATGTGCTAAATACTGTGTTAGGTGCTACAAAGGCAAATATGAAGCTATCTCTGCTCTCAAGGAAGAATGGTTTTCATTCCTCTCCAAATTGAACAGTGAAGGTTTTCTATTATGCCCCAGAAGCTCACTCCAATCTTGAAATCTGCATACATAGGAAAAAGCCCCTTGCCCTTGTGATCTCATCCTCTTAATGGATGGCTGCTCCATTTTAGGATATGTGCCAGGCCAGCACTCCTCTGCAGGCAGTACTCTGGACTTTCTCTACCACCTTCCATCCCTGACTTTTCAGTTTCCTCTGATAAAGTTCCTTCTCCAAGTAGAAAGTGAGCTCCTTGAGGGTAGGGATTACCTTTTATTTTTCTTCTTGTATTTGTATTATACCTAGTGTTTAGCACAGTGTCTAACAAATAGTAGATGCTAAATAAATGCATATTACCTATTTACTACTAATAGGTTGGCTGTCCACTAGCAGTTATGCAGTCCCATAAGCATAGTTTCTATTCTTAGGAAACATTCCTGACATAATAATATGGACAGTGTTTAGAGGAGAGCATCCAGAATGGAAAAGTGTCTCAGAGCTCATTCCATGAAAAGACCTGTCATGGGGAAGATCAATTAGACTTGTTCTATGTGACACTATAAAGAAAAACTAAGAGTCATGGGTACAAGTTGTAAAAAAAGGGAAAATCAATGTTTGAAAAAGCTGCCCAAGGCTATTCTAAGTACATTGGATTGTCTTTGGAGGTAGTGAGTTTCCCATCATTGCCAATCTTCAAGCAGGTTTGGGTAACTGCTTGTCAGGCATGCTGTAATGGGGATTGATTTTCAGTTATGGGTTAGACCAGATGATTGCTGAAATACTTTCCAAAATTTAAAAGCATTCAATAAGTGATAAGTGTTTGTTGAATGTTGTCATTCAACAAACATTTATTTGGTCCACTATGAGCCAGATTTGACATCATAAATTTGAGTAGGAAGGGACTTTAAGGATCATGTCACTGGGTAACTACTGACTAGAATCTTCACCATGGAGCACCTGAACAGTGAAGAGTCAGTTATGACACTTTTCTTGAGTCCCCAAACCCAAATGCCATTTTGTGCCAGACCAAATTCTGCCACTTACCCTGGTGCTGTTTTGCCTTCTCTGAAGAGAGCCACAACATTCTAGGGCACAGAATCTGCAAATAGTCTCTTCTTCCTCCTACTTGTGCCCAACCCAGGGATACCCAGAATCCAAAAGACACCATGCTAATACATTGGATTGGCTGTTAGGAGCCCCAGGATCTATACTTGACTCTGCCCCTAATTCTGTATATGTTTATGAACAAGTCATTTCAACTTTCTGAGCCTATTTTTTTCATTAATGGAGGAGGCAGGGGAGGGGAAAAGAAAGTTTTTGGATGAAATGATCTGTAAGCTTCTCTTCAGTTTTAAAAGTATGATTTTGTGACAAATTGATAAATGTTGCAGAGGAGAATCTCTGAATTGGAAGGGACCTCAGAGACCTTCAGGTTCAGTCTGAACAAAAGGCCCTAAAATATGCCCAAAATGTGGTCATTAAGCTTTTGCTTGAGTGAAGAAGTTATTACTGTATATCCTCTTTTCTCCTATACTGTTACCACTTCATCATCACCTCACACTTGGAATATTTCAAAAGCCTTCTCATTGATCTGTTTGTCCTATCTCTCCCCATTTAGTCCTCCATTCAACTGTCAAACTTCCTAAAGTACAAGTCAGATCATGTTACCCATTCCATAAAATCCAGTGGCTCAATATTACCTCTAGAATCAAATATTAACCCCTCTGTTTGGCTTTCAAAACCCTTCATAATCTGTCTTCTCCCTACTTTTCTAGTCTTTTTATGCCTTATACTACTCCATCTCCATCCCCAACCCTCTCTGGGTACTTTGTGATCCAGAGAACTTGTCTCCCTTCTGTTCCTTGAACAATATGCTCTATTTACTGACTCAATGTTTTCACTGGCTGCCCTCCAAGCTTGGATGTTCTCCCTTCTCATCTCTGTCTCTTGGCTTCCCTAGCTTCCTTCTAGTGCCAATTGAAATTTTATCTTCTACAAGAAGCCTTTCGTGATCCCTCTCAATTCTAGTACCTCCCCTCTGTAGATTATTTCCAATTTATCCTTTTAGCATATAGTTGTTTGCATATTTATCCTCCATTAGATTGCAGGATTTGTCTTTTGCCTTTTGCTGTATCTCCAATGCTTAACATAATGCCTAATACATTGTAGATGCTTAAGAAGTGTTTATTGACCATCTGAAGTGGTGCATTCTAATTTTGGATAATGCTGTTAGTTTCTCCAGATACAAAGCCTAAATTCTCCTCTTTGCAACTTTCTGTTGTCTGGAGTTAAATAGAAAAAAAATCTAATTCCACTTTTGCTGCATGTAGAATATTAGGCTAGGCCCAGAAGGAAATAGAGAAGGTAAAGAGCATAAAGAAGAGCATGAATAAAATAGGTAGGAGACTGAAAATCCTAACAAGTGAGGACCAGATGACAAAACTTCAAAAGGTTAATCTGGAGGAGAAAGATTTAATGATAGATGACACAACAGTTGTCTTCACATATTTGAAGGAATGTTATATGGAAAAGATATTAGATATGGGGACAGGTAGGTGGCACAGTGGATAGAGCACCAGCCCTGAAGTCAGGAGGACCTGAATTCAAATCTGATCTCAGACACTTAACATTCCCTAGCTGTGTGACCCTGGGCAAGTCACTTAACCTCAATTGCCTCAGCAAAAAGCAAAAAAAAAAAAAGATATTAGATATATTCTTGTTGGCCCCAGATGACAGAATTAGAACCAGTAGGTGGAAGATGTAGAGATAATTTTGGGTTTAATATAAGGAAAAACTCTGTTACTATTATAGTAGGCCCAATATGAGGGGTCCAATCTATATAATTGGTTTGGGGAGGTGGGAAAGTTCAGCTGAGAGCTTTCTCTACTCTGTCCTCTTGGCTCTGTCCCTGGTAATCCTCAAATTGAAGTTCTTGATAATTATTTGATTTTGTGCTATTTTTAGATTTTGGATTGAGCAAGGCTTAAACAATCTGGCCATGATACAAAAAAGTATGGTCCAACAAAACCTTTCCAACTGGATTTCACATTATTTTCTTTCCTGTGCTCTAGATTTCATTCAAGCTGGTCTTACCATTCCCATCCCATATTTCAGCTCCTGCTTCTGTTCTTCTCTCTCACCTCTTAACCTTTATATCTTAAAATCTCTAGTTTTCCTCAAGTCTTTGTTCAAGAACTACCTTCTACAACAGGGATTCCTATCCTGGGGTCCATGGAGAGATTTCAGGGGGGAAGTCTGTGAATCCAGATGAGAATAATTTGCATCTTTAATTTGACTAACATCTAATTGAAACTTAGAATTTTCTTCAATTATGAATGTAGGTAATAAATACTGTTGTTAGAAGAGGTCTATAGGCTTGCCAAAGGAGGCCATGACACTCCAAATCTTAAGAACCTGTGTTCTATGCAAAGTTCTTAAAAATTCCTTCCTCTTCTTCTTTTTAATTCTCTCCAATTCCCCCCATCAGGCTTCTAGGGTCTTCCTTCCAAAATCATCTTGTTCCAATTTTGCAGTGTGTTTTTTACATATACCTGGTTTTGACTGTATATTCCTCAACGTACAGGGACTAGTATTCCCAGTGATTGGCACACTTTAGATACTTAATAACAAACTTTATGTTTGTTGACTTTTTTCTTCAAAAATAACTTAAAAGTGTCACAGCAATCATATCTGCTGTTTCTTTCAGGACTCTGGGATGTAGTTTGTCAAGCCTTAATATTTCAAGGGCAGCCAGCTCCATGCTCTATCACTACTCTCTTTCAATTCTCTTGTCTTGTTTACCAACTGGTCATATTTATGTGAGTATATATGTATATACATATATATGTACATATGTATATGTATATATATATATATATATGAACGTCTCTGATGAAAAATCACCCAACAAATATACATGCATAGAGTTTAACCTATACAGCTACCATAATAGTGAATACTTCCCTTTA
>JAJPUD010000738.1:387468-407212 GCA_023553655.1 Myrmecobius fasciatus | reverse complement strand
ATTGAGGTTAAGTGACTTGCCCAGGGTCACACAGCTAGGGAATGTTATGTGTCTGAGACCAGATTTGAACTCAGGTCTATCCTGACTTCAGGTCTGGTGCTCTATCCACTGTGCCACCTAGCTGCCCCGAAATGCCTTTTTTTGAGTAGTGGAGAATGAGAGCTTAAATTGGCTATTCCTATCTACCTATAGTCTTTACTCTATTATAGCACTATTTCTAACCTTAACCTTGGCAGGAGATAGCTTTGTCAGCAGGGTGTAAGCCCTGGCAGATCCTGCCAAGTTGGAATACAGGCCTACCTTTTGAGGACCAGTCTACCTAAATTCAGAGATGTTCAAGAGATTGATCCTGAAGTAGCTCTTAATTTTACCTAAATAGTAAAGGGAAGTATTCACTGTTATAGTAGCTGTATAGGTTGAACTCTATGCATGTATATTTGTTGGGTGATTTTTCATCAGAGACTTTCAAATATATATATATATATATATATGTATATACACATTTTTTTTGTCATAAAAACTCTTGACTAGAAGACTGTCATAATTAGTATGTGTACACACAACACACCTTTAATATTTGAAGAGCTTTTTACATACATTATCTAATTTGAGTCTTACAACAACCCTAAGTAGTAGATACTAGATGCAATGTTGACTCCATTTTATAGGTGAGAAAACTAAGTTTATAGAAGTAAAGTGTCTTGTCCATGATCATCCAATAGCAAGTGTCAGAAGTGAGATCTGAACTCAGGTTTTTTGACTTCAGGTTCCTGAGCCAGGAAGATCTGAGTTCAATTCCTATCTAACACATAATGTGTGACTCTTGGTAAATCAGTTAAGCTCCTAGAGCCCTTAAATTGGGAAGGTTGAAACCTACGTGGGTAGAGGAAGTTTCTGACCAGGAACTCCCTACCCCAATGAATTCCTTACACAGTTCTGCTATCTGTTGAGCTTTAATAGAAGGTACTCTGTCAATAAAGGGAGTATTTATACTGAATTTTATCAGTATGAATTCCTTAAACATTTAGGTTTTGGACTTTGTCTTATCCAAATTATTTAACTTTTATAGTATATAATTCAGAGTCATATGCTTCTTGGGAAAACAAGAAATACTGGACCATCTTCTTGATTAGTTTTAACCTACTTCCATACAAATATTTTTTACACAGAAAAGCAACATATGCCTTTAAAATAGAGAATATTTATATTGATAAGCAAAAAATGGCTTCTTGGATTACAATAACATTAGGATTTCCTTTGGGACAAAAAAAGGGGATCATATCTAATAAATTGCAGAAAAAAGGGTACGTGTATGTAAACAAAATTGAACTCATCTTGAAAGATGGCTTGTCAGAATCACTTTTCCAGCCAACCAAAGGGGTTAAGTGGGTGATGGTACCCTGTGTCATCAACTCACAAGTATTATTAATCATACTATCACATGAAACTGAAGGTAGTAGCTTTGTATTTCTATGTGAACAATTAAAAAAAAAAGGCTGTCAGATGGAGAATATATGTGTTAACATGCTATTAAAATATGTCAACTTCTTTGGCTGAAAAGATTAATGAAGTAAAATATAATCTCATTTCCTGCAATCATTGTAACTAAATGTTCTAGGCCTATCATTAGTTAGCTTCCCTGTACATTTGAATTGATAACCTTTAAACAACCTTTAAAACTTGCTACAGAGAAGCTAGGCAACATTAAACAATATATTTTTAGATATTAGTTATGAAAGAAAATGTTTCTGTCACCATACTACAATTTCATTTCAAACTTCTATTATAAATTATTATACTATTAGTACAAGACCAGAATATCATTTTAACAATAAGACTTGATTTATATGCAGCATTATTTCATAGCATATGGAACACTTTCACAGAGAAACTTTTAATTCATATGGCATAGTCCCATTTCCTTCATTTCCCCTCTGATTTGGGGACTTCTTTCAAGTAAGTCTAACTGTCTGCATGTCTGCCAATGACTCACTCCTAGTCAGGTTGCTTCAAGATGGAAAAAACAGATGTTCTGAAAGGAGAAAAAAAATAGAACTAAAAGTAGGAAAAGGTTGTAGTCTGTGAATAGAATCTTAAAATTTATGAAATAGATTCCCCAGTGAATTTAGAATTTGATGGGAAGATGAGATTTGAGGGAATGGTCGTATAGGTATGTGACTGAAACCAGTAAGAGTTAAAGGAGGCAAAGGAAGTCCAGTACAATGCCAGCTTCTTTAGGGCAAGGGCTATTGAATTTTTGGTTTTGTGTCTCCAAGATCTAGCTCAAGGGTAAGAACACAGTAGAAGCTTATCAAATTGTTGTTCAATTGAATTAAGGTCATTAAAGTTAATGAAGTTGAAGAGTTGACTTGAGATTATAATGTTAACAGAGTTATCAATATGAATAATGAAGTTCCAGAAGAAGATGGTAGAAGGTAGAGGAAGTTGGTCAACAAATATTTATTAAGTGTTAACTATATGACAGTCATTCTGCTAAGTGGCTATAAAGAGTGGTAGAAAGATAGTCTTGGCTTTCAGAGATCTCATGGTCTAATGGAGTCCAGTGATTAATATTCTTTGTAATTTGTAAAACATCCACGAAAGACAAAATTATGAGATAAAATGGAATAATGCCTTAAAGTAATTTTAATTTATTGATAGAACACAAAATCTTTTTGCTTTAGCATTTATTATTAATGCTGTTATGTGGAAGCAATATGATTACTATTTTTGAAAAAAAATCTACATGTTCTGGAAGACAGAGAGTACTGGTAGGTTATTGTTTCTTATAAGTTAACTATTTATATAATTTATATTTATATATTTATATAATTGTTATTATATACATATTATATATCAGATATAATTATATAATTATATCAATGAAACTAACTAATAAGATCAATTTCTCTCTTTAAAATTACTTTTAAATTGGCAGACATAATATAGAATACTTGATTAGGTTATAGGATGTGGACCCATGTTTGAAGGACAGCTCCCATGAAAGTATACATATGTCCTGACGCTTCTGAGAAGACACATGGGACTTGTTTGATTAGTTCCCAGTGACTATAGCTGCCTCCAAGATGATAAGCAACTAAAGATTACTAGAAATAGACTTAGAAGAGCTGCACCCTGTTCCAGTGATATAAAGGCAAGCTGATTGTTATCCCTCTCTTTGTCTTAGAATTCCAGACTGGAGTTTAGCAGAGTAGAATTTTATTCCAGTGGGAGCACTGTGTATATGTGTTTGTGTATGTGTGTGGGGGGAGTTTCTCCCTTCTTTCCACTTTCAAGAGCAATAAGGGTAAATGAGAATAGAAACACCTTGTAATGGTAGAAGTGTTTATATGTGATTGAAAATGGAGTTCAGTAATGCTGGTTTTGGACTGCAAGTTGTGCAGATACAGAAGGTGTTTTTGGGGCAGCTAGGTGGTGCGGTGGATAGAGCACCAGCCCTGAAGTCAGGAGGACCTGAGTTCAAATTTGGTCTCAGACACTTAACATTCCCTAGCTGTGTGACCCTAGGCAAGTCACTTAACCTCAACTGCCTCAAAAAAAAAAAAAAAAAAAAAAAAAAAAAAAAAAAAGAGGTGTTTTTTTCTTCCCAGTTTCTTAGACAGAATAATTCTAGAATCCAATAGTTAGAGAAGAGAGAATCTTTGGCAGTACTAGCTATAGAAAATGCCTTATGGGTAACTCTAAAGCTTCCCAGAGTTAGACTTTACACACTAATAACCTTTGTGGAGAAGAAAGAAAATTCTGTGAAGTTGGAAGACTAGAAGTGTATTATAAGAGCCTGAAGTACTGGACCTTGACAATCCTCCTTGATAATACAATGGATTGCTTAGTCAGTGCAGCTTTTATGTAAAAAGGTATAGTTTGAAAAGCAGTAAGTTCTTGGAAAAATCTAATAGGTTAATTTGTTTTATTTTTCTGTATGTTTATGAGCTCCTGCATTTCCTTTGAAGTTTATACCTTTTGTTTGTGAGGATGTCCCATGCCCCAGATCCATATTGCACACTGAGTGCCAATGTGATAATTGGAGATCTGATTACCCACATTTGGGGAAACTGGGACATGAAATAAGCTTTATTTTGGAGATTCTTTGGGTGAAAACTCTGGGGAATTGGCCCAGAACTCATTCTAGTATAGCATTCTAAAAAGTTATAATAATATATTTTATAGTTACATGTGCCAAATAGATAAGAGAGTTCTCATGTTCATGTTGGGAGCAGTGAAGAAAGGACCTGCTTCCACCTATGTCAATCAAATATAAATTTGGTTTTAAGAATTTGTCTAATAAGATTCTTGGATGCTGTAAACTTTTAAAAATTCTAATTATTGTATTTAAAAATATTTTCCTTTGGCAATTTTATATATTTTATTTTTTGCATTTAAAAATATTATTCTTAGGGGAGGAGGTATCCATATGTTTCACCAGACTTCCAATGACTTCCTTGATACAAAAACATTTAAGAATCTTCAGTTAAATTGTCTCATACTCTGAGCTATCAGTAGAAACAGTTCCTTATAGGATTTAGAGAAACAGTAGACAGAGTGGTAGACAGAGGGCTATTCTTAGAGTTGGAAATACCAGGAAAATCCTGCCTTTGACATACATAGGCTATGAGTTTCTTGGTAAGCATTTAATTTCTGAATGATGCCAAGCAACCCTCTAAGACAAGAATTAGCTGATATGAGTTTGTTGAAGAGATTTTCTGATGAGGAACAACAATAAAATTACAAGTTCAGACCAAAAAAAAATTATAGGATTTAGGTCTAAAAGAGAACTTCGAGATTATCTTCTTCTACTTCAATCTTTTCATTTGATACTTGAGGAGTGTGTAGACTAGGGATATTGTTTGCACAGCTAGAAAGATGCAGAAGGAGAGTTTAAACTCAGTTACTCTGACTCCCAGTTTCATATTTTCCCTAGTACACCAGATATCTTCTGCCTTTTTAATTTTAATTATCTTCACAGGCTTCCTGAAATAAAAGGTTTGTCCAAATTGTCTTCACATCTCTTTGTCTTCACATTTATTGATATTTCTTGATATGGTATTTATTTATTTATACCAAGCATTTCAAAATATAGAGCCATTTTTGTCTCATCCTTCAGACAGAGAAATACGAGCATCATGAGAAGCAAAAAGGTTCAGAGACTGTATTGTAAAAAGACTTAACTGTCAACTTTTTGGTGGGATTAGTTTGGTAGAATCACAGACAACATTCCTGCAATCTGGGATGATGCTTTTTTTTCCAACAACAACACAGCCATGGAAAGAATATTTCCTTTGAAGCCTTTGTGACTTTGAGCAAATCATTTAATCTCTTGGGTACTCAGTTTCCTTATCTATACAAAACCTGGGATCTTTAAGGTCCCTTCAAGCTCTTCATCTATTATCCTATAATTTGTAAATCTTTCTCATAGTGCTTAGTGTGCTTCTTGTATAATTTAGGGAAGTATAGTAAACTATGTTTTCATCATTGATATTTCTGTTTTTTAATACTGAACTGAGAAGATCCAAAGTACAAAATAGTTGATAGAAAAATTCTTTAATTGCACATGTTTAATCTATATTGAATTACTTACTGTCCAAGGGAGGGAATAGGTGGAGAAGGAAGGAGAAAAAGTTGGAACTCAAGGTTTTGCAAGGGTGAATGTTGAAAATTATATTTGCATGTATTTTGGAAAATAAAAAGCTATTATTATTTATTTATTTTTAATTAAAGCTTTTTATTTGCAAAACATATGCATAGGTTTTTTTTTTTCAACATTGACCTTTGCAAAGCTTTCTGTTACAAATTTTTCTCTCTTACCTCCCACCCCCTCCCCTAGATGACAGGAAGTCTAATACATGTTAATTATGTTAAAAATATTTGACAGATTGAATATGTTTATACATATTTATACAGTTATCTTGCTGTACAAGAAAAATTGGATCTACAGGAAAAAAAAACCTGAGAAGGGAAACATAATGCAAAAAGCTATTATTATTTTTTAAAAAGAAAAACTCTTCTTGTGTCTTAACATAATCTTTCTCTTCATTTTTCTTCTCTACATGAAAGAGGACCAAAACATGATTTTTTTCCAAAATGGTTCATTTCTACTTGGACAGTTGTGCAAGGACTGACCAATATAAGTACTGCCTAATTAGAGGCACTAACTACCAGTGAAAGAGTCATATTAAAATCTTCTTTTTGAATAATTTAAAAATAATATTGGAGTAGGGAGAAACTGATCATAAATATTCTACTTATCATGTTAAATAAAAATATTATACCAAAGTTTTTTATTTCCCATTTCTCCCCCCTCCAATTTCAGAAAACAAAATTATCAAAATTTGTTCTTCCTCAAGAAATGTTCTACTTTTCAGGCATAATTGGAATATCTTCTGGATCCTCGAGGCTAAAAGCTAGCATTTTACAAATGACATTTCTGCCTTTGCTTCATTATTTTTTTTTTTAAAGAAAAATACAGTTTATTATCAGGAGAAAGAAAATGATGAATGGGGTCAGGTTCTTCTTGAAACAAGAGGGAGAAAGAAGAAGACTAGGGCTCTTTGCTGAATAATGAATAATCAATGAACAGATACATACACATTCTCCTCCCCTACTCCCATCATCTTTATATGTGTAGATATTAAAAAAAAACTGTAATGTCTGAACTAGCTCTCTGGAAGATCTCAGTACCAGCCTTAATCCTTGATCTTAGAAGAGGGGTGAAGAGGCAGGATTCACATGGATGGTCAAACATGAAGTCCATTTATTCCATATTATATAAGACCCTAATACCCTTACATAACTATAGCATATTGCACATGTGCTAATTATATACTGTGGATGTGGGACCATGTAAACAACTTGCTATTGTGTATAGATGACTCTTTGCCACTTGGTATCACATTGCTTTAAATACGACACAGGTTGTCACAGCCCCCTGATTTCTCAGGAAGGTGGAGAGACCTTAGGGGAGATGGGAAGCACTGTCAGCAGGATGCCCTCTACAAAAAACAATTATGTGCATGTTAAGGGTAGTCACCCTCTAATGCTTATTTGTTACTCTTAATCCTCCTGGACTTTCTTTCCCTAAGGAAGATCTCAACTTTAAGACATTTTAAGGGTTTAAGAAATCATATTGAACTCTCTGGCTCCTCAAAGGTTTCTACTTTTAGATTGTCCTTGAAGTTATTGCATTGGAGTGATTTTGAAAGGAAGGCAACCTCAAAAGCACCACTCTTCAAGATTTCAGAAGTTGAAGTTTCTGCAGGAATAGAGGCAGTGAATGATCACAGCTGTTGGTGTTTCTGATTAAGGGTAAGAATTCCCTCTGTTATATTGCCAACTGAAGGATCAGCTGACACAGGAAGAAATTGACTGTGTTGGCATTTCCTTCAAAGTGTTCAGGGGTTGAGAGAAAGGATGGCTGCTGGTGTTTGCCATGGTAAGAGAAAAGTTATTATTTGGGTAGAGAATGTATTTTGTAGAGTTGTGACATTTGGTATGGAGAGAGAATTTTATTAGAATTGGAGTAAATGCTGAAGAAAGAGACTAAAAAACCAGGAATTTCAGTGCCTATGTTGTGATTCTTGGAAAATCTCCCCTCATATTGATATTATTTTGTGTGTGGATGTTTGTTAGTCCAGAATATACCTAGTGGTATTAGTCATGTGGGTCCCCAAATAGATTATACAACAAAGAGAGCAAGCAATGACAAAATCATGAAGTCAGATTCAGTCTAGCATTTTCTCTCTAAATCATTCTGGTTGGCCCTAAGGTAGCATGCTAAAGTAGGAAAAAAACTAGTTTTGGAATCAGAAGACTCCAGTTCAAAAATTGGCTATCTACCTGTGTTATCTTGGGCAAGTAATTTTAGGTTATTGGATCTCACTAACATTATCTGTAAAAGAAGTGGTTGAACTAGATAGTTCCTTCCAGCTCTAACATTCCATGCTCCAAAATTTCCAAGTCCTTTTGCCAAAATGATGGCCACTGTGCATTTAGAATTGAGGTTACTTAACACAAGAGCCTAGCTGCCCATCAGTTCCAATCCAGAACTATCAAAATCTATCAGAACAGAACCCAAGCTGTCAATTTATCAACATGGATAGAGTAAAGTTTCTTCCCTTTTTTCCTCTCCTTCCTTTTCTCTTCTTTCATCTGTTGTGGTAGGCTATCTCTTATTCCTGAAATGTACACTCATCACTTCTGTCTCTTGTCTCCTATAAAATCTTGCTTAGGTAATGCCTTCTAAATAGAGCCTTTTCTGCTTCTCATTAGCAGTGAATAAAGCTTTGGACTTGGAATCAGGAAGTCCTGAGTTGAGATATAGTTGAGATATGTGAACCTGGGCAAATCACTTAACTTCTCAGTCTCAGTTTCTTCATCTGGAAAATAGGGATAATAGTAGTACCTATGTCCAGGACTGCTCAGAGGATAAAATGAAATATGTGTAAAGTTCTTTGTAAAACCTACATAAATGGGGGCAGCTAGGTGGCGCAGTGGATAGAGCACCAGCCCTGAAGTCAGGAGGACCTGAGTTCAAATCTGGTCTCAGACACTTAACATTCCCTAGCTGTGTGACCCTGGGCAAGTCACTTAACCCCAATTGCCTCAGCAAAAAGCAAAAAACAAAACAAAACAAAAAAAAAACCCTACATAAATGCTAGTATTATTATCATCAATCCAGATCCTAGAGTTCTAAGCCACCACCCCATTTTTCAACCTTTGTACATATTTTTGTGTATTCCTCCCAAAATTTGAGATAATACTATTTCTACAAGGTCTGTGGAAACAATGATTCAAGACTTGTATGTTAAATCCTCCTTTTCAGGAGGGAAAGGAGCTTCTGTTTGCAAATGTCATTTTGTCACTCTGAAAAGAATTGAACTTCTATTAGTATCCTGACTATCCACTATCTAGCCTTCTTTGTTTCGCTCCAGCAACCCACAAGTTAGAGCCTGATTCTAGTCTGGTTGGCTTTAATTGATGTCAGAAGTGGGATCTGACATGGACCAGGGGGCCAAAGAGGCCTTTCAGTGCCAGTGGGGGTGAACTAGGCAACATTGGTAATTTACTTCACAGAAGTCTGACTGACCTTGTCTGGTGAGTTTACTGCTCTTTCTTGCTCAAATCCTCTGGCCCACCCTTGACTGAGTTTGACTTCTTCTGTGAGGAAGATTCTATGGCCCTTTTCTTGATCCAGTTCTTCCCAGATCCCTCTGGTGAGACATATCTTTTCTTTTTCTCTGCATGCCTCATGGTTTAAACCAGTAAATGTGTGTCTGGCTATGGACTGCAAATTTTCTAGTGAGACACACTTCTGAATGTCTTATAGTTTGAACTGATAAATGCAGGTCCAGCTATAGACTGTGAAATTTTCTCTTTTAAATGCATGTCTGGCTATGGAGTACACACTCATTTTTTTTTGTTTGTTTGTATCTGTCTTGTCTGTATCTTTGTAAAATGTAAAATGTGTCATGTTTGTGCTGTGATCTAGATTAAAATGCAACCAGCCAGAAAACTTCTATGTCCTGTAGTTAGAGATTTATTAGCTTTATTAACACCTCCTTAGCTTTCTGTGGGAGAAAAGAGGAAAAGTCCATGAGAAATTTTTTTCCCTTGGTCCCAATACTGATCAAGTTGGGACTACAGAAATAAAGTTGTAGAACTGCTAAAATATCTTAGCAGATTTTGGAAATTTTGAGATTAATCATTAAGGAATTTGGCAGTCAGTCATTTTAAGATTGCAAGAGAGAACTCCTCAGACTTTGGGGATAATTTCAGGAACTCACCCTCTTTTGAAACAGTTAAGTAAGTTTTGAGGTACCACTCAGTACTTGAGGTAGAATTTATTTTAAGGAAAAATAAGAATTAAATCTTAAAAAAGTTTTTTTAATGTGTTGAAAGTAATTGCCAAGATGAATAATTTCATTGTTCTAGGGCAGTGAAGCAAAGTTGATTGGCAGAAAACCCCCAAAATTAAGAGAGTGAAGAAAAAATATAGAAAAATTGCAATCTCTTGTTAACCATTCTTTAATTTCTTATTTTGTCCCCAAGTCCCTTTTGTGACATTAGGAAAAGAAATTTTGGTCCCGTTTAAATAAAAGCTATGGTAGATGCTGAAAAAGGGAAAGAACCCTAAAAAATATTGTAGGACCCTCCCTACAACTTCAATCATTCAGCATGCCCTTCTCCCCTCCCCAGGAGTCAAGGGTGTATTTCAGTTGTGAAGATTGCTAACAAGACCAATACAGCCTATATCCTTCTAGCAACTCTTCTCATCTCACATCAGATTAAGAAAAGAGAATGCTGGAGAATTGTAGGGAAATTTGAATTCTACCATACATGGTAGAAAGGGGTACTGAAGCCACAGTGAGTTCCCACAAACCCTGATCCAGTGGTCCCTCTACCCCAGAACCTACAGCTATTGGGGAAGGTGTGTGTGTCATGCCCCACAACCAACATTCCTTGAACCCTACCATCAGGAACTACCACCAATGGGAAGGTCCTGGTACCAGTCATTAGGTACCTCTAGGAAGTGCCCTTTGTTTCTCCCCCTGAATATCAATGTTTCTAGCCCTTAGCAACCCCAACCCAGCTGCTGTCTGGAAGAGTTTGGGTACTCCTGGCAGTGCCCAGCATGGCAGTATGAGGTCAAAGAATCAGCCAATTCTGCCCTTGGTAAGTTCACCCTTCTCTGTTCCAGTTGCAGAAATGTAACAGCTATGTAATTTATAGTGTTATTTTATCTCTGCTCCTGTTTCATGATTTATTTTTTTTATTTTTTTATTTTATTTTATTTTATTTTTTGCTTTTTGCTGAGGCAATTGAGGTTAAGTGACTTGCCCAGGGTCACACAGCTAGGGAATGTTAAGTGTCTGAGACCAAATTTGAACTCAGGTCCTCCTGACTTCAGGGCTGGTGCTCTATCCACTGCGCCACCTAGCTGCCCCACCTGTTTCATGATTTATAAAGAAAAAAAATTATAATGGCTATTATGAGATGAAAATGATATCATGATTATAATAAGCTTACAACAGTGACTGGCATATGCTAAACATGATATTATTATTATTTCTCTAATTAAATGTAATTGTTCCATATTTTATAACTTTAAAGTGTTTTTTAAATACCAAATGTAGTAAGATCAATGGTTTTTATATGTGATAATTTGGAAATGCAATTGGTATCATTTAAAATTTATTGTTTGTGTTATTATTGTATTTCTAAACTTATATTGTAAAATTTGAGATACCATTGTAAAACAGAAATGCTGTGAGATATAGCAATTTTTAATCTAGATGTTGCTAAACATGAATTAGGCTTTTAAAAGGATGTGATTAAAAATTAGATATTTGAAAACTCTTAAATACTTAATGGGATTGTTAATATTTATTAAAATTTCAGATTTTCATTTGAAAAAAATCTTACACGAAAGTATACAAGGTAGTTTAAAGATGGAGTTTATTAGGAGCTTATTATTCAAACATACATTGCTATATGTTTGAAGCCCCAGAATATGTGTAGTTTTAATTTATAATTAAAGGATTAATGAAATGTCAACTCTTAGAAAAATATCAGGAAAGATATTCAAGATCTACATGGTGGTTAGTAACAATTTGCTATTTTAGGTATAATTCCTGAGACTATAAATTTACTGTTATTTTGAGCTTTGATTGTTGGGATACTTATTAGAATTATTGTAAAGCCAATAGTTGAAAATGGCATGTGCAGGAGTCTGAGAATTGTTAGGGTAGGTGTTGTGCCTGGGAAACATTGTGGAGATGACCTAGGATATGGCCTAGATAGGATCCTTCTGACTCTATTTCCCTATTGTGTTATTTCCTTGCTGAAAAGGAAAATTCCTCACCTGGTTAATCTTAAACCTTGCCCTTCACAATCTGTGACTACATTATTGGCTATCAAATGTGATTCATACTTGGAACTAAACAGAGCTAAGGGAGTTTCCCCTTTGTTATTATATAGATATATCTAGAATCAAGAATTTTTGGAAGTACAATATTAAATCTATTAAATAATACATCTCTGAGTTAATATAATAGGATTCAAGTATGAACATTTCATAATTTTGACCTATATTTATAATATAAGGATGATACCCTTGAAAAGGAGGAATAATTAGTCATAATAATAAGATAAAGCTGTAATGTAAAAGTTTTCTAATTAAATGGAATAATAAATTTGAGAAAAGCCACAGGATTAGACTATTTTTTGAAAGAACTATACACAGATATATATGATTGGCTGTCAAATTTGTCAGTCTTGAAAATTCAGGATTTAGGTATGTTTTGGTAATAAGTTAGAGTTGTCCTGAGAATAGAGAACAGGCAATTGCATAAAACATCTGGGGCTACCTCCTAACCAACTGTTCCTACCCACTTGGCTCCAGCTTCCACAGACTAGGATCTTTTACCTAATCTATTCCAGTTTCAGCCCTCTCCACAGGCTGAGAGAGTATTTGGTTATCTGGCACCTCTGCTAAATGGGATTTGGTATTAATGTTTAAATTTTCTTGGTTACTTTTGATGACATGTAAATTTCCCTCCTCATAACTAATCTATTGTAAACCCTCTAAATAATTTGATCTATATATGATTTAATATAATTATGCAATTATAGAAAATTGTGAGAAAAACTTTATTGCATTTTTAATCCTGGATCATCTGAAGTAAACCCCTCTTCCTGAATGGATGGTCCCAATATTTCAGATGAAAAGATAAATCTACTGTTTTAGTTTTTTTTCCCCATTTATTATGTATCCAATCACTGAATTTGATTTGTGTTGACATTTTCTCACTCTGTCATTCTTACTCCCCAACCCTGTTCTAACAGGGATTAGCAATTACATCTGTGACACATTTCCCCATAGGCTATCTTAAGAAACTAACTAACCCCCTGGGTAATATCCCATGAAGTGTATATATATATATATATATACACACACCTGAATCTTCTTTATTGGCCATAAGGGTAGATTGTTTCAAACCCCCTCTCTTTGGCCAAAAGGAGGAAATGTCAAAATATTTTGGAGCCTAGCAAGGAGGTTCTATTCTGAACTTGATATAGCAGTATCACACAGGAAAATATCACCTTCTGGCAAAGTGTATTGCTTGGACCAGAACCACATGTTCACTGGGAGATTTAGCTTCCCCTATTTCCTAGAGCCATTTATCACATTATTTTTAATTCCTGTCCCTTATCACTAACAGGTTCTGGTTTTCTGCCCCACAGGGTGAGCATAACCCCCAAAACTTGGGACTACATTGTTCCCACAGGGTCCCTGGGAATAGTAACTCAAGATATAAAAATGATAATGTCATATTCCAGCTGCCTTGTGGTATATAAGATCTACCTTTGGTCCAGTGTATTGAGCTCTCCTTCTTAGGAGGGTATGGGGGGGAGGCTTCTATTTGCAAATATCATTTTCACTCTAAAATTAAACTCCGATTTATGTCCTGACTCTCCTGTCTTTACTCTGCTTTGTAGCCTGTGGTGGTGATAGTGGTGATGGTGCTGGTTCTAGCCACCCCCAGATTAGAGGCCTGTTCTGGTCTAGTTTACAGTGTAAGTTCCTCAAAGGCAGGAGGTCCTTAATTTTTGTTTTGTATCCCCAACACCTATCTAGCATAGTGCCTCAGGAAAGAAGTTGTTTACAGGACAGGTACAGTGGGTAGAATGCTGGGATTTGGAGTCAGGAAGATATCTATACAAAGCCCTTCTCAGATATTTTTTAACTATTTGACACTGGGTAAATCAATCAAACTCTGGGATTTATTTTCTTCATCTGCAAAATGACGGGTTGGATTTGAAGGTCTTTTCCAGCTCTAAACCTATGATATTATTAATTGATAATTGGTTTGGATAGGCAGAAACTTGGGTTCTTTGAGCAAGATCCCTTCTAAGGGTCTCTATTGCTTCAGTTGTAAAGTGAAAGGACTGGAGGGGATGATTTCTAATATTCTTTCCAAATTTAAAAGTCATGTGTGCTGTTACCATGCCTTAGCTCTAAAAGAAAACAAATTATTTCCATTGTCTCTTTTATTAGTCCCCACCCTCCTCAACAGCAAAGGAATGAGTGTCTATTAAGGGCCTTGAGTTTCTTTCTTTTTCTTTTTCTTTTTTTTCTGAGGCAGTTGGGGTTAAGTGACTTGCCCAGGGTCACACAGCTAGGAAGTGTTAAGTTTCTGAGATCAGATATGAACTGAGGTCTTCCTGACTTCAAGGCTAGGGCCTTGAGTTTCTTAAGGAAAGACATGAAAGTCATTCAAAGTGACTTTTTGGTCTATACTTGTGATTTCATTGATGTGAGAAACTCCTGGTGGGGAAAGCAATGCAGATGAAGATCTGTTTTTACCTTAGTGTCTTAGAAAATGTCCTGGAGAGAACTTCAGTGACTTAGCCGGGCCCTTAGCCAACAGTTCCCAGAGAAGAGATTTGAAACTAGATTTTCCTGACTTGGAAGCTGGCTTTTTCTGTACTTTGTCAGACTGCTTATCCATACCAATAATATGAAGTGGTAGGGAATATTGTTTTATTCGTTATAATTATTATTGAATTTTGTTTTGTGCCCAACTGATTATGAGGCAAAAAGCTTATTTTTTTATGACTGAAATGGAAGTAAAAATAATTCCTGTTTGTAGTCCTTTTATCAGGCAGACAATAAGCATTTATTAAATCCCTCTTAAATGCTAAGTATTGTGGTAAGGTCAGGGGTGGGAGGGAGGGACAAAAAGAAAGGCTTAGACATGGTCTCTGCCCTAGAAGAACCCACTGATTAGTGGGGGAGACAATATGTAAATAATTATATACATATGAAATACGTGCAGCATAAATGGAAGGCAATATCAGAAACAAAAGACTAGCAGAAGAAGGGATTTGGAAAGGCCTTATGAAAAAATTGGCATTTGAGTTGAGGCTTCTTAAGGAGGAGCTTTCAGATTATTGTTGGTCTTTCCTTTTCAAAAAGGACCGTTAAAGTCACAGTGGTAATGTCTTAACTTGTGTGAGAACTGCATATAAGACAGAACTGAATAAAATTGTCAGCCTCATTCTCTCTTCCAGTCATGAAGTCCAGTGGAAGAAAAAAAATGGCCATTTAATTACTGAAGGCTAGGGAAGAATTGAAACAAAAGATGGTCTAATTAACTTGACTTCACCTTTAGGGAGGAATGACAGGTGAGGAGACAGAACATTCCAGACCTGGAAATGAGTTAGTGAAAAGGCTGAGTTGTAAATGGAGAGTGGCGTGTCTGACAGCAAATAGGTCCAAGTGCTTGGCTCATAGAAAGTGTTGAAGAAAGTAGAGTGCAAAGGTAGAAAGAGACCAGGTTGTGAAGGGCTTTAAATTCCCCCTTTCAACCTAAATCTAATAGAGAAAGAGCAATTTCTTCCACTATCCAAAATGTCTTCATTGTGCATTTTTCCTACTGATTTGAGACAAAGTACACTAATTATAGCATTTCCCAGACTTTTAAAAATGGTTATAACCTTGAAACTCTTAGCAATCTGACAAGGAGTTACAGCTGGGTTGCATATATCTGTCTGTCAGGCTTGAAAATTAGTAGAATGTTATAGTGAGGAATACAGATTTGATTCTCAAAATCTGCATAGGGCTTAGGAGAAAAGAAAGTCAATTCATGGAAATGGCATTTCTCTAATGGTGCATAAAAACAGCTCCTAGAGATTCTAAATTTAGCTTCAATGATTTCTAATCACTGGGATATTTTTATAGAGGTACAGCATCATTGTTATTACTGCCTTCATCATCATCTCATAAATGTTTGGTACTGTGTTAGTTGCCAGACCAATTTTCCAGTTCTTTTAAAATTATGACAAGTATTCTCTGCTAAGCAGTTGGTGTATAGATATGCATGGCCAAATCCCATCTTTGTGTACCCCAGAGTGCAGTGTGGTGAGGTGGAAAGAACATCAGAGATAAAAAAAAAAACCTGGGAGAAAGTTCTAATTCCATAACTAATTAACTGGGTTACTTTGGAAAGTTGCTTAACTTCTCAGTCTATATTTTTTCCTCTTATAAAAATATGAGGTACTCTGGGTACCTCACAGAAATCTTGTGAAGACCAACAAGATAATGAACAGGAATATGCTATAGAAATTGTTAAGTGCCATAGGGATGCAAGATCTTAATTATTTTGATCTGTTTTTTTTTCTATTCTAGAGGTTTATCCATTGAATAACTCAAACACCAGGTAATATGATAATAATATCATAATTTAAAATTAAATCAATATGTAGCCCTCAGGGATCCTTATGTATAGATTTCTATTTGAGTTTGACATCACTGTATTATTATTATTATCATTATGACTGTATTAAATCATAAATTGCTTGTGAGCTGTGTGGATAGAAAGAACTCTTGAAATAAACTTGTATATATGATCATATTTTATCTTCTTAGAACAATGTTGGTTATGTTTTTTGTTTATTTGTTTCCATCATATCTGATTCTTCATGACCCCATTGGAGTTTCCTTGGCAAAGATACTGGAGTGGTTTGCCATTTTATAGATGAGGAAACTTAAGCAAAAAGGGAGATTAAGTAACTTATACAGAATCACATAGTAAGTGATTGAAGTTGGGTTTGAACTCATGAAGATGGGCTTTCCTGATTCGAAGCCCAGGATGACGCTATTTTAGGATAAGAAGACATTGGTTCAAATTCTGACTCAGGCACTTAGTAGGTATAGAATATTGGGCAAATCACTCACCCTCAGACAGCTCATCTGTAAAACAAGGGATCTTGAATAAATGAATGCTGAGGTCCCATACAACAAGCATCATAGATGCTATGACTTCAACCTATTAAGTCAATAAGTATTTGCTAGTGTCAGGAAAGCAAAGGAAGGCAAAAGACAAACAACAGTTTTTCTGAAGCAGGTCATTGTTTCATCTCTGAATTCTTCTATTGAGGTATAACTGATGATCTTTCCCACAAATTTTATTGTTAAGACAGCTGTAGTTAGAAAGTTCTATCTTATGTTGAGCTGAAATCTGCTGGCTTATAACTATCATTTTCCCCCTTCCCCCAAACTTGGGTCCATGCTAGTTTGTACTGAATACTTAGATTTACTCATTAAATACTTTTCCTATATGTATACATATATTCAATTTGTCAAGTATTTTACCATAATTAACATGTAGTGGATATCCTGCCATCTAGGGGAGGGGTGGGGAGTAGGGGAGAAAAATTTGTAACAGAAAGCTTTGTAAGGGTTAATGTTGAAGAATTACCCATACATATGTTTTGCAAATAAAAAAAAAAATAAAAAAACCTTTTCCTATCAGCCTTTTTTATAGTCTAGCTTCTGATAGAGACAGCTTGCTGTTAGACACCAGACCTGCTTTCAAGACCATAACATTTTAAAACACATTCCAACAGCCTATAACAAGGTTTTAAAACAAAGATAAAATGCAACTTTTTTTCAACCATATCGTTTCAACAATGGTTTCTGCACTGACAGGAACTTGGCATCTACAATAGTCATTCAGGAAACAAGAAGAAGAAAAATTGAAGATATAATCAGAGAAAGAAAGAACAGGAAGGGAAAAATACAAATATGTGATACCTTTTGAGATGGCACACAGCCTCTGTCCACCTCAGAAAAGGTTCTGAATGTTTACCTACTGAACAGACTAAAAATTGGAAAGGATTGTAGAGAGTACTTAATCTCACTTCCTGTTTGTACAGATGATCAAATTAAGGTCCTAAAACATTAAATGATTTGTCTAAGGTATATAGGTAGTTACTGACAGAGCAAGAATTTTCATTCCTTGATTCCAAATTCAATACTTTCTAATCCATAATACCACAAAACAGCAACAGTAGCTTAGAAAATTCAAGGTTTGAGTCAACTGCAAGGCTGAGTCAACTGCCTGACTAGCTGGCATAAATTTCAAAGGGATTGTTTATTCAAGATTCAAAGATGTTAGGAGCAGCTAGTTGGTACAGTGGATAGAGCACCAGCCCTGAAGTCAGGAAGACCTGAGTTTAAATCTGGCCTCTTAACATTTCCTAGCTGTGTGACTCTGGGCAAGTCACTTAACCCCAATTGCCTCAGCAAAAATAAATAAATAAATGAAAAAAAAAATCAAAGATGTTATTGTTGTTGTTATTTATCTGCTCACAAATGAGGGAGCCTGGATTTTAGGCAGGAATAAATTGTTGGCAAATTATGAACTAAATATTGCTTGCCATTATTATCTTTTCAGCTTTTTAAGGGCAGATACTGTCTTTCCCCTCTCCTTATTGTATCCCCAGTGCTTAGAATAGTTCCTGATAATACAGGGGGTGCTTAATAACTATTTATTAACTATTGATTATAGTGCTTTTTACCCAAGTCTTGAAGGGGTAGCAGAGTTACTGAAGTTTGAGTATTTCCAAATTCCTATGAGAGACATAAAGGAATGGAGCTGGGCAAATTGGAAACTAGGTAACAGCTCTATCTTGGGACTTGTTCTTTGTATATTTAGTAGCTTACCCAGGGGAATATTATTCATTACTGAAAAAAAACTCTTTTATCAAAGCCACTGCATGGAGGCCTTAGAGATGAGGCATTTTGACCCCTTAATTTAATTTAATTTGATTTTTTCATTTTATTAAAGCTTTTTATTTGCAAAAAATATGTATGGGTAATTTTTCAACACTGACCCTTACAAAGCTTTCTGTTACAAAAATTTCCCCCCTAACCCCCATCTCTCCCTTAGATAGCAGGAACTTTACTACATGTTAACTATCAAATATGTATATACATATTTTTACATTTATCTTGCTGTGCAAGAAAAATCGGATCTACAAGAAAAAAAAATCTGAGGAGGGAAACATAATGCAAGCAAACATCAATAGAGAGCATGAAAATGCTATGTTGTGTTGACCCCTTAATTTTATAGGGAAAGGAAAAAAAGAAGGAAAGAAGAAAGAACTTATTAATTATCTACTATACACCAGGCACTGTGCTAAACATTTTACAAATATTTCATTTGTTTCTCACTCCAAGTCTAGGAAATGAAGTGCCAGCTCTGAATTTGATAGTCAGGAATACAAAGTATCAGACATCTATAAACTACTAATCAAATGCCAACAAATCATCTAAACTGATTAAAGATGGCAGACACCTACCTACCAGACATGAGATACTATATAAACAACCCAGAGGTTGTTTCACCATGCATCCATATCATCTGTTGACCCAGGTGGCAGCTAAATATGTTCTAATTGGTTCAGTTATCTCTGGCCTGCCACTAGTAATTGATTACACTGTAATCTATGTACCTGCTGATTTCTTTCCTTGTGGCTAATTAGTATCTTTTCCTGGTTAATCCCTTTGTTCCTGTGCTTTGCCTGAAGTCCTTGGTTGGAGATAAGATTGTTGATACTTGCCACTTAAATGAAACAGAAAAATCAATTTCTGTGAGGCTGAATTTCTGCAATTGTAAAAAGAGAGATAATATTCATATTATCTACCTCATGATATTGTGGGGAAAAGACTTTGTAAAACAAATACTTAATATAAGCAAGTTATTGCTATTAGCTGCTGGGAGTGGGATGGAACAGGACAATCTTATTTCCAAGCTATACCTCCAAACTGTCACGTCTGGATGTTGCCTTTGCCCCTATAACAATCTAGCCAGTATTATCCTTATTTATGTTCATGCCATACGAGAGAGAGAGAGAGAGAGAGAGAGAGAGAGAGAGAGAGAGA
>JAJPUD010000738.1:354111-387458 GCA_023553655.1 Myrmecobius fasciatus | reverse complement strand
AGAGGGAAAGGGAGAGGGAGAGAGGGAAAGAAAAGGAGAGGGAGAGAGGGAAAGGGAGAGGGAGAGAGGGAAAGAAAAGGAGAGGGAGAGAGGGAAAGAGGGAGGAAGAGAGGGAGAGAGAGAGGGAAAGACAGAGGGAGAGATAGACACATAGACAGATAGTAAATATTATAAGGAACTGGCAGCCCTTATAGGTTGGGAGGACCAGGGCCTAAGAGGGTCAAGGTCACCAGCTCTAGTGAGAATATGCAGATTTAGTTTGAATTCTGTGGCAGGGTTTGGGTTGTATTCTAAGTCTTAGTGTTCCCTCCTTGTGTGTATGCTGATATTGGGAAGATATATCTTATATTCTATATCTGACTGACAATTTTTTGAAGCTCCTGGAGCCTCTTGGATGGGGACAAGAGGAGGAGTTTACAAAGGAGATCTAGAGTTCTGGGCTAGGATAGTGATACTGAAGCAAGAGCCACCTACCTCCTAAGCATTTCTACTTGTATGTACCACAGGCACCTTAAATGCAACATGTTCAAAATGTAACTGATTATCTTTTCCCCAAAATGCCTTTCTTTTCCTAACTTCTCTGTTTTTCTTAAGAGCACTATCATTATTCTAGGCATTTAGGTTGGGATTGTCCTTGATTCCTCACTCTCCATTACTATTTGGTTGTTGTCTTGTAGATTCTACCTCCACATATCTCAAATCCATCCTATATCTCTAATAAAATGGTCAGCATCATAGGTCATAAATTCTTACCTTGACTATTGCAATAGCCTCCTAACTGATCCTCTGCTTCCATCCTCTTCTTTCTTTAACCCATCTGTTAGTGGTATAAAATTCAAATAGAAATAAATCCTTGTAGATTGCATATTGACTTAGAAAACCACAAATTAATATTATCTATGTTGCATTATATATATATATATATTGTAAAGCATTTCCCAATTAGATTTTAATCTGGTTCTGGTCACACTCTGGAGTCTGCAGGCAGTTGTGAGCTTTGAATTTGATACACCTATACAACGCTCTATACAACTATCAAGTTCTTGTTTATTCTTCATTCTTGTAGAAGACCATGACATTAGGGTGGTGATGCTATAACATGCAAGTAAATTGTATTTAAGTGTGGGAAGGCTGTGCAAAGTCACCAGCTTTACTTTCTTCTCCACATCCATCTGGGTCCTGTGGCAAGATATAGATCAGGATGCCTGGAGATGGCCCCAGATGAAGTGGAAGATCTTGACTTTTTTAAGCTAAGGTCTTTAACAAGTCTTAGTTTTGACTGAGGCAATGTCCAATTAGTGATTAAAACTAGAGAAGAAAGAGATGAGGAAAGTAGTAATGGTCTTTTTTCTTTTACTTAGTAAGAAAAAAAAGAAAGAAAATAAGCCTGGGAGGGGAAGACCCTTAGGGTTTCTGGCCAACACAAGAAATGTGTGGATCCTTATGTCTCTGGAAGAAAAAGTGAGGCTGGTAACTTTCCACAACCCTACCTCTCTTAAAATCTAACTTACTTTCATGTTAAGGCATCATCTCACAAATGTCATGGCCCTCTTTGAGAATGAAGGACAGACAGCAACTTGTATAAGTAGGATGATCATATTCATCAAACCAGTAAGACTGCTAAGGACCCCACAATTTCTGCCATCCTATTGGTACTGATTTCAAAACGACTTCCCTATTCCTTCCCCAGAAATTCCTCACTTATAGAAACTCCAGGGAGAGGGACAGGGACCTTCAATTTAATTTTTAAAGACAACTCCTCAATGAGGATACTCCCATTTCTGG
The DNA here is from genome assembly GCA_023553655.1 of Myrmecobius fasciatus. NCBI lineage: Eukaryota > Metazoa > Chordata > Mammalia > Dasyuromorphia > Myrmecobiidae > Myrmecobius > Myrmecobius fasciatus. The sequence goes on along the minus strand of JAJPUD010000738.1, from coordinate 385,673 downwards.
TGCAAGTTGGCACTTTTTTCTCAACTTAGAGTTTTCGAGTTGCCCAAATCTCTGTAAGGTTAAATGACTTTCCAAAGATTATAGAGTCAGTAGGTAGCAAAGACAAGACTTGAACTCTAATCTTCCTGACTCCAAAGTCATCTCATTATCTACTACAATATGCTATCTCTCATAGAGACTATAGGGAACTGAAAATTATCATTTGGATAGAGAATCCAATAAAGTATACTCATTATCACTCCCAGTACTGGCATGAGAGCTAAAATTACTGACATTTATAGAGTGCTTGCTTTAAGATGTACAAAATGCCCTATTTACATTATCTGATTGACTATTGATACATTGAAGGTATATATCTACACACATATATACTGCATATATATGTATATGTTTGTGTAAATTATGTACTATGTATATGTATATGTGTGCATGTTTGTGTATTGGAGAAAGAAATGGCAAATCCCTCCAGTACCTTTGCCAAGAAAAATCCATGACCAGCATGGTACACAGGATCAAGAAGAGTTGAACATTACTGAATGACAGAACTACAAAAATATGTCTACATAGATATAATACATACGTATATATATAGATATATGCACTAGAGATACAATTAGAAAATATAAAAGTGAGGATATTCCCTGCCCTTAAGGACCTTGCATTCTAATATCACCATCAACACCACCACCTCTGTGTCTCCATTCCTACTCAGTATTCATTCATCTTGAATCCCTGGGCAACCTCTGGGACTATGGTGAAATCAATCTTTTCCCCATAGTGATCCTTTTTATAAAAAGATATATTTTAAAAAATTATCATGAACCTTTTTTCCTTCCTATCTATCCTTCCTATCCTATCCTATCCAATCCTACCCTTGAAAAAGAGAAAGAAAGAAGGAAAGAAAGAGAAAGAAAGAGAAGGAAAGAAGGAAGGAAAGAAGAAAAGGAGGGAAGGAAAGAGGGAAGGAAAAAAGGAGGGAAGGAGGAAAAGAAGGAAGGAGGGAGGGAAGGAAGGAAAGGAGGGTCTTCTAGTGCACTCTGCTTATATCACTCAATGGTTGGAGTTCTAAGTAACTTCCCTTACACACAAGCATGCCTCCTAAGCTATAAACTGACAAAACAAGACATTCCAAAAAAGCTAGCTTTCTATCCCATTTCTCTTCCACACACTCAGAAGCAAAGTTCTCCCAGAAAACTCTGAACCATCTTCATAATGCCCATTAAACACCCTGATTATCCACAGGGCATAAGTGATAGCACCAAAGAGAGGAGGGAATGATAGAGAGGGGTTGTGTCAGAAGGAGAGATCATGGTAAAAAGGGTAACTCAATGACAATGTTTATCATATCCATCAAAGCCTGGCAATCTATGAACAGATATATTGGTAGTTGTCAGTATATGATTTGAAGATTCAAATCAGCTTCATGATTATGAAGTGCATTATGTACAATTGAGTTTTTAAAAGCATATACTAAATTCTTACTCTTTGTCAAGTGACATAGGCACTGAAAGGCATCCATAGTAGGTATTGGAAATGCAAAAACAAAATAATAAAGCCCTGCACTCAGAGAGCTGAAATTGAAATAAATTGAACTTAAATTATTCCATGAAGAGCAATACCCTCAGTAGTAATTGCCCCTTTCTGAGAGAGATACTGGAAGGTGGAAGTTAGAGCCATAGATTTAGTATCAGGGAAGACTTGGACTTAAAAACTGCTTCTGATATTGATTACATGTGAATACAGGCCAAGCACTTGAAATTTCCTCATCTCTAAAATGGGGATAGTTTAATATCTACAATATAGGGATATTGCAAAGATCAAAACTGAATGTATGTAAAATACTAGAGAATCTTTATAGGCTCTGTATAAATGTTACCCATTATTATTGCTTTGCTTTGCTCAATGTTGGAATTTTTGTTTCGATGTACTGTGTGCTTATAGTAATGAACAATTTCTCCTCTGTCTCTTTTTCTCTGTCAATTCCCCCATTCAACAATATTTATATCAACTGCTTCATCACTTTGTTGGAGGACAAGATTGTAAAACTTTTAAAAAGTCATATGAATTATGTTGTTATTCATACTTCTGATCCTCCCTGTCTCTTAAGGGACTCCCTAAATAAAAAGAGGCTCTCCCCCCTCAGGCTATAGAATACAATCAACTGTGGGTCTCATTTCTTCTAAGCCAAGGCCAGGAGACCCTGCCCAACCCCCTAGTATCATGGGAATTTTCTCAAACCGGCTGAGCAAGGGCAACATGACCCTGAGCTCATGGAGGCAGCCCTCCCCCTGACTACATCCCAAATGATGTTGCCAATGGCATCTGGATTTCCTCTCCATGCTACACTAATCATTCACTTGACAAAGGAAATTCCATGAGGCATTTTGGCAGCTGTTCCAGTTCCAGCGCCTTTGGGCAAAGCAGCCTTCTTTGCAGAAGGTAGAATATGCTGCTTTCTTGCTTAACAACATGCGATTTACATTTTAAAAGGTATTTGACAAAGCCTCACCTTTCCTGGGAAAGCTCTGCAGAGTGTATCCCTGAGACCCTAGTAAAGCTGCCCTAACTCTCTAGCTTTTGTCTTCAGACTATCACTGAAGATTTATGCAGACTGGTGGCTGGGTAACACTTTCCTTTTCATAATACTTTCCCCCAAAATATGCAAATCCCATCTGCATGGATCTAGTGTTCCTCTCTTGTATGAAAAGGTAAAAGTTGAAAAAAAAAAACCCAAGATTTGCCGACTATAAAGGATATTGCTTCACAAAAGTATAAAACTTGTTTAAATAATGGCATTTGTTCTCAACAATGAATAAAGGTAACACATCAGAGTCTTTCATAACCACTTCTAAAAGGTTTGTATTTGTTAAAGACCCAACAGAGATCTGAACTCCCTGAGAGAAAGATGACATCCAAGTTGCTATAATATTAGAGATAAAGTATGAAACTGCTAACCATTGTTATCCTTAACTTTTTCCAGAGAAAAAGAGAAGAGACACCCTGTATTTTCTTCTTTAAGAATCACTCCCCAAACCCTGTATTTTTTTGTGGGATAGAGGCAGATTTGGGTTCAAGTTGGGGGGAAGAGCTAAGAGTAGAGAAACTGAAATAAGATTGTTGAATACTACGCTTAGAACTTGAGGTCAAGGAAGTGTTTGTTTAAAAATAATGAAAAGGCTGCAAGAACATGGAAGAAGCAAATATTGAAAGGACTCAGTCAATAAAAAATCATAAAGTGCCTACTTTGTGCCAGGCACTGCACTAAGTGCCTGGGACCACCCGCACACACCCACACCCCCCACACCCCCAACACACACACATACACACAGAGTCAAAAGATAAGTTCTTGCTTTCAAGTAACTTATGATCTAAAAGGGGAAAACAAGCAAACAAATATATAAAGCTATGTACTGGATAAATTGGAAATAATTCACAGAAGAAAGGCACTAAAATTAAGAAGGGTTGAGAAAGGCTTTCTAAAGGAGATGTGATTTTAGTTGCGACTTGAAGGAAGACTGGAATTAGAGATGAGGAAGGAGAGTCTTCCTGGTATGGAAAACAGCTACACAAAATGCCTAGGAGTAAATGTGCCCTAAACATTAATTCAGGTTTTAGTAGATATATATTGTGTGACTATGAGCAAATTAACTTGACCTCTCTGAGCCTGTGCTTTCTCATTTATAAAATGAAAACTGATAATTTCAGTATGTATCCATATATGTGTCTTAAAGGTGGTACCAGGACAATGCTTTATGTATTTTAAATCTTTATATATATGTAAATTGTTGTTGTTTGTCCTTCTTTCTCAAAGAGGACCATTATATCAGGGAGATGATGCCATGACGTGCGAGTGAATTATATTTAAATAAGGTGGGCTGTACAAAATCTTAAATTGTTATTATTTAATTGAAAACATTTTAAAGCATTTGATGCCTTTTTTTTTTTTGCTTGTTTTCGCATCTTATTATGTTTAGGTGGAGTTAAGATAAAAAGGTCTTGGGGCAGATTAATTTCCTGTCATCATTCTGGCAACATTCTTAAGACTTTGGTGTAAATGAGCCACATATTGGTATTCTGAGGTGCCCACATATGAGGGGAAAACTGTCTTATGAACAGGATTTCCCTATTGCTTGACAACAGTAAGGAGGCAGAAATAGGCATGTGGCAGATATAACAGACTTTAGAGTAAAATGAAAGGTAGAAACTTAAAGGAAGGCAGAAAATAAGCATTTATTAGGCACCTACTTAATGCAAAGAACTGTGGTAAATAGTCCACAAATATCCCATTTGATCCTCATAATCCCTTGGAGGTTTGAGCTGTTCTTATTCCCATTAAGTAATTGAGGAAAATTGAGGCAGGCAGAGGTTAAATGACTTGTCCAGGGCTACACAGATGATGTTTGAAGCCAAAAGGAATTTTCTTGACTCCAAGCACAGCATTCTATTTTCTGCACCATCTCACTGCACACAAACAATAGTTTGGACCTAATTTCTTTTTCAGTCTCTAGAAGCAAGTATGGTTCTTTTGCTTAAAAACTGTTTTATTAAAAAAAATTGGGGGTTTATTTGTTTGGATAATGCACTTACAACCCCATTCCACCATTTCTGAGAGCCTGAAGCTGTAGTATATCTCACTTAGGAAGTATAACTAAAATCTTCCCCTTTCTTCCTTCTCTCCCTATATTGGTTCCATCTCTCTTAGTGGCAATTCCATCCCTCCCAGTTGTATAAACTCAAAACCTCAGAGTCATTTTGACTTCTTTCTCATAATTGTCCCTCCCACCATATATCAAATTAGTCAATGAATCCTTTCAATTTTTTTCTTTGAAGCTTTTCATGTATTCATTTACCACTTCTCTTCCATTCACTGTTATTACCACCATCCTTGTTCATACTTTCATCCCCTTGTGTCAGGATAGTGTTTTAACTGATTTCTCTGCCTCCAGTTCCTTCCTATTTTAATCCCACCTATATCCTGGAATTAAATCAACTTCCTGAAACATTATGCTTCTTAAACTTTTCACTTTATGTTTAAAGTTCATTACTTTATCTATTTCCTCATTTGTGGGACAGGTAGGGGTGTGTGTGTGTGTGTCCCTTTTTTAAAAAAATAATTTTCTTCTTCATCATGTCCTTGTTCAAGAAACCTTCTGTAGTTTCTGAACTAGGTAACTGCTAAAATCTCTTCCAACATTGATATTCTCTGATTTTATTTCTTAATCTGGCATTTAAAGTCTTCTAGCATACCTGCCTTTTAATCCATCAACAAGATTTTATTAAGTACCTTCTATGTGTCAGGTGAGAAGCAGTATGGCATAATGGATAGAGAGCTGGCTTTGACACTAGGAAGACATAAACTGGCTGTCTAACCCACAGCAATCATTTAATTTCTTAGTGCTTGAGGCAACTTTCTGGGACTCTAAATTGATGGGAAGGAGTCAACCTGCCTTATTGAGGAAGTTTCCTCACCTGAGGATTCTCCATAGCAATGAAATTACATATTTGGTCCTCATTCTTAATCCCTGTAAACCTGGCACTGGGGAATATAAATACAAATAATGAAAAAGTCCCTACTGTCAACCTTGATTCTACTGTCTTTCTGTCACTGTGAATCTTCATCTTCAGATGAACTGGGGGAGAGGGAGAAGAATAAAATTAGCATTTATAGAGTTCCTCCTATGTACAGGCACTGTGCAGAGTATTTCACAAATATTATCCCATTTGATCCTCATAATCTGCGAGGCAGGTGCTTTTATTATTCCTATTTTACAAGTGAGGAAACTGAGGCAAGTAGAGGTTAAGTGATTACCCAGGGTCACACAGATAGTAAGTGTGTGAGATTGGATTTGAACTCAGGTCTTCCTGACTCCAGACCAGTGTTCTATTACTTGCTTTCTCCAGAAACTTTTCATTACTTTTTTGGGGGACATTTTTGTCTTTACTTTTTTTATTATCCTCACCTGGATGATCCCCTTCCCCTTCAACTATATAGAGAGTACCCATTTCCCAAACCCAATTCCCTTCCACCTCAACTTTACCCTAGCTTCCCAGTGATCTCTCCCTCTTCTGAGTTCTTAGAGTACTTGCCTAGCCATTTGGCACTTTTTTCTTACATGACTATATGTTGTTTTCTCTCTGAGGGCATAAATTTCTCCATCTGCACTTATGTAAGCTCTTTGAGAGCAGGTAAAGGACTTTTACATTATGTATAGTCCACAGCATCTAGAGCAATGTCCTTGCTGAGTAACAATGGGTTGATTGATATTTTTTCTAATTTTCTTTTCTAAAGCTGTCAGATTTCCTCTTGGAAGATTAGCTCCCTCTGTTATTGTATTAGAGAATATTATAAATGGAGAAAAAAATAGATCACATTAGAAGGAATAGTATATCTTCAGAGTTTCACATTTTGAACTGGGATAGTGATGTATTGCTCATTCACCTGACAAAAGAAATAGAATTCTTAGAAATTTGTCAGGTTTCAATTTAACAAGCAGTGGTTTCTTTTTTAAAACCTCCATACCCAAACCTGCAGCACCTGGCCAAATAACTAACCAGGCTGTAATTGGGGTTCTGCCCAATGCACACTGTTTATAGAATATCAATAGTTGCAAATAAACAACTTTTGCTTGCAGTTGAGAATACTGTTCAGATTTAATGTCTGTTTATTATCAAACAATTGAAACTCAGCAAAGGAGAGAGGTCCTGAGTTATATGTTGATATTGATCCAGCAAAGTGCATTGTCTTATTATCAATTGTATGATGACTAGAAAATATCCATCTTGCCTCTGTTTCTCCCCTCTCCAAAGTCCTACATGCATAAGGTAGTTAGAAAGCATAATGGGAGTTCTGGACCTGAAATAAAAAAAGACTTGAGCTAAATTCTATTTCAGTCAGTTACTAGCTATGTAACCCTGGTCAAGTCACTTAACCTATGTCTACTTAGTTTTATCCTCTCTAAAAGTGAGGATAATAAGTAGTAGGTAGTAGGAAATAATAAACAGGATAGAACTTGAAACACCTGGGTGGCACAGTGGGTACAGTGCTGAGCCTGGAGTCAAGAGGACTTGAGTTCTCAGATATTTAGTAGCTATGTGACCCCAGTCAAGTAATTTCACCATTTACCTCAGTTTCCTCATCTGTAAAATGAGCTGGAGAAGGAAATGACAAACCACTCCAGTATCTTTGCCAAGAAAACCCTCAAATGGGGTCATAAGGAGTTGGACACAACTAGTCAATTTTTTTTAAAAAAAGGAAAGGATAAAACTATCTCTCAGGGTTTTTGTGAGGACAAAAAGAAATATTTTAAAAGTGCTTTGCAAACCTTAAAGAGCTACATAGATACTAACTGTTGTGGTTTTTTAATTTATTTATTGTGTTGTTACTTCTTACAGAGCTGTCAGGTTGTTCTTGCTAGTACACAGTTTCACTATTCTATGGCATACAACCTCAGTAATTTCTAATTGCTTACTGAAATTGTCAAGTTTGTTCTGGCATTCAAAGCCTTCCGTAATCTAATATCAACCCAAAATTTCCATGCTATCTCATGCTGTTCCTCTTCATGTACTCAATTACTCCTCCTAAATTGGTTAAATTGCTGTTCCTTCCTTCCTCCCCCAATTATGCACCTTGCCCATCATGCCTTTGCTCATGCTGCCCTCTAGATTGGAAACATCTTTGCTCTCCTTTCTCCACCATTTACATCCTACCTACAAGGACCATTTCAAATTCTTCCTCTTCCATCAAAGCCTGGGAGGAAGCAGGTAGTATTAGTAGGAAATGCAGGTTCAAACCACATCTCTGACATTTTTAACTACTATGGGATCCTGGGCAAATCATTTTATTTTTCTATCCCAGCTACTTTATCTGTTAAATGTGGATCATAATAGCATCTACTTCATAGGGTTTTTTTGTTTTGTTTGTTTATTTGTACTGAGGATCAAATGAGACAACCTGTAAATGAGACATCTGTGTTTTTATCTGTAAAAAGGTTTTGGAAACCTTAAAATGTTTCACCAAGAGCACCATCACCATTATCACAAACATCATTATTCTTTCTTTAGGGCCTCTCTCTCCCTGACAAGGTAGATATTATTTCTCCCATCTCATTATACACTATTTCTATATATTTATGCTCTTATCCAGTTTAAAATTTATCACATTTCTCTGTGAACACACCTTGTCTATTTGATTGTAAATTCTTAAGGGTAGGGACTATACTTTCTATGTTTTTGTACTTCCATACTTAATCCAGTGACCTGCTTAATTAGAGCTGTCCAAAGGTCGTGTGCACATCCTACATAAATTGTAGTTTTCCCATCCCCAGAGTCTTCAAGTGGAAGTTAAAGGTGAGGAATATTTTAGAAAGAATTCCTGCTCACATAATAATTGAAGTATGGATGGAGTATCAGCCCTTAAGCCAGGAGGACCTGAGTTCAAATTTGACCTCAGGCACTTAACACTTCCTAGCTGTGTGACCCTAGGCAAGTCACTTAATCCCAATTGGGGAAAAATGAAGTAGATGGCTCTGAGGTCCTTTCTAAATCTGGGATGCTGTGACTTTCTAATTCATTTTTGTTGGATGAATGAATGAATTAGGCACTGGAACTATTGAGCACCTAGAATAATGAGCACAGCTGGGCTGGAATAGATGATGTACATGTATTCTTCTTAGGAAGAGCTCAACTAACTTGTCATTCCATTCAAAAGGAGCACTGCTTTTCCACTCTTAGAACAATGCAGGAAGGTTCGTCCTGCTAAGGATGGATGATGGCAGAGAGAGCAGAGACATTTTATGAGTGGATGGCCTGAAAGACAAAGCTAGGCAGGAAGGCTCTTAGGATCGTTCCAAATTTGATCATATAAATGTGTGTGCTACAGAGCCAAAGGAGGAGAAAGGGGTGAAAAAGAGGTGATGGGTACCTATTGGTGACTCTCAAAAAAAGATGATTTGAGGAGGCAAATAGACCTGGATAAATGATTTCCTCTCCAGTGCTTTCTGCATTTCACTTCCTGACTTAATGCTGATTCCTCATTCATGAGCCTCTCCTCTAACAATTATTCTTCTTAATTTCAGCCCGTTTCATTTAGTGTTCCTTATACATCCTAACTTTGTCTCTTCTCTCTCTGTCCCTCTGTATCTGTCTTTCTGTTGGTCTCCCTTTCTCTCTCCCAGTAGTAGATACCCATCTTCTCCTTCCTAAATATTCCCCTTTTACCATCCCAACCCAGCTCTGAATGTTTGTTTAATCATTTACTCATGTTGGCCCCATCTTGGCGAGAATATGATAGAAATAAAGGCTAAAGGGAGATCTTAACCCCGGCCTGAACTCATTCTTTTCTGGATGTCTGATTGGATGCTGGCATAGGATCTCATAGGTTTAGAACTTGGAGGAACATTACAGACCACCTATTCCAATTCTTATTTCAAATGTGAAGCACCCCAAATGAATAAAAAAGCCTTTATTAAGTGCCTACTATGTGCCAAGGAGTACAAATAAAAGCAAAAAAAAAGACAGTCCTTGTACTTAAGGAACTTGATTTCTTATAGAAGACAACACCTTTGGAGGAGTGATAGATAGTCAAGAAAGAGTGTTTCATACAGGGAAGTCAGAGGATGGTCACTGGAGTCATAAAGCTGAAGATTACCATTATCTTTTCCAGGAATGGTAGAATTGATTTGATTACTATTCCCAGAAGTAAAGAAGGAAAGAGGGAAGGGGGAGAAAAGGGAATACTCACACATGTCATGAGGATAGTAGGGAAGTCACGTGGTAAAGCATGGCACTAAACTGGAGTTAGGGTATCTGTATATATGTGGGATGGAAATATGTCTCTTTTCCCTTCTTAAATCTGTGAGGGTTTTCCCTCCAAATGGATCATAGTAGGAAGAAATCCCTTGCCAAAGAGTTGTTAAACTCTGGAAAAGAAAACAAGAAAGATAATGGTTTCCATATCCCTGGAATTTTGTACGAATATATATATATGATTATTATTATCAAAGTCTGGATTTGAACCCAGCTTCAGACTCCTACATTCAATGTTCATTCTACAAGATACTGCCTCTAAATCTTGGGGACAGGTCTTATACCCTTAGAGTAAGTGTGTGTGTGTGAGTGTGTGTGTGTGTGTGTGTGTGTGTGTATGTATGTATGTATTGAGGCTAAGGAAGGAAAAGAATGAATCTGCATTAGTCTATATTTGACAAAATAAAATGTATTATTTAATAATGTGATCCAGATTCAAAGTATTTGCTTAGGAAGGTTTTTCATTTTTAGATCAATAGTCCAAGGTGCTAGCCTGACTTTCTAACTGAGTTTAATTGAGCAGTAATAGAATCTATTTTCTGGATGAGAAAATGAACAGCATCCATTTGGCTCTTTATATTGTGTCTTTTGAATAGATCCTTTTCCATGTATTTAAAAGAATAGGATTCTCATTCGCCTCAGAAATTGTGCTCAAGTTTTAAGTATTTCTTATCCAGTTAAGTAGAGTTTACGTTAGAAAGCAGGTGGAGTCTCTTACATTCCCCGACCTTTTTTTTTTTTTTTTTTTTTTGAGGGAGGAGATAACCCAATTTAATCAGGTTGTTTTGAGATCCTGTTTCACATGATAATGATCTGACAGTCACTCATGCTTTGGCATCCTTTCATATGAAAGACCAAAAGAAAGAAAGAGTTGGGTTACTAGAAATCTAGACAAGATATCCTCATATTCTAATTGGACTTTTAAATATATTTGTATTATTTAGTTTTTACTTAAGAATAGAAAAGGAAATTTACTTTAATGTAAAATTATTTTAAAATTTAGAGTAATTGATTTCAAAAGTAACATTTGATGTTTACAAGTAACATTTTAAAAAGTTTTAAAATAATTTTTAGTGAATTTGGCTTGCTATTGTTGTGACTTAATAAAATAAAAACTGTCCATAAGTGAAGGCCTCTAATGATAGAGAACCCAGTGAGTCCCCATCACCAAAGCTCTTCAAATGGGAGCTAGTCAAACATATGTCCAGGGAGGTTCTAGAAGATATTCCTATTTGAAATGGATTTGACTGGATTCTGTGTGTACCTAATTTGTATTATCATCATTCATATATATAGCTTATCTTCTCTCCTAAAATACAGCCTTCTGGAGACATGGAATAACATTTCATAGATCCTTGTATTTCCCACAGATAACATTTTTGTCTGGATCAAACTGAGAAAAATAGCCTCTGGAGAAATGTAATGAATGAAAAAAAAAATTGGGAAAGGGCATATCACTAAGTATGGCATTACCTAAGCCCATTCCTGTAAATATCACACATTATTGATGGCTAATAATGAATACAAAGATTGGGAAATACATTGCAAATATCAAATACTACAATGGGAATAAATGGCAAAGGGTAAAACATCTCCAAAGACTTTAAATACTTTGTTAATGCTAATCATTTTCATTTTCGTGTCTATTAAGTCTTCTGAAAACATGAACTAGAGTCAGGATCCTCTTGATATCAGGGAGAAGTAAGCATTTACCTATAAAATACTTTATAAAAACTTTCAATTCTTTTCCCACTCTAATCCATTCCCCACTTCACTGTCACACTGATATTCCTAACAATATTACTTTTCTCTTCAATAAAAATCCATTGATACTCCAATACCTCCAGTATCAATTATAAATAAAAATAGACTAAAAAAAAATCCCAAACCCCCAAATCAAAAAGAAACAAAACCATTCTAGTGGGAGAATTAGCAAAAGGCCAGAATCAGGGAAACAATCTCTTTAGTGAACAGAGAATAGATCAGATTGACTAGAACGGTGTTTGAGGAGAGAAGCAGGCCAGGAGCTTAGAAAATTAGCCACTTAGAATGTTGGGATAGCCTTCTAATAGGGTAGGTCTTTCCTCTTCAAATCACTGTCACCTCCAAACTATTCTTCACATTTTGATAAACTTATTTCTTTATTCATAGATCAGACCAATTAACTTCTTTATCAAAACATTTTTTTCTTAAATTTTTTTATTAAAGCTTTTTATTTGCAAAACATATGCATGGGTAATTTTTCAACATTGACCCTTGCAAAACTTTCTGTTCCAAATTTTTCCCTCCTTCCCTCCCCACCTTCCCTAGATGGCAGATAGTCCAATACATGTTAACTATGTTAAAATATATGATAAATCCAATACATGTATACATATTTATACAGTTATCTTGCTGCACAAGAAAAATCTGATCTAGAAAGAAAAAAAAAACCTGAGAAGGAAAACAAAATGCAAGCAAACATCAACAGAAAACATGAAAATGCTATGTTTTAGTCTACACTCAGATCCCAAAGGCCTCTCTCTGGATATATGTGGCTTTCTTAATCATTGAACAAATGGAACTGGTTTAAATCATCCCATTGTTGACAAGAGCCAGAAACATTTCTTTTTTAAAATTTTAATTTATTTTATTCTGAACTTAAGAAATAAAAGAAGCATTTCTATAACAATAAAATGGGGGGGAAAAAGATGATTGCCCAAACCATTCAGTGGCTCCTGATTGTCCCTTGTATCTGGTACTAAATAGTCTCCATAATGTGGAAACATTCTACCTTTCTAGCCCTATACAATGTACTCCAACTCCAAGTACTTTAGCCAAATAAGGCCATTCACTAATTTAGAACACTTCAGAGTTTTTAAAGATTACAACCCTAGAATAAAACTTGAAGGAAATAAAGAAGTATGGGCCAGGACCCTGAAAGCTCAGTGTGCTTTATGAAGACTCAAGGAATATATTTAAAACCAAGGACTTTGAAGAGTTTTCAGAAACAGTAATAAATTGTAGTGCACTGATATAATGAGAGAGTTAGCAGGAAATAGAGAGCCATCTTCAACCACTGGAAGTCCAAGAAAAAAAAGTCTTGAATCTATTAAAATACTTGTCATTTACTTAACATCTCAGAACCCCAAGGCAACTCTCTGAAATCAAGGTGCAAAGCAGCTGCCAATTTGCATCAGGAGAGAGAGTTTCTTTATCAGGAATACCTTATACCAATAAAATCTTAGGTACAGTAAAAAAAAATTATGGAAAGGTTTAAAAGAGATCTTTAACAATATGCTTTTCCTGGAAAATAATCTGAATTCAGAAAGATCTAAGTAGATTCAAAATGAAAGGTCAGTTTATAATTTAGCATGTTTATAATTTACCATGCTGCTTCCAAATCATAAAAATTGGGAATGACAATAATGATTCTGGACAAACTGGAAAATATTGAAAGGATAAATAAGGATGTAATATTATACTAAAAGATTCCATGCCGAATGAGTTTATCAGATTTAAATTTTTATTTTTTATTTTTTTTATTTGCAAAACATGTGTATGGGTAATTCCTAAACATTAACCCTTACAAAGCTTTCTGTTACAAATTTTTCCCCCTACTGCCCACCCCTTCCCTAGATGGCAGGATATCCACTACATGATAATTATGTTAGAATACTTAAGAAATTGAATATATGTATAGTTATTGCCACACATCATTTTTTGTGCAGGAGAAATCATATCTACCAGAAAGAATAATCCAATAAAGGAAATACAATGCAAGCAAACCTCAATAGAGAACATGAAAATTTTATGTTGTGATCCACATTTCACATCCCTCTCTCTGGGTGTATATGGCTCTCTTCACCGAACAATTGGAACTGGTTTGAAGCATTTCATTGTTGAAGAGAGTCATGTCCATTAGAACTGATCCTCATATAGTATTGTTGTTGCCGTGTATAATGATCTCCTGGTTCTGCTCATTTCACTGAGCATCAGTTCATGCAAGTCTCTCCAGGCCTCTCTGAAATCATCCTGCTGGTCGTTTCTTACAGAACAATAATATTCCATAACATTCATATGCCATAATTTATTCAGCCACTCTCCAATTGATGGGCATCCATTCAGGTTCCAGTTTCTAGCCACTACAAAAAGAGCTGCCACAAACATTCTTGCACATGTGGGTCCCTTTCTCTCCTCTAAGATCTTTTTTGGAATATAGGCCCAATAGCAACACTGGGTCAAAGGGTATGCACAGTTTGATAACTTTTTGAGCATAGCTCCAAATTGCTCTCCAGAATGGTTGGATCCGTTCACAGCTCCACTAACAATGCATCAGTGTCCCAGTCTTCCCACCAGATTTAAATATGTATGTACCTCCTAATTTTGCAGCAAAATCACAGATTCATAGAAGGAAATCTTATATCTCTCTAAGAAGAAGTAACTTTAAAAACCCTCTTCAAAATAAGTAACAGACTCAGTTATAAAACTAAAACTATTATCTTTCCCTCAGTGGAAAAGGAGATAATTTATGAAGGAGACACAAACTGCTAATAATGGCATAAAAGATGTTCAAACTCTTGAACAATTAAAGACATAAAGACAACCTGAAGATAACTACCTTATAGTCACTAAAATGACCTCCCAAACTTTTTCCCTCCAATCCCCAAACACAGAGCCACTTTTGAATGGAGTATGAGGAACTAAGTTCTCTAATATTTTTTGTTGTTGTTGTTGGTTGGGCCACAGATGGTGAAAATATTTTGTGAAGCAATATAGCAATACAGAGTTATAAAACTGATCAAATCCTTCAACACAGTGATTCCATTGATAGAATTCTACCCCCAAGACATCATAAAAGGATTTATCTCTTTGTAAAATATTCTAGCTATTTTATTTGTAATAGCAAAAAATTAGAAATAACTCACATGTCCAATAAGGAGAGAATAGCTAAATAAATAATGCAATATGAGAGAGACAACATGGTTTAATGGATACAGAACTGGCCTTGAAGTCAGAATACTGGGATTCAAATACCACTCTAGGCATGACACTTAACCTCTGAGTACTCCTGCATAATTCTCTAACACTATAAATTGTGAAAAAGATGCCTCTTTGGGGGCTGGGACTATCTTATGCCTTTCTTTTATATCTCTAGCACTTAGAACAATGCTTGACATATAGTAGGTGCTTAATAAATACTTACTAAAAACCTACATTAGTAAAGGGTATTTACTATACCCCCCTCCCTAAATCACAACTCCAGATCTTATCCTTATTATATATATATACACACATATATATGTATATATGTGTATATATACATATATATATATATATATATATAAAACATCCCTTTTCCACTTAAAGGAAACATAACTCACAAGGAATTGTGGAAAAACAGTAAAAAATGAAATCAACAGAACTAGATATGTACCTATTTCAACTATAGTATATTAAAAAAGAAGAAAAGAAAGAAAAGGGGGAATAAAATAAGGTCAAAAAGTGCCAAATTTTGGTCAGGTCCCTAAAAGACACAGAAAAGAGCATTTTTTAATTGTTTGTAAATTCCTGTGGTACTGCCTTGTTTGAGACTATGGGTTTGAAAATAAGATTATGTCATGCTTAATTGATTGTTTTGCTTGATATTAAATTTACAGTTTTTTAGAATGTATATAATTGAATTATATTTTGAAAAAAGTGTACCTAGGGATTTTTAGCTTGATGTTTATGAGCATTAAAAAAGATTTTGATAACTGTTTCCATATAATTAACTTCTTTTATAATCTTATATATTTTAGTGTGTATATTTAACATGTTTCTGAGGAGTCCATAATCCTTCATAGATTGCTTAACGATATAGGACATACTAAAGGTTAAGAACCCTTGGTAGAAGCAGTGAGGGAGGAGGAAGTGGATAGAGGGCTAGGTTTGGACCTGGATTCAAGTTCCTCTCTATTTTTATTAGCTATGGGACTCTGAACCAGATTTGATCTTTGTGTGCTTCAGGACCTTCCCCCAGCATTTTCTACTAAGTTCTACACTCCATCTGCCCTGTTAAGGGGAGTTCTCCTACCTAGAATTCCTTTTGGAAAAAAAAAAGGATTGACAGGATTTGGTGAATGGTAACACAGCAAGTTATTACCTGTGACTAGCACTGCTGAAGGAATGAATTTGTCAGCATTTTGGGTGACAGATGTAAACGGTACAATTTGAAGGAGCTCTGAAGCTAACCCTCTTCTTGCTACATCAAATTGCAATTTCCCAATCTTACCACTTGGGATTAATTTACTATAGAGTCCATTTTAAACTCATTCTATTCAAATTTAGAATTCATATATAACCTTCCTTCTTGGGGTCAGAAGACCTAGGTTCAAGCCCATGCTCTGCTACTTACTAGCTGGGTAAATTTGGGCAAGAAAATGGAATCATCCCTGCGCCTCAGTTTCCTAATCTATAAAATAAAATAAGGAAATTAGACTAGATGATTTTTTCATTAAAGCTTTTTATTTGCAAAACACATGCATGGGTAATTTTTCAACATTGAACCTTGCAAAACTTTCTGTTCCAAATTTTTCCCTCCTTCCCCCCACCCCCTCCCCTAGATGAAAGGTAGTCCAATACATGTTAACTGTATTAAAATATATGACAAATCCAATATATGCATGCATATTTATACAATTATCTAGCTGCACAAGAAAAATCAGATCTAGAAAGAAAAAACAACCTGAGAAGGAAAACAAAATGCAAGCAAACATCAATAGAAAGCGTGAAAATGCTATGTTGTGGTCCACCCTCAGATCCCACAGGCTTCTCTCTGGTGGATATGGCTTTCTTCATCACTGAACAACTAGAACTGGTTTGAAACATCTCATTGTTGAAGAGAATCATGTCCATCAGAATTGATCATCTTACAGTTTTATTGTTGCTGTGTATAATGATCTCCTGGTTCTGCTCGTTTCACTCAGCATCAGTTCATGCAAGTCTCTCCAGGACTCTCTGAAATCGTCCTGCTGGTTGTTTCTTACAGAACAATAATATTCCATAACATTCATATACCATAATTTGTTCAGCCATTCTCCAATTGATGGGCATCCATTCAGTTTCCAGTTTCTAGACTAGATGATTTTTTTTAATTAAAGCTTTTTATTTGTATAACATATGTATGGGTAGTTCCCCAGCATTGATCTTTACAAAGCTTTCCATTACAAATTTTACCCCCAGTCCCCTCCCCTCCCCTAGATGGCAGGAAGTCCACTACATGTTAATAATGTTGAAATGCTTGAGAAGTTATGCAAGAAAAATCCTATCTACAAGAAAAAAAAAGAATCAGAGAAAGGCAACACAATGCAAGCAAATTTCAATAGAGATCATGAAAATGTTACTTTGTGGTCCATATTTCATATCCCTCTCTCTGGGTGTATATGGTTTTCTTCAGTGAACAATTGGAACTGGTTTGAGACAATTCTTTGTTGCAGAGAGCCATGTCCATCAGAATTGATCATCATGTAATACTGTTGTTGCTGTGTATGATGATCTCCTGGTTCTGCTCGTTTCACTCAGCATCAGTTCATGCAAGTCTCTCCAGGCCTCTCTGAAATCATCCTGTTGATCGTTTCTTACAGAACAATAATATTCTATAACATTTATATACCATAATTTCTTCAGCCACTGTCTAATTGATGGGCATCCATTCAGTTTCCAGTTTCTAGACTAGATGATTTTTAAGTTTCTAAGAATTATAGTAATCAATGGTTTCATGGCCATGATGATTAGCAGTGACTCTTTGTTTGCTGTGTGCCTAATTCACTTGTATAATATGCTCCAGTCCTTCATGAGAGTGAACTTGATGATCATCTGAAGTGTTCTGACTTCATGGAACACTAGGATCCTTTGGGGAAGGATACTTAACTTTGTTATAGGCAGATTTGGATGAAATAATGGAATGATTAAGACAATGACCATATCCTGATTCATCATTGCTCTAATAATTCATAGGTATGATTTGTAAATTTCTCTTATAATTGCTTAATTTCTTTACTGTTTAAGTCTGTCGGCCCTATGATTTTTCTATAAAGGAAGTCACTCCCTTTCTTAGTATGGCATGCTAGTAATCAAATGAGTCTGAACCCCTCCTAACACTAGCTCCAGTTCTCATTTATGATCCAACCTGTTTTGATTTTTCTCCATTATAGCTCTAATCTTGATACTTTCACCAGATAGTTTTACCAGTTGATATGCAAGATAATCTTGATACTTTCACCAGAAAAAAAATTCCAGGTCAAACCTTCCACATGTTGTTGTTAAGTCATTTCATTCATGTCTGACTTCTTGTGACCCCATTTGGGATTTTCTTGGCAAAGATCTTTGGCATTTCCTTCTCCAGCTCATTTTACAGATGAGGAAACTGAGGCAAACAGGATTAAATGACTTGCCCAGCATCACACAACTAGAAGGTATCTGAGGCTGGATTTGAACCCAGGAAGATGAGTCTTACTGACTGAGGTCCAGAACTCTATTGAATGTACCTAGCTGCTTTTCTCTCTGTCTCTCTCTCTCTGTGTCTCTGTCTCTCTCTCTTCCCCTCTATCTGTCTGTCTCTGTCTGTCTCTGTGTTTGTCTCTGTCTCTCTGTCTTTCTCTTTCTGAATCTATCTCTGTCTCTCTCTTCTCTCCATATAGCTACTCTTTTTATTTGGTTAATTACTATATTGCTTAATGTTTTTTTTGCCTCCAAGTTACAATATGTTAAGATCAAAAGTTCATTCTTCCCTCAATCAATAAACATTTATTAAGTACCTACTGTATTCTAGGTACTATGCTAAGCCTCAAACTGGCTAAGAAAACATAATTTATCTTCACTTTTCTTGCCAATGCAGTTTCCAAGCTGACAGTAAGATCCAGGGGTTATTTTTTCTGACCCTATCAAATTCCTCAAGAATCTATGGTGCTAATGCTATAAGGTGAATAGAACTTCTTTTCTAACTGAAATAGTTCCCTCTACATCTTTAACAGGCTGCCACTGTTCTGGATCTGGCCATCCAAGCACTCAGTACTCTTTTTCTTTCATAAAATATTTCCCCTAATTTATTTTAAAAAGAATTTAACTCCAAGGCTATTGCAAAATAATCCCTTCAGACTATATTAAATATACAAATCTAGGCTAGAACTAGGTTAATTCAGTCTAGTGATTCAAGCTTGGGTGTTAAAATGTCATGAGGGATTTGTGGATCACAAAATGCAATAAATTTTTTTTTTTTACTACTAATAAGAAAAAATTAAAATACAACTTTCACTGTTAAAAAGGGTATATAAAGCCCTATTCCCCTTCAACTCTACAAGCACACATCTGGTATTCAGCTACAATTTCCAATGCATTTTCCTCTAGGGCTGGGTTTTTTATGTCTTATGTAGCCAAGAAGCCAAATCTAAGGGATGAGTCCAGATCACCTGCCATGGGAGCCCCAAGTATTGCACAAGTCATTGGGTGCATACCCCAAAGAAAGGGGGAAAAGTCAAAGAGAAGTTGGGATGAGGAGAAATGAAGTGGGAGAAGCTCCTGCAGGCTGTATGAGAATATAAACAGACACTATTCTCAGAGCCCGACATGCTTCTCACACAAAAATAAACATACTTTTTAATACATAGTGTCACAGTACATGTCAGCCTCCCCTTCACGCCTTCCAATTCCCTATAATAGGACAGAAAATAAACTTGATACTAGAAAGAAGCCCCAAGGAGGATATTGCAATGGAGAAAAAAAAAAGCAGTTGACATACTGTATTAGAAAATAAATGTAAGGTAATTATTTGGGTGGGGGTAAGATGCCAGCAGCTAGAATAGTCATTTTGGTTTCTTTGGGACTTGTGGATCACAGAATTACAGAATCCCAGAATCAAAGATTCGGAAGGGACCTATATAAATATTAGTTATTATTGTCACTCTAGCTATGTGATGGATGTAAAGTACTTAAATAAATTATAGAGTTATGATTTATCCCCTGTTCTATCTCATCTATCAGTGATCTAAAATATTGATCATAGACTCCCTCAGCAAGTACTTCGAAGGATAATTAAAAAGTGGAAGACAACTAGAATCTAGAATTTCATTGTTGTAATTGAATTTAGATAGAATATAATTCATGTGAAGAAGAAGAAACTGAGTCCTAGGAAGAGTAAATGGTTTATCCAAATTATGCAGTTTGTCATTGCTCAATCATTTTCAATTAGGTCTGATTCTGGGACCCCATTTGGGATTTTCTTGGCAGAAACACTGGAGTGGTTTGCCATTTTCTTCTCCAGCTCATTTTATAGATGAAGGACCTGTGGCAAAGAGGGTTTATGTGATTTACCACAGTCACATAGCTAGTAAGTGTCTGAGATTAGATTTGAAGTCAGGAAGATGAGTCTTCACTCCTGGCCCAGAACTCTATCCACTACATTACCTAGCTGTCCTAAAAAGTTAGTTATAGTGGGAGTAAAAACTCATGAACCCAGAATTTCAATAGAGTATTCTTTTCACTACAACACATTGGTTCGACAGTCATAATTATTATTAATAATAAGACACACATTAATGGCTAATTATTAGAGTTGGGAAGCTTCCTGAATGTGCCTATCATAACTAGGAAAATGAGAGTAATTATTCTTTATTTTAAAAATGAACAGATTATTTGTTAAGCTCCTGGAAGTCATACACAAATATTTTGTTAGCTAAAAAGCAGATTATGTTAAGTGACTAGTTAAGGGCTGATTGCACATTCAAGTAGTGTGGTGATGTGACAATAATGTAAATCTGTTTTACATGAATGTTCTTCAGTAAATAAAGCTTAGTTAATAATTTTCCAAGATCCTTTGTAGAATAACAACAGTTTTTCCATATATAGGATCAAGAGAAATTTGCTTCAATTGACTATTTTGTGACCCTCCAGAAATGAAAAGTCAGCTCATTACAGTGGTGTAGAATGCAAACTCCATGTGAGCAGGGACTGTTTCATGTACTATGTGTTTTTATGTCTAATCATATCTTGCAGAATATCTGAACTCAATAAATATTTATTGAATGAATGGAATGGAATAGTAATGCACTGGGTGAGGTTAGTTGCCCAGTGAATAAAGAATATTGAGCTTGGAGTCAGGAAGACCTTGAGTTCAAATCTGGCCTCAGACTAGTTGTGTGACCCTGCACAAGTCACTTAACCTTCTTTGCCTCAGTTTCCTCATCTGTAACATAATCTGGAAAAGGAAATGACAAACTAATTCATTTTCTTTGCCAAGAAAATGCCCAAAATGGGGTCACAACGAGCCAGATATGCTTTTTATTTTTATTTTTCACTTTGTCAATTAATTAATTAATTTTAAATACACATTACTTTATGAATCATGTTGGGAGAGAAAAATCAGAACAAAAGGGAAAAACCATAGAAGAGAGAAAAAAAGAGAAAAAAGAAGTTCACATAGCATGTGTTGATTTACATTCATTCTCCATGAATTCTCCATGATTCTGGATGCAGATGCCATTTTCTATCCAATGTCTATTGGGATTGCCTTGGATCACTGAACCACTGAGAAGAACCAAGTCTTTCATAGCTGATCATTGCATAGTCTTGCTGTTGTTGTATACAATGTATTCCTGGTTCTGCTTGTTTTGCTCAGCATCAGTTCATGTAAATCTTCTAGGCCTTTCTAAAACCAGCTTGTTAACTATTTTTTATAGAATAGTAATATTCCATTACCTTCATATATTACAACTTATCCAGCTATTCCCCCATTTCCAATTATTTGTTGCCACAAAAAGTTGCTACAAACATTTTGACACATGTGGGTCCTTTCCTTGGGATACAGACCCAGTAGTGTCACTGCTGGGTGAAAGGGTATGCACAGTTTTATAGACCCTTAGGCACAGTTCCAAATTGCTCTCCAGAATGGTTAGATCATTTCACAATTCCACCAACAATGCATTAGTATCCCAGTTTTTCCACATTCCCTCCAACATTTATCATTGTTTTTTCCTGCCATCTTAGCCAATTTGAAGGTGTGAAGAGTCAGATATGATTGAATGATGAGCAACAAATGATTAAAATAACCCATAATATGTCATCCCCAATGCATTGACTTACAAAAGAGACTTTCACCATAATTAGGTTCAACTGGTGTATATATAGTAGAATGAACATTGGTCTTGGAATAAGAAGATCAGAGGCAGGAATTTATGAGCAAGTTATTTAACCTCTAAATACTTGTTTCCTCATCTGGAATTTGAGGTTAACAATACTCACACTACCTACTTGTCAGGGTTGTCATGAGGAAAACCCTCTGTAAACTATAAAATGATTTCTGAATTTGAGATATCATTAATCATACAAAGCATAACCTCTGTCATAGAGTTAAACAACTTGGAGAAATACGTCAAAGATGTCAAAATACAAGGACAGACTGATCTCATGTCTATAGCCAAATAGCTTCCTTGCCCTTCTATTCTCATTGAATACATAAGGGAAAAAAGATGTAGGCGAAAACCTCTAGCTAAGGAGCTAACTCTCCTCTACCAGTACTGATAGTGAGAAAATACAAAAAAATTTGGTATTTTTCTCTACCAGACAAGTATCTCCTTATCCTGGCTACCACACAAAGAGCTTTGATGTGACTTTTAGTAAAATCATGCCAAATTTAAACTTATTTCTCTGCTTCTCCTTTCAAATTGCCCATCACAAGCATCTTAGCTATGGAAAGGACAAAAACAAAACCAAAAGCATTAGTCTTCTCCCTCAAAGAGTATACATTCTATTGGTGAGGAAAGAATATGAACATAGATAAGTTAAGTACAAAAAGGGAAAGGAAATACAAAATAATTTCACAGAACAACACAATCCCACCTGGTGAAATCCTGGAGTTACATGCTGGCTTCTCACAGAATAGCTCTATTATTAAGTGCTTTTCTAACCTGTTGGCTATAAATTGCATGACTCCCAGTCCTTCATAGTTTCTGGTTGGGTGCTTTGAGATTTTTGGACTCATAGCCTTAAACCAGAACTTCTCTAAAGTTATATGTCATGAACATATGTGAGTCAGGAAATTTTCCTAGTTTATACATATCATTCCCTATGAAAATTTCTTTGGGCTTAAGTCAATAATGAAAGTTTTCAGGACCTGAGGAAAAGTAGGTCACTTTCAACAATAAATTGGTTTTCCTTCTTAGTATTCCCAGAGGTAAAAATCAGTGTTTTCCTCCAATCTTCTTCTAAACTAGTTAGCCCAGTTTTAAATGAACCATTTTGGCAACCATGAATTGTTTTGTTTTGTTCCAGTCCCCTAATTCCATAGGATCATATGGGACTTCATAGGTCCTCAAGAATGTTATTTTCTGACATACTTCCCCAAATTTTATGAGGGGAAATGATGTCAAAAAATAGTATCATTAAGCACAACTAGGAACTGCTAGAGCCAGCTTTAATAGCTGTGGAGACTTTATTGTCAAACTTTTTGTGATATCATTTACATCATGGCAAATACTACAAAATAAGGTTCCAGTTTATTTAATTTTTATTTCTAGACTTAATAAAAGAATAGAGAAAGTGCATTGTGGGAAATAATGAAGGTTGAACTTAAAAGTGTGTCATGGGTACATTGTTTTTGGAGAGCCAATTTTTTTTTTTGCTTTATTCTTTTTCTCTTTATTTTTTAGTTTTATATTTTTTCCTCATTCAACAAGTAAACAATGTGGTATAAATAAAGTCAACATTACATAAGAAACAAAAAGCATAGATTTTAAAATTTATAAGTCCTTTCTTGACTTTCCATTCTCAATTCAAAAACTTATTTTTTAAGTGACCTTCGATAACTTATTTCTCTTCTTTAGGACCCAGTTTCCTCATCTATGAGAGCAGGGGATTAGATCAGATATTTCTAAAGTCTATCCAGCTAGTTAGGATAGTCTAAAAAAGTGAGCTTCTCCTTCCCCCTCCTAAAAAGCCATAAATGAATAAATAAACAAGTAAATAAAGAAAACAAAACCAACCCCAACAAACAAAAAAGAACCCCTCAATAACATTAAAAATTTAGTATTTGGCTTTTTAAAATATATACCATTGGAGAATTATATCTGTGATCCTTAGATTACAATTTATAATAATCACATAGATACATATTAAATCAGTTATAAAATGCTTATCCTTAGGTGAATAATATTATAGCATAGAGGTATTATTAGATAAAAGGGTATGCACAGTTTTAGAATTCTTTGGACATAATTCCAGATTC
Organism: Myrmecobius fasciatus; assembly: GCA_023553655.1. Classification (NCBI taxonomy): domain Eukaryota; kingdom Metazoa; phylum Chordata; class Mammalia; order Dasyuromorphia; family Myrmecobiidae; genus Myrmecobius; species Myrmecobius fasciatus. The sequence goes on along the minus strand of JAJPUD010000738.1, from coordinate 361,633 downwards.
TACTTTAAAATGGTTGTATCATTTCACAGTTCCATAAACAGTGTATTCCAACATTGTCATTTTCCTCTTCTATCATTTTAGCCAATCTGATAGGTGTGAGATGATATCTAAAACTTGTTTTTAACTTGCATTTCTCTAATCAATAATGATTTAGAATAATTTTTCATATAATATATAGCTTTGTTTTCTTCTTTGAAAAACTTTCTGTTCACATCCTTTGACAATTTAACAACTGGGGAATGACCTTAGGGAACGATGAGAATTTAGAGATTATGTAGATCAATTTCCTCATTTTACAGCCGGGGAAACTATCCTGGAGAAATCATAATCCTCTGATGGTTAAATAGCTGTTTAAAGCTCTGTGATATCCTAGATCTTCCGATTCCTGACGCACCGTTCTTTCTATTATATCATACTGTCTAGATTGACTTCAAAGCACAAAACTCCCAAAGTCATGACATCATTTGGGGAAAAATAAACTATGAGTTTCCCAGTTTGTGCTGTCAGAGTATTCTTTCCAAATGAATTTCTGCTGGCGGTAGCCATTCTAATAAATTATAGAATGTCATGGCTCCTTAAAAACAGTTAATCAACTGATGCAAAGTGAAATGAGCAAAACTAGTAGAACCTTGTACATAGTAACAACAATATTGTATGATGACCAGCTGTTAATGACCTAACTATTCTCAACAACATAATGACCCAAGACATTTCTGAAATACTCTAGAGAGAATCCCAAGAGAAAGAATTGATGGAGCCTGAATGCAGTTAGTATTTTTAAACTTTATTTTTCTTGTAGTTTTTTGGTTTGTATATTTTTTTTTTGCTGAGGTAATTGGGATTAAATGACTTGCCCAGGGTCACACAGCTAGGAAGTGTTAAATGTCTAAGGTCAAATTTGAACTCTGGTCCTATTGACTTCAAGGCTGGTGCTCCATTCACTGTGCCTAAGTGGATAGTTGCCTCTAAGTATGTGTATTCTTTCACAACATGGCTAATATGGAAATATATTTTGCATGACTGTACATATATAATTCATATAAAATTCCTTGTCTTCTCAAAGAGGGGAGTAAGGACAGTGGGGAGAGGATTTGGAACTTAAATTTTAAGAATTGAATTTTAAAAATTATTTTTACATATAATTGGAAAAAATAAATTAAAAATTAAACTAAAAAACATAATTCATCATGTTCAGTCCATTAATCTTAGAGGCAATAAGGTGGTACAGTGGATAGAATGCTATGCCTAGAGTAAAGCAGACCTGAGTTCAAATCCAGCTTCAGGTGTTTATTAGCTATATGATTTTTGGGAAATCACTTAACTTTTGTCTGTTTCAGTTTTCTTAACTGTAAAATGGAGATAATAACTGCATATGCCTTTGAACAGTTGTTGCAAGGATCAAATGAGATATTTGTAAAGAATTTACCTTAGCACATAGTTATTATGGCCAGTTAGTTATTATTATGTGACTTGTCCAACTTAAGTCACACAGTGAGTTAACAGAAGAGCTGGAATCAGTATCTAGATGGGTTAATTGCTTTTCTCACTAAAGCTGTTTATTTCACAGGGTGGACAATTAGTGCAGTTGTCTTTGACCATATTTAATGATCAGAATAAAAAAGAGAAGGCCTATCACTGTCCTTGGGCTTCTGTTTAGTAGTATAGAAGAAAAACTTTAGGGGGGAAAAAGCAAATCAAAACCAAACATAATAACTGGGCAAGCTGAATTCTGGCTGTTTTCACTGATAGTTCTGAGGAAGCAGAAAGGCTGAGATGATAAATGATATACTGTAGTGTATCTGATGAGACCCAGCAAGCTGATACAGGATATTTGGTGACCAAAGGAGGGGAGATTTGAGCCCTGGAAGCTCATCTTTCTCTCAGGAGAGCCTTGTTTAACTGAATCTATGTGAAAGTGATTAAGAAGAGACTTCCAGGTTCCTGGTCTGTGTGGGGTGTTTCTTTCTATGTCCCACTCTGTCTAATCAGTTGACTTTGTGCATTAACCTAGCTATTTTTTTATTTTATTTTATTTTTATTTTTATTTTTATTTATTTATTTTTTTTTTGCTGAGGCAATTGGGGTTAAGTGACTTGCCCAGGGTCACACAGCTGTTACGTGTCTGAGACCAGATTTGAACTCAGGTCCTCCTGACTTCAGGGCTGGTTCTCTATCCACTGCGCCACCTAGCTGCCCCTCCTAGCTATTTTTTTAAACCCACTCTTTACCATTTGCAGAGGTACTCTCTCTTAAGCTGGGTCTTTGAAATAAAGCAGCATAGAAACATAGATTTAGACTGGGAAGAAACCATAGAGGTCATTGAGTTCAATGCTCTCATTTTATTTAATTTTAACTTAAAGGAGGCAACTGGGTATCATAGTGGAGAGAGCACTGGGTTTGGAATCAAGAAGACCTGAATTCAAATCTGAATTTATTCACTTAGACACCTGAGCAAGTATTTTAACCTCTATTTGCCTTAGTCCACTAGAGAAGGAAGTGGCAAAGAAAATGTCATGGATTGTATGGTTCACTGAGTCATGAAGCATTGGATGAGACTGAACAACAAATTTAAATTAATATGTATTTTTCCCCAATGCTCAAGCATTGCTATCCCCCCTTGCTATCCACCTTCATGGAAAATAAAACAAAACAAAAATTCACGTAATAAATTTACACAGTAAAGTAATAGAAATTTCCACATGGGCCATATCAAAAAATGTGTGTCATTGTGTATATTTAGTCCATCACCTCTACCTCAGCAGGAGGGTAGCCCAACTCCCTCATTTTATAAATGAGGAAACTAAAACACCAAGAAGTTAAGTGATGACTAATATCTGAGGCAGAATTTGAACTGGTTTCTCTTGACCCCAAGTCCTGCAGACTCCATTACATTGTGTTGCCTCTTACCCATGATTTGTTTTACCAATTGCAAAGTTCAAAGTAGTAGATTCTGTATAACTAGCCAATGCTGTGTTTGTGGGCAAAACTTAGTCTACAGCATCATAAGATCATAGATACAGAGCTGGAAGGGGCCTCTGAGGATAGTCCAAACATGTTAATTTACAGATTAAGGGACCAAGCCTAAGGAGGTTTATGGACTTGCTGATTATCACTTAGACAGGAAACTCAGCCTGAAGTGGGAGCCAAACTTGAATCCTCTAATTCAAAACTCCAATAATCTTTTCACTGAACTATATTGGTTTCCCCTACCCCCATCATTCAAGAAGCATTAATTACTTCCCTATTATATGCCAGGTACCACTCTCATTACTGGGTATACAAAGACAAAAATGGTAGTATTCTTTTATATTCTATAAGGTGTTGTCCAAATGTTAAGTGTTATTATTATTGGCAAAAGCAAGCAAGTAGAGGATATATTCATTCAAACACAAATGGGTTCCAAAGCCAAATTGAATTTTTTCTCAGATTCTATTCCTACCCCTTCTTTTGTTTTTGTGTCTGGCTGAGATCATTCATTCTTAACCTCTTGGAAGTTGTCATACCCTATTATCCTCACTACTAGAAATAATCAACAATTACCTGTAGATTATATAGCTCTGAGGTACATAAAGGTTTTTTGCTAGGAACATCTTTTTATTAAAAGTTTGGAAATATGGTCACCAAATCTCAGAACATAGAAATGATGACAAAAAAAGTAATAATGGAGGACAACTGACAATTTTATGATAGGAAATCTCATTATAATAGCAAGCAAGTTAACTGTAGGCTTTACTAGCTTGAGGATGCAAGCTCCTCCTCCTATTTCCCCACCTGCCCCCAGCCAATATGAATATGGACATGTACCTTCAGCTTTTTTGCTTTATTTTCCAGCTAAAATAACATTGACCAATTTTTAGACATAATGATCACTTACATTTATAACACTTTACAGTTTGAAATAGCATTTTCATTATATTATCTCATTTGTTCCAATATTTCAAGCATGATTATCTCAATTTTACCAGAAACTGGGCCTCCAAAAATTTTGTGACGTGCCCCAAACTGCACAGCTAATGAGGGGCTGACTCAGAAGGCTAGATAACAAGCTTCTCTTGGTCCAGGCATCCTAAGGTCTTTCTATCCTAAGCAAAGCTTTAGGGAAATTGGTGAAATGGTCCGTTTCTCTTTGCTTCTGTGCTTAACGGTTGAGGTAGGAAGAAATCTCATGCCTTACCTGAGTGGGGGGAAGTATAATATGTAGCAGGAAATATACTTTCTTAGGAGTAACAAGGCCTGTTGAATCCAAGTTCTGGTCCATCTACCTACCATCCTGTATGATCTTTGACTTTATGTACACCTTGATTTCTTAATCTACCAAAATGAGAAACTCAGACGAGCTGATCTTTCAGGTTTCTTCTAACTTTAAATCCTGTGTTTTATGACTTCTTCTATAGTGATGGAATAGTTTTTGGAATCTCATCACTGCAATTTTATGATATCAAAATACTTAAGAATAAACACAAACTGATAAAGAAATCCAGTTAAGCTCTAAGAGACCATGAATCACTGAAGGTCAGAATGGAAAAGACATTTAGAAATCATATAATTCTCCTCTGACCTCCTCAATTTAAGCTATGAAACCAAGGCACAGTGAAAATTTGACTTATGAAAAGCCACAAAGCTAGATTCTGGATTATGTTCTGTTACTATTCCCCCACCTCTTCTCCTATCCAGGATCTTCCATTTAGGTGGCTTTCCTTTGTGCCATAGAATAATCTTTTTTTCTCTGGGAAGGATGCTGGATTTTGAGTGTTCAAATCTTGCTTCTATCAATTACTATTTGTATGAATGTGACTTTGGTCCCTTAGCCTAATTTTTTCTTATTTGTAAAAATGGGAAAATGGACTAGATGACTTTTGAGATCTCATCAGTGCTAATCTTATATTCTGCCTTGTAGCTAAAATCTCTCAGTTTCCTGCTTTTTGGAATAGCTCTAATCCTCTAAAACATCAGAATAGAAATGACTGACAAGGATTTAACAACTTGACTCTTCTAGGGACATTTTCATTTTAAACAGAGGACCAGCAAAGATTTTCAAGGAGTGCAACTTCAGGCTTCTATGACAGACTTAAAGAGATGAAAAGAAGGCCTTCTAGGGCCCCTCATAGCACCCCACTTGGAAAGCCTTCTATTTAGCTTAGTTATAAGCCTCATTTTTCTCCAAATTACTCAGGCTAACAAAAAAAGTCATGGAAGAAAATGATGTGGATTTCTCTGGGAGTAATTAATCTTTCTTTAATTAACAACCCTTCATATTGATGCTGTAATTGTCTGAGATTCAAGACTAATTTGCATCTCATAAGAGCTTCTTCTTATTGATAAAGAAAATATACCACTCAGTCTGACCTTTATCTGTTGGGACTGAGAGAACAGGTCTAAATCATTATATAAGTAATCAAAGAACCAATGCTCATTTTAGCTGAACTCCAAATTTACTGCTAATCTTACCAGCTCCCAGAAGGGATGGAAAATATCATTCCCTTAGAAACTGAATGGTTCTACCATTAACTTGCTATGTACATGACCTTGAGTAAATTGCCTAAGCTCTCTGGACCTGGTTCTTTATCTGAAAAATAAGGGCATTGGATTTATTTACCTCTAACATCTTTTTCAGTTCATTCATCTGTGCCTTCTAGTAGAAGGAACTTCTCTAAATACGTGATAGAATCTTGTTTGGTCCTCTCCTTTGTCCTTATCATATCCTGTTCTTCCTTACAGTTATATGCTTTTTTACATGTCTTTTATCCCATGGTATGTAGACTTATTGGACCATGTTTTACATTATTTTTGTATCCCCTAGCAATCAGCAACATTTTGCACATAGTAGGCAAGATATTTTTTCTCTAATGATTTCCCACTTCTTAACCTTAGCAGTGTTCAGATAATTAAATATGAACTTTGACAAGAAGTACTCCAATAATATTTACTCTTCAAGTTGGTATAGGGCTACATATTTTAGGCCTGAAAGAAATTAGACTGGATCAAAATGTAATAGACTCAGCATTGGAAGAGACCTCAGCAATTATCTAATCTAATTCAACCTCATATACAAACAAGGAATTTCCAAATTATGTTCTTTGCTGGACTATCTTTAAGTGAAAGGAAACTCGCCAATGCATGATCAATCAAACAAACAAAGAGCATTTATTAGTACATGCCATGTGACAGGCACTATGCTAAGAGTTGGGGATACAAAAAAGGCAAAAATAATCCCTGCCCTTAAGGAGTTTATATTCTACTGGGGAAAATAACATAAATAGTTAGAACCTACAAGATTTATTCAGAGCGATGAGAGAATAATATTACTCTGCTTGCTCTAGGCAAAAAACATTTTTCTTCATGTAAAGACATCTATTTTCTTGTCACTTCCAGTGACTGATTCTAGTTCTGCTTTATGTAGCAAGACAGAATGTATCTATTTGTCTTTCAGTTGCATCTTGGTATAGTGGATCTGGTTTTGGACCTGATTCTCTGGAAGGCCTGGATTCAAATTCTGCTTTGGATACTTCTTAGTTGGGTGACCCAAAAGCAAGCTCACTCTGAGCCCTCATTTTTTCACTTGCATAAATTAATTAACAACTCAACTAATTAATTGATCGATTGATTGATTAATGGCAATCACTTGCAGTGCTTACCTCACAAGGTTACTGAGATTCTCAAATGAAATAATGTATTAAAAGCCCTTTGCAAATTTTAACACATTAAGGGAATTTTAGTTTTCATTCTTCTTCCACCTCACTGTTCTTTGATTGAAGGTTTTTATGTATCTCTCTTATTTTTTTCTTCTCCAGACTAAACATTCCTAGTTTTTTTCCAATCATTTGTTCAATCAATTATTTCAATCATGATGCATTTTGCTGGCCCCTTATAAATCTCATCATTCTCTTTTGGCCCTTCCCTAGTTTTGCAAGCTCCTTAAAAATGAATTCATTTGAGGGTAACAGATATTCTATACACACACACACACATATATATACACATATTCTATACATACTAGCTTTTAATATAATGCCTAGTATATATATACATACATGAATATATAACATATAGCATATGTATGTATATACTCACATATTTCTATATAGGTATATATCTTCACATAGAAATTTAGAGAAAGCTATATCTTATCAAGTTTGTGGTTGACTAAAACTCTCAGATCTTTCTCCATATTAACTCCTGAAAAGAAAGTCCTTCAATTTGCATTTGTTCAGTTGTGCTACTTTTTTTCTTTAGCTTAAATTCAGATGTTTATATTTATCATATTTTAATTTCATCCAATAGGTTTTAGCTATATATTCAACCAATTAGGGATGTTCCCCGATTTTGTAATCCAACATACTAAGTACCCCTTTGTTCCAATTAAGAATTTTTCTAAGCATGCGTTTTAGGTTTTTATTCAAATTAGGACAAAGCAAGGGCAGAACCACTTGTGACATTCCATTAGACACTTCCAATTAGTTTTCATATGAGGAGTATCCTTCCTTCCTTCCTTCCTTCCTTCCTTCCTTCCTTCCTTCCTTCC
>JAJPUD010000738.1:227566-354101 GCA_023553655.1 Myrmecobius fasciatus | reverse complement strand
CTTCCTTCCTTCCTTCCTTCCTTCCTTCCTTCCTTCCTTCCTTCCTTTATTTTTATTTCTTTCCTCCTTCAGAAAAAATTGGCTTTTATGTCTCCTATGATTTTAAAAGATACTTGCATATGTCTCCTTGTGGTGAGGAAGAAAATATCTTTACCAGCATCCTAGTAAATTTTCCCCTTGCTTTAGGCTTGCACTTCTACTGAAGATAGAATGATATTTATCACATCACTTTAAAAAAATCCATTTGACTTTCATTTTGGAAGAGAGATTGTAAGAGCAATAAATGACAGATCAAGTCCTCATCATGGAATCAGGAAGATCTGGATTCAAATCCCTTTTCTAATTTTTACTAGCCACATGATTCTGAGTAAATTATTTAACTTCTCTGAACCCCAGAATCCTCAAGTGTCATAGGAATAATAAAGTACTTTGCAGGGTAGTTATGGGTATGATGTAAGATATTGTATGTAAAATGCTTTGCTAGTGATAATATCATAATTATTGAGAGTAATTATAGCATAATGGGCAGAATGTTTGACTTGTAAGTTAAGAACTGATCCTCTCCTGCTTTAGATGTTTACTAGATGTGGTAATCTACTATATCTGTGCTGACTCACTTATTTTTTTGTTTCTCCATGATCCTTCTCTGTAAAATGGAACTAAATGGTGACTAATTAACAAGATTGTTTTGAGGGTTAAGTAAGGTGATATATGTAAGGCATTTTGTGACCATCTGTGACTATCTTTTCGTTATTATTACTGTGTAACTAGGATAATAGAGGAAGTAGGGAGATCATAAAGAACTGGTAAAGAAAGAGCAGAGTGTTTATTAAGCCAATAACTCCCACAAAAGCTTCATTAGGATGGGCTCATTTATGCCAATTCCTTCTTGCATGACTGGGTACAATTCCACATGAAGTATTAATGTGATGGCTTATTTTCTGTTAACTGCAGCCAGTGGGGTCATTCATAGGAAACTCTTGTTAACTTAAGGTAAGAGGGTAGCACATTTGTGTGAAATAGGATTTATCCCCTAACTTAATCCAATGTACTCATGGAGACTAGCTGTAAAATCAACTTGGAAAATTTACACTCACAAACCAAGCATAATGGGCTACAAATGTCCTCAGGCACCATTTTGAGGATGATGGCTAGCATCATTGATTTTCCATTTCAGAAGGATTTGATCCTAAATTGTGTTCATTTGCATAAACTAATAGCAAACATAGCTGCATATTTTCTGCTGACACTTCAGCTAGTGATAACATTCATTCCTGGCAAGATGCGCTTAGGAAAATGAAGCCCTCAATCTCTACCTTCAGTTCTGGCCCCTTTTCTGTACTCTAAATCCCTAATCACTATTTTCTGTCTGCTAGACATCTTAACCTTTAAACATGTTGAAACCCAAACTCATGATCCTGATCTCCTAAACATGATGTATTCTATTTATGACAAAGGGGCAGCTACATGGTGCAGTGCATAGAGCCCTGAGCCTGGAGTCAACTTCCTGGTTCAAATTTGGCTTCAGACATTTATTATCTCTGTGATCCTGCTTGCCTCACTTTCCTCATCTATAAAACGAGTTGTAGAATGAAAGCACAAGCCACTCGAGTATCTTTGCCAAACAAAACTAAAAAAATAAATGATCACAAAGACTGAACAACAAAATTTGTGATAAAGAGGAAAGAACACTGTATTCAGAATCAAAAGACATGGCCCCATCACTTATTAATCATGTGAATTTGTTTAAGTTCTGAGCCTCAGTTATCTCATCTGTAATGTAGAGATTGAGATGGAACTTGTTGAAATAGAGAATTCCTTGGTGAGGAATTAATAAAGTCTCTCTGACTTTATCAATGTATATTGGCACCTTTTCTGTAATTTATAGTCTGGGAGAGCTGCCTGAAACAATGAGAGTTAAAAGATTTTCCTAGGGTCACATAACCACTTTGTGTCAGAGGTGAGGGTCTATAAGCAGGTCTGATCAGCTTTGAGGTCAGCTCTGTATTCACTGTCATACTCTCTCTTTTAGTTATAAAGTAAAGATAAAAATTGGGTTTTACATAGTACCTACCATAAGGTCTTTCTTGTCCTTAGAAGGTAATAAATAAATAATTTGTTGAATGAATATTATTCAGAGAAAGATAAACAATGGAAATATTGGATTTAATAATTTAAATATCAGATTTAAATAATTTAATATTGAATTTAAGTACCATCACTTCTTTATTAAAGCTAACTTGGAAACCAGAACAGTAACTAGGGCAGGCCAATTAGGCCTTTGTTCTAGATTGCCAAAATTTAGAAGCTATTGATTGCATTTGTCCTCCTTGAACAGTCAAGGGGGAAAAAACTGACTTTAACACTTAGTCATCAAAAACAATTAATTTAAGTAGGAAACTATCAAGTGGTAGCACTTCCTACCCTGCTTGCCATACCCTGCGTGAGTTCTTCCCTATCATAGCTCAGTTCTGCTCTCCTTCCTCAGTGGGAGTTAGTCTCCCCAGTTGTGGTCTCAAAGTGTCCCAGAAAACCATTCATAGGAACTGATGACCTGGAATTTGTCTCTGCCCCCTTAGGGAAGTATCCTAGGAGTTCTCCTTCCATAAGTCCTTCTGTCCTGAGGTTCAATATCTCTGCCCCACTCCTATCCCATTTGATGTGTCTTTAGTGCCATTTGGCCCTAGCACATTTGATCTTGTATGCCTTGGTACCAGAATCAATTGTCACACCTGAAATACTGTGGTGGAGCAGAAGGAAGCCTATATATATTTTCTAAAGCAACAGTTCTTAAATTGGATAAATGAATTTGAATGGGAAGAATAATTACATTTTTGTTTTCGTGAACATAGTATATCCTTCAGTTATAAGTGTAATCAGAAAATATTACTCCAAGAAAGATTCCATAGACTTCACTAATATCCAAAAGGGGTCCATGACAAAAAAAAATTGGTCAATAATTCCTGATCTAGGGAATCTAGCTAAGGGGCCAAAGAAAGATCTTAAGAAAGGATCTTGGGCTTGTTTGCTTTCAGTCTAGTTTCCCTATTATTGGAGTAGAATTGGAAAACAGAGAAGCTCCTGGGCAAACATTTAAGAAATTAGGCTTAGTCTTTTAGAAATAGAGGTGCAGCGATAAGATTTAGATTTGAAGATTTGGCATTCTAAACTTGAATGCTGACTTTGCTTTTCACTTGTAGGGTAGGGATAACAATTATTCCCACCTCACGTACTTCATCAGGTTGGGAAGCTCAACTGAAAAAAAAAAAACATATGTATATACCAGCCCTTTCTATATGTTAGACTTGAAGTCAGTTAGATTGAAATCCCCTACCACTGTTAGAAAAAAAGGTAAAAACATGGTTGTTATTTTGGAGAATTTATGGACATGCTACATCATAGAGGCAGCCAGGAAGCGTAATGGTTAGACTACTGAGCCTGAAGACAGGAAGACTTCAGATCAAGTCAATCTCAAGTGCTTATAGCTTTGTTTACCTGGAAAAGTCACTTAACCTTTATTTGCTGTTTCTTCATCTGTAAAATGTGGATGATCATTATCATGCCTACCTCTCAGGGTTGTTCTGAAGATAAACTAACATTTGTAAAGTATGTTGCCCTTTTTAAAGTGCTAATAAATGTAAGCTATTATGATTATTGCAATGAAAAGTACATTGGCTCCGGAGACAGAGGATCTGGGTGGAACTCTCACCAGAAGGGTGTTGCTGGGGATAGTGAAAAGTGTTTGACAGCTACTTAATCTTTTTTTCTCCTTTATCTTGGCTGGTTGGGGACAAAGCTTCCCAAGCCTTTTCTGTCACTTCTGAATGTACTAATTCACCCACTAATTTACAATGTGATTTAGGGTAAGTTGTAACCTCCCCATATCTCCATTTTCTAAGGAAGGAAGGAAGGAAGGAAGGAGGAAGGGGAGAAAGAGAAGGAAGGAAAGAAGGAAGGTGAGAGGGAGAAAAAGAAGGAAGGAGACAAGGAAGGAAGGAGGGAAGGAAAGAAGGAAGGAGTGAAGGAAGGAAAAAAAGAGGGAGGGAAACAAGCAGAGAGGGAGGGAGCAAAAAAAGAAGGAAGGAAGGAAGGAAAGAAGAAAGGAAACAAGCATTTATTAAGCACCTACTACATACTCTTTACAACATTATCTCATGTACTCCTCACAACAATTGTGGGAAGTAGATTCTACTCCTATTCCCATTTTACAATTGAGAAAACTGAGGCAAATAGACTTTAAGTGACTTGTCCAAGATCACACAGCTACTATCTGAGGTTGCATCTGATCTCAGGTCTTCCAAACTCAGAAAATGGGATAGCTCTATGTTCTCTTTCAGCATTAAATCTATGATCCTTATCAAGTCTTCTGATTCTAAAACCAGTATAATCTCTCTCTCTCTCTCTCTCTCTCTCTCTCTCTCTCTCTCTCTCTCTGTGTTTGTGTGATTTTTACAATATCAATGATTCAAGGGTAGCTCTTTCTAGGGGATGTTGCATTTCATCAGAAACCAAATCTTTCAACATCATTTGCTCCCTAGCCCCCTGGTTTTTCCTCTTTCCTCTTTTCTCATTTGCCTTTCCCTTTCTTAGGGAAGAATTCTTTTGCTCTACCCCTTCCCAAACCTATACTCTCACAGTATTTTTTTAAACTAAAAGAATGCAGGTTTAAAGGAATTTCCAGTAACAGTGAGCCAACATGAGAATGCTTTTTTTGGACTTGGGGATAAGAGGGAGGCATGTGGGAGTAGTATGCTTTCCTGAAACTCTTAAAATGCTCCCATTTATTGCCTTAATTCAATCCATTGCTTGAAACTTACAGTTGAAGCCTAGTTTTTGGTAAGCACTCATAAAAGGAATTCTCATCTTGCTTTATTTGGTAGTATCATTGAACATTAAGGGGTTTGAATTGGTTCCCAATCACTATCCCAAGTGAAATGTATCCCCAGAGCAGTGCCCTTCTTGGAAGGGCTGAAGTTATGAGACCATTTCTGACATTCAGTAAGGAGAAGTTTTTGATGTTGATATATTTCCCTGATACGTTTATTAGGCCTCTTCAAAATCCATCTGGTACATGGAGACTTTAGTTGCAGGATATAAAAATTGACTGTAGATATCACAATTTAATGAAAATAAATCCAATGGTAAAAAAACTAAAAGTCTCCATTAAAGAGAGTATGAGAAAAAGAGATTCTAAATTATTCCAAATCATCGAGGTTCATTGTCACAGTGGACTCAGGGAAATTGGAATGGGGAGGACTGGATTCTTTCAATAACATTTTAGCAAATGCAGAGTTATTCTAGGTGATAAAATGTATGGATGCATTTGTAGACCTGACTGCTACCTTCTAGAATCTTACAATCTAGTTGGGTATGTGACCAAAACAAATTATTGTAAAACAAGTAAGTTAATAGACTGTATAGTTAAATGCCAAAATAAGTGATCTAGACAACAAGTACCATAGGAGTCCAGAGAAAGAGGCAAATGTTGTTCAGAATGAATAGGGAAGGTTCTCTGAGCAAAGGAGTTGGGATTTGAGCTGTTCCTTAAAGAACTAAGATGTGAAGGATTCAGAGGAAATAGACTGAGCAAAGGTACAAAATTATAGTGTAAGCAAAGAGGGTTTGAGACTACACTAATTGGAGTAAAGGGTTCATACGGGATAGAAGTGGGAGATAAAATAAGAATTTGGAGACCCTCAAACTTCAGAATGAAGAACATATCTCTTATTTTGCAGGTAACTGGGAAACTGTGGAAAGTTTCTAAATAGGATGAAATCAATGTTTTAGGAAGATTTGTCTGGCAGCATTTGCAGGATGATTGGAAGTGAGGAAGGAAGCTAGAGAGTATGTGAGCCTGGACTAGAGTATGGGTAGTAGATATGAAGAGGAAAGGGCTGATTTACAAGGTATTTCAGAAGAAAGATCAGTAGGTCTTGTTGACTAGTAGATGTAAAGGATGCCAGAGAGGGAGGATTAAAGATGATTGATCCCAAGGTTTCTAGCCTGGGCAATTAGGACAATCATCGAATGAATGATGAAAAAATGTGCAATTTGGAAAGGGAAACTATTGGAGGTGGATGATAGTTTCAGTTCCAGATAATGTATAATATAAAATAAAATTCTACCATTACCAAATCAGAAACAAAGTAATCTCATTTATCTAATCAAGCAGGATGACACCTTTCTTCTGCAATGACTTGTTTCCTATTTGGGAATTTCCCATTCAGAAGAATTCCCTGGTAAAGAGATTCCAGTAGATATAAAAAAAATAAAAATTTAAAGTACAGAATTTAAAAGCAAAAGATTTGGCTTTGGATTTGGTCTGATTCTTGTTAGTAATATGACCGCAGATAAGTAACTTAAATATTCTAAGCCTTAATTTTCTCATCTGTATAATGAAAGCTCTAATATCTGGGTTATAGTGAGGAAAGCTCATTATAAACTGTAATATTATTTAAAAAATAATATGTTGTTGTACAGGTTGGTGTAGGCTTCTGAACTTATGATTTCCTTTGGAAATTCTGACATACAAATTACCATTAGTGCTACAGATAGGCAACTGAATTATTTTACTTCTCAATTAATTTATTAATAAATTAGTAATATTAGTAAATTATTTATACTGTGTACTTTCACTTTTCTTTTTACCTATTCTAAACTTTATCATTTAACTGAAACTGCTCTCTTCAAAGGTTATCAATGATCTCTTTTTAAAAAATATTTTATTTTTTTCATCAATGATCTCTTAATTGTCATATCTAAAGGTCTTTTTTTTGTCAATCATCATCTGTCTTGAACTCTGCTTGATCATCTTCTTCTAGAAGCTCTCTCCTCACTGGTTTTCATAAACATTGTCATCTCTTGATTACCGTTTTAGCCTTTCCCCTCTCCTTTTCTTCATCTTCATCCTTGTTACACCTACTAAAAGTCTTCCAAGGTTCTGTCCTGCACTGTCTTTTCTCTTCCCTCTATATTATCGCACTTGGTCATCTCATCAGTTCCCATCAGTTCAAAGATCACACTAATTCACACAATTTCCAGATTGATTTATTCAGCCATAGTCTTTCTCCTAAGATTTATTCTCATATCTCTAGCTTCCAAACTCCATTACTGCTGAAGACACACTATCCTCCAGTTACACAGGTTTGAAACTTCAGCATCATCCTTGACTTTTTTCTCCCAGTTGCCCCATGTATCTGATCACTTGTCAAATCTTGTCATTTGTAACTTTGCAACATTTCTAAATTTCCTTTCCATTACTCACATGATCACTACTTTATCACAGACCTCATAGCCTCATGACTCCTAGACTATTACAATAGCCTTCTAATTGATCTCCCTCTCTCACATTTCTCCTCATTCCAATCCCTTCTCCATATGGTTTCAAAAATGATTTTCCCAAAGCATAGGTCTGATCATGACATTAATTAAACTCATTAAACTCCAGTAGTTCCCTGTTAGCTTCAGGATTAAATATTAAGGCTTTTTTTTTTTTTTAGCATTTAAAGCTGTTCACAACCTGATTCCTTTCTACTTTTCCAGGCTTCTTATGCTTACTTTCCCTTTACTCAATCTATGATCCAGTGATACCTACATACTTTCTGTTCCTCCCTTCCATCCTCATGCTTTTATAATGGCTTTCCCTTATGTCTGAAATACTCTTCCTTTTTATCTCTCCCTTTTAACATCCATGGCCCCTGGCTTCCTTTAATGATCAACTCAGCTAAAATGCAGTCTCCAGTTACTTGAATCTCCCTTTTTACCTTCCTTGTACTCTGTATATACTTTGTATATGTCAACTTATTTATAGGTATTTCCACTATTAGAATATAAGCTACTTGGGGACAGGGACTGTTTTGTGGTTTTGTTTTTTCCATTCTCTGTATATCCAGTGCTTAAAACAGTTAACTGCCATTGCCAATTGTGGGGTCTTTGTTTCTGTGTGGAATTAGAAATGATGTTTAGAATCTTTGATTATTCCAAATTCTTTTTTGCATAAAATTCCTCTCCCTTTCTCTTATAAAGCATGCGGCAAGTAGATATTGAGAGTCTTTGTATGAATGGATTGAATTCAATATTTGGGGGTAGAGTGAGGAATTTAGATCTAGTTCTGTATAAATGAACATAAATCACTGTGTCCTTTTAAATTTCAGGTTTAATTTATAGAATGGAGTGATTATAGTACCATTTAGTCAATGGTAAATAAATATTTATTAAGCACCTGATATGAGCCAGGCACTGTGCTAAGCACTGAAGATACAAAAAGAATCAAAAGATAGTCTCTCCCTTTATAGAACTTATAATCTAATGGGAAAAACAAGGAGTGGACAAGCTATATAAAGGATAAATAAGAAATAATTAAAGGATAGAAGGTACTAGAATCAAGCGGTATTGGGAATGACTTTCTGTGGAAGATGGGACTTTAGTTGGGAGTTGAAAGAAGCCAGGGAAACCAGCAGGTAGAGATGAGGAGTGAAAGTATTCCAGGCATGGAAGACAGCTACAGAAAATGCCCAGAACTGAGAGATGAAGTCTCGTTTGTGGGACAGCCAAGAGACAAGTATCTAAAGGAGTTTGTGGCAGGGAATAAGATATAAAAGACTAGAAAGGTAGGATGGGACTAGACTAGACTATGAAGGATTTTAAACTTCAAGCAGCAGAGAATTTTGTATTCAATCCTGGAAACAATAGAGAAACACTAAAATTTATTAAATAGAAGAATGCTGTGATTAAACCTATGCTTTAGGAAAATCATTTTAGTGACTGAATGGAGGAACTGGAGTGGAGAAAGACAAAATGGTCCAGGCATGAGGTGATGAAGGTCTGTACCAGAGGGGGATTAGTGTCAGAGGAGAAAAAGAGGAGCACTGGAGATATGTTGCAAAAGTGAGATCTACAGGCTTTGGCAAACAGTTTGGATATGGGGGATGAGAGATGGTCAAGGATGACTTCCAGATTGTGAAACTGATGAATTTGGAGAATGGTGTCTTCTATAGTAATAGGGAACATAGGAGAAGGGGAAGATAGGAGAAGGAGAAAGTTTAGGGAGAAAGTTAAGTTTTAGATATGCTGAGTTTAAAATGTTTACTGGACTCTACTTTGAGATATCTTTTTTTTTTTTGCTTTTTCCCTGAGGCAATTGGGGTTAAGTGACTTGCCCAGGGTCACACAGCTAGGGAATGTTAAGTGTCTGAGACCAGATTTGAACTCAGGTCCTCCTGACTTCAGGGCTGGTGCTCTATCCACTGTGCCACCTAGCTGCCCCTTGAGATATCTTTAAGACAGTTGGGAATGTGAAATTATTAGGGTAGGATAGGTAAATTTGATAATCATCAGGATAGAGCTGGTAATTAAAGTCATGGAACATGATATGATCAAATGAAGTCATATAGGAAGAGAGGAAAAGAGGGCCCAAGATAGACCCTTATGAATTATCTCTGATATGTAAGATTCTATGGCTCTTTGATTCTTCGTGATATTATGATAGCAAGCTAAGGAGACATGGACACTGCCCACTCAGAATTTAACATCGTCCATTTCACACTGATCTAAATCCAAAGGCCAAAAAATAATACATGTCAAACCAAAATGTTGAGCTGCAAATGAATATGTTAAAAACTAATAATAGCTAACATTTCTATAGCACTTACTATGTGCGAGGCACTGCAATAAGTGCTTCACAGTTATCTCATATCTCCTTACAACCACCTAGGAGACAGGTGCTATTATTATCCCATTTCACAGATGAGGAAACTGAGACAAACAGGTTAAGTGACTTATATAGGGTCACAAACCAGTTAAGTGTCTGAGGTTGGATTTGAATTTAGGTCTTCCTGATTCCAGTCCCAGTACTCTCTCTACTGCACTTCCTAGACAGGTTATATAAGTATTAAATACCAGATAGAACTCATTCTTTTTCCATTATATAACAATCAGAGACTGAAGAGTTGGGAAAAACTAATTTCTAACCTGGAAACAGACTCCTGAAAAGAAAACCAATTTCTTTTGAGTACTGTCCTTAGCATTCTATGCCTAGGTACATTGTCATGGATATAGCAGGTGATAAATCAATATTGGCCGATGGACTTGCATGAGCCCCCTAGGAATGAAATACCTTTCCAATTTGTAACACTGCAAATGGGGAACAGTACTATATCATATAATGAAGAAATTTTGTGGGGTGGAACATACCTAGCCTTGAACTGCTTCAAAATGAATATAAAATTACTGTATATTTGAATTGGCTTGAGTGGAAATGAATTCTCCTTGCCTTGGAGTTAGGTATATCCATTGTGGATGAGCTCTAGGGAAATTGAAGAGATGCAGAATTCTGGACTGACTTTTGTGCATTGTGGGGTGATTACTAAATATAGATATTTCTACTCTAAAGAGAGGAGATTGAAGTTGAGTTCTAGAATCTAATCACAGTTCTCTTCCCCACCCAATCTTTATTTTCAAAAATAGAAAAATAAAGAGATGACCTTCACAACATTGAATCAGATTTTTCCAGGTCCCATACAACACCCTGAAAATAAGTTAAGATACCTTTTGAAAGGCACATTATCTCTAGCAGGTCACCAGAGAATCCTTATCTGAGTTAAGGCTTTAATATAGCACAGATCAAATTCCATCATGTTTTGATCAGTTTGAAGGCACAATCTAAATTATTTGGATATACTGCAATTTTGCTGTTTCTAGGATGTCTTGCAGTAAGGTTCATTAGTTAGGTCTTGCAAAACTTTTCACTGTACTCATGTTTCCCTTAACATTGTATTTGTTGTAATATTTGATCCTTAAATATAAAAGCTGAAATGGGTCCTTCTAACTCCTATTGACAGCTACATAGCCTGCTTTTTTTTCCTTTATCCTCTCACTGTAGGACACAGTAGACAGTGCTCCTTGGCTTGTAACCAAATGCAAATGCCAATTAACTGACCTTGTCTCCAACCACCTACTCTGTTCTTCCTATTCTACTTCTTACTTTACTTCTGTCTTCCTTGGAAGTTGTTTCAGGGATGTGGCAAGTTTAGCCATTCTGATTTGGCCTTCTCTTTGGTTGGGCCAATTCTTAAACACCCCTGAAGTTCTGATATTTTGCTGAAGAGAGAAGGAAAGTAGCCATGTCACTCCTTTACTCAAACACCATCCCTGGCTCCATATTGCCCATCGAATAAGTTTCCAATTCCTTCAGCCAGTATTTGAGCCTTTAATAATCTGGTACCAGTCTAACTTTATTTGATACTACTCTCCTCCACTCCAACCGAATTACACTCTTTTTTTTCTTATCAACCAACTATTTGAATGACTTTGCCCTAGCCATTGCCTCCCTATCTAGTTATCTGATGAATTCTGATCCAGCCTTCAGAATGCACTCAAATGCCACCTTTAGCATTTCCTGAGCCCTCTTGTTGGTAATGACCTTTTCTTTTGTATCTCTGTATCTCTTTATGCTGTAAATTCTCTAAGAATGCTGTAATTCTCTAAGACATTTATCATGTAATATTTTCTGTTATAATTTTCTGTTTTGCCTATTAGAAATTATAAACCCTATGGAGATAGGGATAACCTTAGCTAAAATCTGTATCTCCCCCGGGGACTGGCTTAATAAATGATTGTAATATAGCTCTCACCCCTACATGACACTAATTGGTGCTAAAGTCATGGTATTCAGGTGCTCACTTAAGTCATTGCTTCTTTGCACAGGCAGCAGCATACCAAGATGCTGTGGAACTGCAAGGGAAGGATGTAAGTGGGAGACAATGGGGGAAAATAGTACAATATTACAAATAGCCAATAAATGAACCCTAAAACACTGAGTGAAATACTTTTCAAAGGTGCCAGATGTACTCTGTAGGGAGTTACCTAGTCACAGCTTAATGCTCATTACTTAATAATGCTCTTTTTTTTTTCTGGGAATGGTGGGGGATTGGGTAGGTAAGAGTGGGGTAGGATAGAACAAGAGGCTATAAGGAGATTCCAGCTGCAAAGATTTACATTTTTGGTCACTAAAAAGATATGCTTCCTATCAGATTGGTCTGGAGAGGAAGTATAAGGCATGCTAGCAATAGTCTGAGTGACTGCATGAGCTGGAATAAAAGAAGTTAGACTTTTGGTGTAGAGCACGTCTCAGATTGAATCAAGGACAAATTCAGAGCTGATATCATTTATCTGGCTCTCATCACCCCAGGGTCCCCTCCACTGTTGCTCAGATGTCTGAACCAGATGAAATCATTCTTATTCCCTCCTACTCTGGGTGATGCAATGAAAATGAAAAGCTGAAATGGAAACCAGGAAACTTCATAGTTTGGGACTTAGAATCCTAGAGATAGCAGGCACTTAGAAATCATCTAATACAGTTACTTCAGTTTTTACAGATTAAGAAACTGACTTTCACAGAGCATCACAGGAGATATCAAATGCCATAGAATAGAGAAAGTCTTCTCTGGAAAGAAGAAATTTGTTTATTCATTAATTAATCTTCTCTCATGCAGACTTTTTGAAAAGGTTTTTTTGTTCTCAACTGAATTTACTCTAATTCTGTTCATGTTATTATAAAGCAGAAGTCATTAGCTTAATATCTATGAAGTTTAAGAAATGTTTTGATAATTGTATTCCAATATAATTGATTTCCTTTGTAGTTTTGTGTATTCCAAGAAGGGATCCATAGGATTCCAAGAAGGGATTTCACTACACTGTAAAAAGGGGACAAATATACAAAAAGATTCAGCATCTCTTTTATATATTGGTTTTTTCCCCCATGGGGACTTGTCACCATTTTCTAGCAACTTAAAATAATTGCTCACACTTGATTTGTGGTTAAATAATATTTATGCTTACAATATCTTATAAAATATAAAAGGCAGTGTGGTCGAATGGATAGAAAACTGGCCTTGGAAGAAGGAAAACCTGATTTCAAGTCTTGCTTCTGATGCTTATATTAATTTAAAGTAAATCACTTCACCCCAATCAATTCTCAGATTGACTCTGCTTTGCATTGATGAAGGAGATTTCTATATTAGGAGTTCCTTAAACCAATGCGGTTACAAGATGGTATAAAACATATTCTCTATAAAAATATTTAAAGGATAATAATAGCAATCATTATGTTATATAATAATAATAATGATGATGATTGTGATAGCAACATACATTTATATAAGGCAGTCTGGTCTGAGAGCCAGAAAGACCTGGATTCATGCCTTGCCACTGACACATGCCATCTCTGGCACTTGGGCAAGTTAACTTTTTGAGGCAATTACCTTCATTCGGATTCTAAATTTCAGGGAAGATATCACACAACACTGGTAGAAGGAATTTACTAAATCAGTAAAATCACAAGTCTCATACCTGCCTATATATTTACATTGTGAAATAAATAGGTTATTTCATTTGTGCCTCACAACAATGCTGTGAAGTAACTGCCACAGGGATTATTTTCTTCATTTTATAAATGAAGAAAATGAGAATCATAGAGATTATGTCTTTGTTCATAATCATATATCTTTCCAGGTCTTTTTGATGCCTAAGAAAACCCTCTATCCACTATGTCATATCATCACTCAAATCATGTAGTACTTTATTCAAGGGTATTTTAAAATAAAGTCAGTGCTCCAGGTAACATCCAATCTGCTCACGTTGTGCTACCTATCAGCCATGTGACATTAGATAAGTCACTTTTTCCTTTTCGTTGTTCAGTCATTTTAGTCTTGCCTAATTTCTTATAACCCCATCTGGGGTTTTCTTGGCAAAGACACTGAAGTGGTTTGCCTGTTCCTTCTCCAGCTCATTTTATAGAAGAAGAAACTGAGGTAAAAAGTAACATGACTTTTACAGGATCACAGCCAGTCAATAAGTTATCTGAAGCTTAATTTGAAATGACTTTAGTCCTGGTGCTCTGTCCAACGTGCAACTCAACTCCTCTCTAGACCTCAATTTTTCTATCCCTAAAGTAGTCACATTAGGTGAATGCAGCATAGTATAGTGGAAAGAGTTCTGAATTTGGAATGAGAGAATCTTAGTTCAGTTGATTTGTGACACTGCTACTTGCAAGGGGAAATAATTGACCTGTGGGGAAATCACTGGACCTCTTGAGCTTTTAGCTTCTTCATATGTAAGGTGAGAAGGTTGAATTGCATAAGCCCTTAAGTTCTTTTTCAGTCTGAAATCTATGATTTTATGATGAGATAATTACTAAGGAGCCTTCTAGCTATAAATCCTACAATATCCACCCAGTGGATATTACAGCCCTCAGAACATATTTATTTAATGCATCACAGAGGGGACCAATAATTGGAAAGTAACATATCCTGGGAGAGTGTCTCCTTGGTTCCCTTAAGGAACCACAAGGATACAAAACTGACCCAGTAGCTTCTAATGCTTTCAAATAATTTATGTGTTAATCTGAAATGAGCCTAACAATAAGGACTGGATAAAGAGAACCAAGAGAACTGAATGATAGATATCATGTTGTCCTTGATCCTTGTAAACTCACCCAAGAGAAAGAAAGCTAGCTTTTTGAATTCCCATATAAGGCAAGTTTCTAGAATCTTAGGAAAACATTGAGTTTTGCTCTACACCATTTTCAATTTGTTTTGTGCTAGTAATTAGACATAAGGGGATTCACTCATCCTTTCAGAATGCTAGTGAATTAATTATTAGCAGGATGCCAACATTTTTAATAATTTCCCTAGAATTCCTGGATCTTAGAGCTCTATGGAAACCTAGACCCTAAAAGAATGTTTGGGAAGGGGAACTTAGAGATGATTGTTTTACACATGGGAAATTAGACCCAAGGGCTTTAAGTTGATCATCCAAGAAGCATTCATGAAGTATTTACTATGTGCCAATAACTGTGCTAGGTACTGGTGATGCTGAGAGAATGAAAGACCTGAGTTCAAATCCCATTTCAGGCTCTTAATAAGTTACATGACTTTGGGCATGTCATTTAACCTCTGTCTGTCTCAGTTTTCTAAACTCTAATATAGAGATAATAAGAGAATCTACCTGACAGGTTATTGTGAGGATCAAATGGGACAATATTTGGAAAGTACTTAGCACAGTACCTGACACATAGTAGGTACTTAATAAATGCTTGTTCTTATCTTTTCCCTTGTTCCCTTTCTTAAAAAAAGGCAAAACATAGTTCTTGCCTTCAAAGAGTTCACATTCTAATAGGGGAGATAATATACCAAAAAACTATATGTATATAGGATATATTTATGTATATGTACATCTGTATTATATATATATGTATATGTATACATATGTGTACACACATCCACACACACACACACACACACACACACACACACACAGACTATAAAATAGCAGGTATTCTCAGAAGGAATACCTTAGCAGCTGGGAAACTGAAAAAGGCCCCTAAAGAATCTGAGCTGACTCTAGAAGGAAGTCAACTAGGCAAAAATGAGGAGGAAGAACATTCTAAGCATGGGAAACACTCAGTAAAAAAGCATAGAGACTGGAGCTAGAGTAGCAGCTGGAAGCAGCTGGAAAGGAGTAAAGTATAAGAAGATTAATGGTAGTAAAAGTCCCAGGAGTGGAAGGCTTTAAATGTCAAACAGAACATTTTGAATTTTGTTCTGAAGGTAATAGGGAGCCATTGGAATTTATTTAATAGAAGATTAATACCATTCGGACTTGCATTTTAGGAAAATCATTTTAGTGAGTGATGTGAATTGACAAAAATTAATTATTAGGAAAACTGGGATTCAAATCCAGTTTTCCTGATTCTCAGTTCAGTGACTTTTCCCATACATATGCTTTGTCTCAAAAGAAGCCCATTTCCTTTTCTGCCTCCTTTTTGCCTATATTTCTTTCTCTTTTTCCTCTTATTAACATTAAACCCTTAAACTTTTATAATAATCCTTTTAGGATATTTCCTTAAAATGCCATTATTAGAGTTGATTAATAGTGTTTTAAATGTCTAGTTTATAAATCACTTATTGAAATTTTCTAATAACAACTAGCATTTATACAGCACCTTTTAGGTACTAGTTATAGAGCTAAGCACTTTGCAAATATTATCTCATTGTATTTTACAATCATTTATTTCTATGATTCTTTTTTAAAATTCAATTCCCTTTTAAGATGCAAGTACTTCTGAAAGGAGTAACATTGAATTAATTCATACTAAACTGCTAATTCATACTATACAAAATAAAGGACAGTTAGGTGGCATAGTGGACTCTGGGCTGGAAATTCAAGAACTCCTGGAAGTCAGAAAAGCTTATTTTTCTGAGTTCAAGTCTGACCTAAGACACTTACTATCTGTGTAACTGTAGGCAAGTCACTTCATCCTATTTGCCTTAGTTTACTCATCTGTAAAATGAGTTAGAGAATGAAATGGCAAACTATTCCAGTATTCTTGCTAAGCAAATCCTAAATGGATCATGAAGAGTCATATATGATTCAATACCAAAAAAAAACCCCCCAAAACCAGAATGTGGTTCTTTCTCCATCACAAGAGGTGTACCAGTTTAAGAAGAAGAGAAGTAAGAAGAAACTCCAAGCAAAGTTAGAAAGGTGAAATTACTGTCACCGAAACCAAGCTTCACTATTTTGCTTAGGGCTAGTTTTGAATAGGAGCAGAAATGACCCACTATATTGTATTTATTTTAAGGTTGACAAGTTTGCAATCATGCATAAACTCTGTTTAACAGCTTGCAGAGGAAGTACTCAGCCTAGCCTTCAATGGATTTATAAATCATAGACTGTTAGTGGTGAAAGGGTCCTCAGAGACCATCTAATCCCACCACCTAATTTTTCAAATGAAGAAATTCCACTCCTAGATTTCCTTTATTCTACTTTCCCTTTCCTACTCATATTTTGAGATATCTTTTTATTTTTTCTCTAAGCTCATTTTCTGAGAAATTCTTTCTTCTAAAAATATGTTCTTCCCCCTACTCAAATCCCACCTTTCCCTACCCTCCACCAAAAACAACAAGGCAAGATCGGTCCCATACTGGAAACATTAATTATACTGCCTAGAAAGGATTCACTCAGAATAATACTTGATGATTTTGCCAGAGAAGACATAGGATTATGTTAAAGAAGTGGTTTGATATTAACTTAGGTTGGAAAAGGGAAGAATGACTTGATCTTAAGACATTTCCAGATCTAAGAAATGAAAATATAATATGGCTCTTCAACAGCTGTCTGATCCTCTTTCTTCTGAAATGAAGAAAAGTCAGGTTCATGAAACTATTAAACTATTTACAAATCATCTCTCTTACCCCAGCAATAAATCATCCCTTCATTCCAGGAGCACATATCCTCTAATTCTAATATTTTCCATATGAGGCTTTGTTTTTGTACTCCCTGCCCCCATTCAGATGAGGAAAATAGCTAAAAATAAATTAATTTTGGAAGAAATAGCTTCTAATATTCTAGAACAGGGATGAAGATGTTACCTATTTTTGTCAGTGGTAATATATTTTCCACTGAGAATCTTAGGACCAGATTTTTAAAGATAGTGGTAGAGAAAAGAATGATATAAGAAAGGCAATATCCATACAATGATCCAAGATAATCCCAAAGGACCAATGATAAAACATACTCTCTGCCTCGAAAGAAAGAACTGATATTGTTTTAATATAGGTTGAATCATGTTATTTTCCACTTTCTTTAATTTTTTTAGCCTTCTTATACAAAATGACTAGTATGGAATGTTTTATATAATTGAACATGTACAATATATATCTGATTGCTAACCATCTCAGGGAGGAAGAAAGGGAGGGAGGGTAAAATTTGTAACTCAAAACTTTAATTAAAAATGTTAAAAGAAATTGGGGGAGAAAGGTAGCATTATGTAATGGAAAAGAGCATTATACCTGGCGTCAAAACTCATGCCCTAACTTTATCTCTTATTGACTTGTCCTTTATAAGTTTCATTTTCTTCATCTGAAAAATAGGGATAATAATTCTCATACAACCTACCTTAAAATTCATAAAGAAATAATATAATATATACCAAAGTCTTTTGTAACTATAAATCCCAATACATCCCATTGGTCCAAATATTGGCCACATTCATAAAATCACATGTCTTTGAAAGAAAAAAATATAGACATATATTTTAAAAATAACATTTATTATAAGTTCTTTTAAATCAGATTTTAGGATGGAAAAATAAGATCAATGTTTGGACTAATTTGACACCTCTTATTTTTGATCTATCTTTTTTTTTTTTAAGGAACATAGGGATTATTTAATTAAATGCTGTCACCATCATTGACTATTATTGTACTAATGTTTAAAAACACTAGAAATTTAGCAGTTCCATTTAAATTCAATCAGAATGGTTAATTTGCCAAACACTATAAATTAACACTGGGAAGAAGAGAATTCTTTCCAAATATCATCTAGTAAAATACGGTTATAATTGGATTGTCATCCTTTGAAAGGATAAATGAAGCCAAGTCCTATCAGACCTGTACTTTTTGTGCATTGCCTTTATTATTAGAAGGTATTTCCTGTTTTTCCTTTTTTTGAGGTTACTATTAAATTGTAGTCTTCTTCGTAGGTCACGAGCCATTACTGAATATAATGGCGTCCCATTATATTGCTGTTCTTGTTGGCTTGGTACATTGAAACAATAAAGGCCAAATCACATTCCCAGAAATAATAACATACATAAGAACTGCATTACACATGCATTAGAAGATGTTTTCAATCCTATACCATAACATCAGCATTAAATATTTCTGTTTGTCCATCTCTCTATCTATCCATCCATCCATCCATTCATCCATTTATCTATCTATCTATCTATCTATCTATCTATCTATCTATCTATCTATCTATCTGTTCTTTTTGTCCATCTATCTACGTGTCTGTCTTTCTATCTGCAGTTCTTTGCACGTGTGTGTGTGTGTGTGTGTGTGTGTGTATGTCTTCATATGAATGTATATATAGAGTTTTGCTAGGTATCATAGTGAATAAAATGCTGGACTTGGGAGACAAAAAGACCTGAGTTCAAATGTGGCCTCAGACACTAGCTGGGTAAGTCACTTTACTCTGTTTATCTGGGTTTCCTCAATAGTAAAATGAGTTAGAGAAGAAAATGCCAAACCATTACAGTATCTTTGCAAGAGAGCCTCAAAGAGAGTCATGAAGAGTTGGACCTGACTGAAATAACTGAACAACAACAAAAATGAATATGTATATATGTATACACACAAAAAGATGGTATTGCACTCACTAGTATACATAGCTATATAATTTTCTCCTTCAAAGTGTCTGATTTTTCAATATCTGAAAAGAAAAGAGATCCTTGTAGAAAACAGAGAAAAAGATCTGTATGTTACAACAAAGTAATATTTTGAGGACTTGCATATACCTTCCTTACTCAAAGACCACTTACGAAATAGGTAGCCTTAATTGTTCAAAACAATCAAGAACCAGGAAATAAGCAAAAGCAAGGTCTCTGAAGCAGCCAAAAGAGATGCTATAGATTCCTTGCACAAATACTTAAATCTTTTCCTCCTAGGGGAACTTCCTCAGAGCCTATTTGCTTTTCTTTTGTACACAATTGTAACAAACTTCAGATTCCCTATTCCAAAAGATGACTGGAGAAGGAAACATTTGAGGATTCAGAGGATATTTCCAAAGAAGCTAGAAGCAAATGACAACCTTAAAGAAAAGGAAGAGATCAGAGAATTATTCTTTTTAAAAAAAATGTAAACGGGAGAACTTGAAAAAAACTTATGAGTAGGGTTATTTAGAGTAAAGGACAAAAACTGATTTATGAGCTTTGAAGATAGTATACACTAAGATAAAGTATAGTACCTGTTCAATATGGAGGGTACTATGCTTGGCATTTATTACTATTAAAAGAGTTTATATTAATGCAGTATGATGCAAGATTATGCAAAATGTAGAATTTATTAAACTGCTTTTCTTTTTCTGTTTTAAAACAGATAAGCAAGTAAGTCTATTCCCTCATTTTCTGCATGAGCAAACTAGGACCCAGAAAAATAAAATGATACGTATGTATTCATTCAGGTAGCAGATAGTAGCCAGTACTTGAACCCTGTTTTTGACTTCAAGTTCAGTTCTTTTTTCACTACAACTTATGTATGATGATGTTCCTTGAGTTAATTATATACATATATGTATATTTTGTGTGTATATATAATATGTATATTTGTGTGTATATATGCATATACAATATATACATGTGTGTATGTGTATATATGCAAACACACACATATATATGTTCATTGCTAAGAAAGCATATAGTATTTTAAAGGAAATTTCTACTGCAAAACACTTTTTAAAAACTCATTTTATCACTTAAAAGAATAAATTTTAGTTATCTAGAATCTTCACTCATGTATAGTAGCTCATTTCTCAATCCAGACAGAAAAATGAGACATTACTATACTCCATTGGCCTCAAATTCTTATCAAGACAATTAAGCACAGATTCTTGGAAAAATGACAAATTTATAAACAGTGTCCTTTTTATTATGATAGGACAGATGAACTCAAGCTCATTCTTTTTGGAGATCATTGCAGTGCCCCCAGTTTCAGTTTTAGTCATGGAAATAATACCTTATCATTACTTTATCAAAATATGAATCCTATGGATTTAATTATTCTTTGTATAATCTGAATTTTTGATAGTAGAGATATTGGTTAGAGATAGACTGGGAGCATCAAGCTAGCATGTTCAAAGGGATTGTCTCTATTAACATTTCTGAAATGCCCCAGGTATATAGACTCTTATTTGCAATTATTCTGTCTGTAACTTAGTTTGCTTTGATCAATGTGTCTTTTTTTTCTAAATAATTAAGGTTAAAATTGGAAATGTTTACTTTTTCATAATTGTAAATTTGTACATGTTATATCATATCTTTTAAAGCCAAAGCCACAAGAATATACCATGATTGATCAGCTATGTTTTGAGCTCAGAGAAAAGTCAGAGTTTTCATTATCCACAGATAATAAAATTTTATATTATGTATAAGCTTACTGTTTTAGCTCCTAAATTATAAACTTTGCATATTTTGTTGTTGATCTATCATTTCAATCATGTGTAACTCTTCATGACTCCGTTTGGGGTTTTCTTGACAAAGATACTGTAGTGGTTTGTCATTTCCTTCTCCAGCTCATTTTACAAATCAGGAAACTGAGGCAAACAAAACTAAGTGATCTATTCAGAATCACACAACTAGTGTCTGAGGTCAGATTTGAACTGGAAAAGATGTGTCTTTCTGATTACAACCCCAGCATTCTATGCACTATGGCACCACCTAGCTGCTTTTTTGCATATTTAATAATTTACAAATGACAAGACTGCATTGACTGCATGACTTTGGGCAAGTCATATTTCATTTCTTAGTACCCTGGGCAATTCTCCAAGAAAGAAATTTATAAAATTGTTGCAAACCTCCCTTAATAGAAGACATCTCATCAGTGGAAGCTACTTATGCCAATGAAATCTCAAGTTCAGCCCGACATATACAAGACAGAATAGACTGACTATTAGATAAAGAGTCTGACTTAGAAAAACGAGTTCAATCCTGCTTTTGACACACTGAACTGTGTGACATGGACAAATAAATCATTTAACTTCTCAGCAAAGGAAGTTCTAGATTGGAAATTCTTTCCACCAAAGAAATCATTGATCCAGTTTCAACATAGATATACATAATTATATGGATATACACATCCTTTTTGGTCAGACTTATGATCTGGTGATTTCACTGGTGTGGGAAATTCTCTATTTGAGCAAATCTACAACTCATTAGTAATCTGTATTAGAATGTGGCCTGGGAGTACAGAGAAGTGATCTGCCCATGGTCACACAGCTGGCATTGTGTCAGAGATAAAACTTGAATGCAGGACATACTGATTCTCAGGTCAGCCTCTCTGTTCTGTTTCTCTCTTAGAATATAACATGGCAGAATGGAAATGTGGTTGAATTGCAGACCAGAGGACTTCGGTTTACATCCATTCTCTGCCAATTGCTTTCTCTTGGATATTAGATTTCCAAATCTGTAAAATGAGGGGGTGGAATGGGTATGTGGGTGAAATGATCTCTAAAGTAATTTCTATCTTGAAATCTCTGGTCATACATATAACCACACAAAGGTAATAATTAGAACTGGATTAGAAATCATGATTGGTGAATTTACAATTCAGTACAAGTCAATACTCATTCAGGTCCCACTAAAAATAATGAAAGGATTTAAACAAATTTTTCATTTCAGACCAAATAAAAATTCATTTGCTCCAGATCTTGTCCTTCTATTTGTTCCATAAGAGTTATATGTCTTGAAAAAGTTCATTAAGACATCTTTATAAACAGCCTTAATCAAAATTAAAATAATAAATTGTATTCATGGCTCCTCAATTTTTAAACTTATGATTTTCTAGACTCAAAGTGAATTTTCCAGAAGGGCTAACAAATCACTTTCTGATAGCTTTCCAATGTCTGCTTAAATAAGAAAGAAAAAATGGAGGCGGGGAAAGGAAAAATAGAAACTTAAAAAATCTCCAACAATAAAGTCTATAAAAACTAACATAATAAATCTTTGTTCAAATTAAAAATAGAAAAATTAGCTAATATTGATCTGGAGTCTATCACTGGTTAGTTTATCTAGCACAGTGGTAAGAACATTGACCAGGAATCAGCAGACTTGGGGGGTTTGACTCTTCATTCTTGGTCACTTATTAGCTGTGTGACTTTGGGCAAGGCACCTAAGGTTCCCAAGATTTACTTTTCTCATTTGTAAAACAGAATTAGTTATGTTTTCCTGTCTATCTCCCAACATTTTGGTGAGACTAAAATGAGAATACATTTATGAAATGATCATAATCAACAATCCTATATGAATATGAGATATTACTGTTGTTATTTTGTTAGCAAATATAAACCTGCAAAAGTAAAATGATTGTACAAAGGTGGGAGAAAAAGGTTTACTCCCCAGGGAGTATTTCTCTCACATACCCTTCAGATTACTTAGGGGTTTTGCCTGTGTACAAGTCTCTCCTCAGATAAGAAGCAATAATTCTATCATTTTATGATAATTTTAGGAACAGTATGAAGAAAAATGGGGAGGCCAGATGATAGCTACTCAATGATAAATTATGGAGAAAAACAAAGGAAGAGTTTTTTCCCCTTCCATGGCATTGTGGGGTGAATCACCGTAGCCACTGAGCCAGAATGGAAGTCAGGGCCATGAAGAGAAAGCTCTGATTTTCCTGATTTTTTTATTTCTCTGCATTTCTTTGTCTTATTTTCTTTCTACCACTTACAATAACACTCCACTTTACCTACTACACTAGAGTAAAACCAGTGTTCTCAGAGGTTCACTTTCATCCCATGCCCAAAAGAATACTGTCATAGAACTGAAAAAATTTTGAGTAAGAAAGTATTTCAGAAGTCATTTAGAACAACTCTTACTCCCTTGAGTAAGAGAGTAAGAGCATGAATCTTTCCCAAATTGTCAGGAAATCGTCATCTAGCTTCTGTTTGAAAACTGTTAATGACAGTCAAGTACCTACCCAATGCAGCATCCTATTTTGCTTGGTACTGCTGTCATTATTAGGAAGTTTTTTCCTTAAGTTGAGCTGAAATCTGCTTTCCTATAACTTTCACCTACTGATCCTAACTTTGTCTTCAAGGATCCAGCAGAAGTCTAAAATCATTCTTCCACATGAACTTTTCTCACACATAGAACATGAACCAAGATGATTAGATTTTGAGTAGATTACAAGGCAAGAATAGTCTTTCAGCTGAAACAACCTTCCAGTTAGGGAGAATATAATTATATAAACTGTACTCTTTACTCAAAGTTTATTGCAAAAGCTAAAGCAATTGTGACCTTCAGTGGGAACACTGGGAAAAAAAAAACCCTGTCATTATTAAAAGCAATAAGACAAGGAAAAGAATTTATAATCTCAACTGGACTTGGGGAAATATTCAACTTTTGTTCTTCTTCCATGCTTGCAAACCCAAAATGGCAGCCATGCTGAAGGCACCCAAACTAGTGGTCAGTCAAAACAATAATAAGCTGTCTACATTCATAGCCCACATCTACTGTGCAAATGCAGATCTCTCAGCACCTTGAAAACTTTCTTTAGAAAATGAAGTCATTTATGCTGGAAGTAAGGATCAGGAAGAAGGGGAAAGAACTAGATTTAAAAAAATAAGCAAAGTCTACAGAATTTCAAAAGGGAGTGATCTTGAATATATTATGTTACAGGGCAAACTCCAAGTGCCTTAGGCTAGTTACAAATAAATGAGAGCTTTAACAAAGTTCCATCTGTGTTTCTAAAGTGCCCAGTCAGAACAGCTTATCAAAGTGTCAGAATATAGGACTAATGCAAAAAAAAAAAGTGCTTCTTTCAAACATTTAACCCTTAGAACAAGGGCTACCAAAGTGGCACCCTAGACCCCTTTCCACAGAAAACTAGAAAGCTAAACCTAATCCTGGTTAGCCAAGTGAGTATAGATATTGTTTGTTACCTGTCTAACACCTATACTGAGTTATTCATGCTACAGACAGTTAAGCTAGCTGCCTGCTGCTTTTCATTTGTAGTGTTTAGAGTATATTTCAATGCCAGACTATTGGTATGAAAAATAGTTTGCAATGAATTATAATGCATAATAAATAATCAATATCAGTGGGCAGTCTGGTCATCTTATCACAGCAAACAACATGCACATGTGCATGCACACACACACACACACACACACACGCACACATACACACACAGAGTTAACTGCCAGAGAGATCAAGAGAAATAACTAGAGAGCTACAGACCTAACAGTTCTTGTTCAGAACAGGACCAGCCAGCACAACCCTTCCTCTGCAATACACAGGCAAATGTAGCTGGAGATGCTCAAGGTTCCCTGAACCTTAGCTCAGTTTTTTTTCCCCAAATTCAGATCAAGGAGAAATGCCCAAAGCTCCGGCTGATGATGCCCCCCTTGCCCAATCTCATTCTCCTCTAGTTCCTGCCTGACTCTCCCCACAAAGCTGCAAGGCATCCTTCCCTAGCCAACCCAAGGAAACAGCCGGTGCCTGCTGCAGTATCCCAGTCACTTACTGCAATGCTTTCTTAGCTGTGTGTAAGTGGCTCTTCTCCCAAGCCCCACATGGTTCTGTCAGCTGGTGAGTTGCTGGATCCAGCACAATTCAGCTCCAAAGGATTTGCATGTTGAGTATAATTGCATGCGATCTTGACTGAGAAATTCTGGCTGCAGTGACTGCTCACCCTATCCATAGCCTCTGGTGGATGCTAAGTAAGCAATCCACTGGGTCTTCATAATGAAAGAAAGAGAGGAGGCACAGCTTTGGAGACCAGATAAGAAGGTTTTCTATCAATAGCCACAGCATCCATAACATTTTAAAGGTAAAGAAGCTATATTCCTCTCACAATGTGTTGTCTGGCTGAATCCCCTAAGAAACTGAAGGGCAAATCTTAGCATGAGTGGCAGAAACAATTTTTGAAAAATGCTATCTGGGAATTGCTTGACAGCATTTTGAAAAATCAGTCAAAGAGTTCTACTTTAGTCCACACTTTCAAAATTTTACCCTTTGAGGAGTGGGACTGGGGACATTAAGTGTAAGTCAATGGCATTTCCCAGGCTTATGACATTTCCCTGTGACTTTTCTCTAACCTCATCCCCTGTGACATTTCGATGTGGGAATTTTTTCCTACTCCTTATCCAAAATTTCATGAGTTAAGTTTCATAAACTATACAATGTTTCTGAATTGTTATTTCAACTGTGGTAAACTTTTTTTTTTAAAGCCCCAGATAGTATAGGAGAAAAGCATTAGTTCTCCAGGCTTATGTTTTGAATGTAACTCCAAGTGGAATGGGGATTTATTTTCTCTTCTCAGATACAGATACTACCAAGGAATTTGCCCATGGTTCAGCAGGGTCTAATGGTAATTGGAGAACAATTGCCCTCAACAACTAGGATGTCATCTTTTGGTGAAATGATTTCCAATTCCAATCTGGTGGTGGTTAGAAGTCATTAACTCAAAGGTAAATTCTTAACAGTGAAAAGAAGTAAACTCCTGAGGAAAGTAATGTATCTCACCATGTGAGAAAAACAAGGTTTAGATTCTTCTCATGGATATAGGAACATCTGCCCTCTGGCATATACCATAGGTAACCTTTTTTTTTTTTTTTTTGTTTTTTATACTTCCCCTTGGTGCAATCAACCACTCTCACCTCTGCTGTTGACTCTCAAAACACAGTACCCAGCTTCATTCTCTTTTCAGTGTCAAAATCACTACTAGCTATAAAATTTGATGAGTTCAGCTGTCTACTGGGTATCTCCTCATAGATGTCATGTTGACCCCTGAAATACAAGATGTTCAAAACAAAACTGAGTTCATTTACAAAAACCCCATGTTTCCTTATGACTTCCCTATTTCTGCTAAAGACACCCAGTCAGTCAAGCTTAAAACCTTGGAGCCATCTTTGGTTTCTCTGTCTCCCCCACAATACCACATTCAATCACTTGTCAAATTCTGTTAATATAACCTCAGCAACGTGACCTGAACCTGATGCCTTCTTTCCATTTTTCTGCCCTCACTGTCAGTGACTCTCTCTTACCTCTTATTAGGCTTATTATAATAGTCTTCTGGTTAGTCTCCTTCTATTCTTTTCCTTTTTTAATCTATTCTACATGCCACTGCTAGAATAATATTAGATAATCATAGGTTTTAGAAACAGAAAGGACTATAGAGACATCTTTTTCTATCTTCTCACATGACAAATGACAAAGCTGAGGCCCAGAGCGGTCAAATGGCTTGCCCAGGGTAATTACCTCAATGAAGATAATCAGTGACTGGGCTTGGATTGAACGTGCATCCTCTGATTTTATTTTCTTTATTTCTCTACTATACTACACCACATCTTTCTAAAGAAGCATAGCTCTGATAATAGGCTTTTCCTGTCCAAAATTCTTGAGTATCTATTTCCTATAAAATAAAGTTCAAACTCAGGCATACTATAAAATATATTCCAATCCCAATTACTATACTTCTTAATTTTCTTCCACTAGATTTCAGAGACCATATCTTATTCTTCTTTGCATCTTTCACATCACCAAATGCAGTACTTTATTTTTTGTAGGTATTCACAGAGTATTACTGAGTTCAACATCAAAGAGAAGAGTAAATAGTAATAGCAAAGTGCTATGTCCTGTTTCCATAGACATCACCTGGACTTTTACTAGTTCTTTGTTTAAAATGGAATTAGTTATACTGGATTTGGCATTCCAAGCCCTTGAAACAATTCACTTAGATTTGAAATCTAATGGTAAGATAGCAGGCTCATACCACCTAATTCCTGATTTCAATGTTTCTGGCATTCTATTCACTCTCAGTTTTTAATGCATAATAGAATGCAGAGTCTGCTAGAATGGTGAACTTCCCATCATGGAGTTGACCATGCATACTCTTATTCTGTGGGAAGTGATATGTATTCTGGTTTAGTACTAAAGGACTTGAATTTTGGGATGACAAAAGACACTTTTTGTTGGTGCCTAAAGATCTGAGCTTTGGGATAACACACAAGAATTTCTTGCTAGTCCCTCTGGTCCCTATAATTGGTAACTGTGGCAAAAATGATGGATAACTGAGTAGGAGGAACTACCTACTCAGTAAACTTTAAAAGAGTAGCAGCTTCCTTTCTTTCTGCCTCTTTCTTTCCCCCTTTTTGAGTGTGTAGTTCAGGGCTGCAACAGAATTCTCTTAGACTTTTTTTGGGGAATGGATTTATCTTTCTTTTCCAAATTCCTACCACCATCTATGGCATGCATGGTAGTGAGAGCTTATGCTTATCTAGGTGAGTCTGAGGGAGGCCAGATTTCAAATCCTTATCTTCCTTTTCTGATTTATTCTTTCCTTGCATGCAGGTGACTGGATAGGGACCTGAGATAAATGTTCCTGAGATAAATGTTCCTAGCCTTGGTAGCTACTTTATTCTGTCTAGCTCTTAGAACTCTGATTCTTGCTTACTTGTGGTAGAGGTGCTATTCTTAAGATCATGAGTCCTTTCTTGCTCATATGACTCACTAGCTCTTCTGAAAAATAAACTAGAATAAATAAATTTTGAAATTTTTGTTTTTACTCTTGATTAGAGCTGGCAGAGACCTTAGAAATCATCATTCCAGATGAAGAAACTGAGGTTAAGTGACTTTCTTAGAGTCATGGTTTAATCTTAAATTTAAAATTGAGATTGAGTTATAATTCAACTTTAAGTCAAAATTGAGATTTGACCTTAGGTCTTATGCTTCCAAACATAGCCATTTTGTATTGCAATAGCACTTCCCTACTTTTGCAAACAGTTGCTTGGTTGGCAATTCAGTTAAGAATGGTCCACTTGATTATGTCATGATAAAGTACAGGAGAGGGTTATTCATCCATTCACCAAGCATTTACTAAGCAGTACTATATACCTAGTTCCATTCTAGGTAATATGGGGATGAGTAAATGTTTTCTTCTCTTCAAAGATCTTAAAATGCAAGTACCTCAGAGAAAATTAAAGAAACATCTTGAATCAATTAAAAAGAGAATAGGGAGGCTACACAGACTGCAGAGCAGTGATACAGATTTTAAAAACAACACACAAAATGCAGTCTGCTGTTTTCTGCACCTGAAGAAACTTCCAAGTGGTCTCCATAAATCATCTCTGAATAAATAGCAATAATTCGACACAGTAGAAATGTACTAAGTAAAATCGGTTTCTAGTGAGAAAAGTATCCCAGTTATTTACGATGAGATCTCACCTGAAAGATATTGCAACTAAAAACTAAGGCAAGTGCAGTGGATGGAAGTTATAGAGACAGATTCAACCCACCACAACAGACAACTTGCTAATAATTAAAACTATTCAACAGCAGAATGGGCTGGCTGCCTTAGAGGCTGGAGGACCATATGTCAGAGATACATCAAAAGGGATTTCTGCATAGGGTGGACAGAGAAGGGGGTGATGGTGGTGTTAGACTACATATCCTCTAAGGTTACTTTGAATTTCAAGATTTTAGCATTTTGTTGCTCTTGCCCATTTTGTGAAATGGAAAAAAAAACTAAATCAAGTGAAGAGAAATTTAAACTTACTCTGGCTTACTTAGAGAGCCCCCTGAATTAAGAGGATACAAAAAGGTCAATTCTAACACCCTCAGAGTATTCTGGTGTGGCACTAACTCCATCTTGCTGATCAAAATAGTGTTCACATCGATATGACCTTACTTCCAATAAGTGGCTCAGGGGATGAAGAATTAGGCTTTTTAAGTTGGTTGAACAGCAAATACTTTGGAGATCCTTATATTGTCATCATCATCACCATCACCATCATCATAATCATTCTTATCACATGTTTTGCCCACTCAACAGGACCACAACTTTTGTTCTTAAGTTCTGAGAATTCTTTGGTCTAACTCAGTTGAAAAAATGGAATCCAGTTACAAGTCAAATGTGCTCTAAACAATACATTATCTGGAGTACAGTGGACAGAGCCTGGGCCCTGAATTCAGGGGAACCTGAGTTCAAATCTGTCCTCAGACACTTAATACTCACTAGCTGTGTGACTCTGGGCAAGTCACTTAACCTCAGTTGTCTCATCCCTAAAAAATGCTGAGAAAAACTTGAGCTCTCTGGATAAATTAATAATTTCTCTTTCCCTTCATCACTTTTTTTTATCCCTCTGACCTTTTCCTTTTCTCCTTCTCTCTATTTCTTCTTATTCTCTTTTTAAGGAAATATGTAAATCTTTTTGGACTATCTCCAGAATATTGAGCTCTTGTTTTCAGCACACCGCTGTTCATTCTTCTTTTTCTGGGCTTCCTGCCTCAGCCCAATGACACAGCATGCCCCATGATGTTAGCACATCAATTTCATTGTGTTAGCACAGCATATCATTCCTCAGAACTTCCCAATTCACTTTGTCAGGTAGGAATTATAAATGTACTACACAGAAAGTTCTGGTTTGAGCCCATTTACAGTTTTTCTCAGACAATCCATGTTTCATTTAAGATGTGAAAGTTGATGACAGATTCTTAAGTGAAAAACTTCTAGTAAGATAGATTTATTCATAGAATGCTCAAGTTGGACAAGATCATTCAGACCAATTACCTCATTTTACAGATAAGGAAACTGAAGCCTTGTCAGGTGAAAAGATTTGTTCAAGGTTACCTACATAGTTAATAATAGACCCAGGACTCATACCTGGTTCTCTTCTTTTTTTCCTAGATAGTAATGATGATGATAGGTAACATGTATATAACATTTATGTCTTGCAAAGCAATTTACATGTTATCTTGTTTCCCACAACAATCCTCTATTATTATTCCAGTTTTACAGATGAGGATATTGACACACAGAGGTTCTGATTTGCTCAAAGGTGCACAGTATTTAAGTGCTCTTTCTCACTATATCATGCCATCTCGTTCATGCTGTCTGGAACAATGTAATGTTCATACACTGGACATTAGACTATGTGTCCTTGAAATTATCAACATGTCAGAGCCAAAAGCCAATGTAGAAGCCCTAACATTATGCTTTTACATTTAAAAAAATAATAACTTTTGCCAGTTTTATTTTTTTACATTCTTTTTTTAAATTCTGAGTTTCAAATCTTTCCCTCTCTCAAACTATTCCTCTTCCAATTGAGAAGGCAAGCAAAACATATTTCCATATTAATCATGTTTTATGCCTTTACTCTGCCTACTACCTGTTTCTAAGAGACTTACCATCCTATGGTTATTAGAGAGAGAAGGAGAAAATGAACAGCAAAAACAGTAGTTGCCTATATATATAATCTAGTGTACTGATCTTCACCCTTATTCCTACTGTGACCCCCATACACTACCTTCTGATTCTTCCCTTTCAGAAAGAAGAAATATTTTGAAACAAAATTACTAAACAAAATATTATTTTTAAGAAAACATTCCGCTTGTTATACATAAACAAAGAGATGTCTAGTAGGTGATCACTTTAAGATTCATTTCTAGAGGTGCTTCAGGTCTTCTTATAAAATATATATGAAATGTTTAAACTGGAATAAAGAGATAACAGAGTCCCTAATATACTCAAAACTTTTTTTAAAAAAAGTCTTCAGACATTATGGGGTAATTAGTTAAAGAAATTATAACATTATGGCCTTTCTATCTATAAACACAAAATTTGAGACATTGAGATTAATAGTATTTATTACTTACTGCGTGCCCCCAGGTAGAGCCAGCTATCTACTTGTGGGGTAGGTCATTTCCTTTCTCTGAGTATTAGGTCTCTAATTTCTAAAAAAAAAGGGGGGGGGGGAGAAAGAGTGGCTGTAGTAGTTCATCTGTCAATTCCCTTCTAGCTTTTAAATTCTATAAATCCACAAATCTCTTGCCTTCCTATTTTGAGTCCCAAGACATTTTCTACATTAAAAGAGAAATTAACAAATGTTCAACTTTCTCCCAAATGGAATCAGAAGAATTGAATGAGCTTTGAGAAAGGGGGTGGTTTAGAGAGAAAATTGACAGCTGTACTGAAACCTTTAAAGCTGTAAATGTAAGCTCAGAAATCTGTCTGTTTTAGGGTGTCTGTTAAATATATAGTTACTTGAATGAGGAAAATATCAGCCAGACTCTAAGCAATCTGATCTGATCAGTCAAATCAGAAGAATGCTAATCAATTCCTGACAGAGAGGCAATGGACTCAATATGAAGAAGGAGACATACATTTTTGGACATGGCTAATGTGGGAATTTATTTTGCTTAACTATGCATATTTGTTATGGGACAGAGGAAGGACGTTTTCAGTGTCTTTGTGGAGGGAAGGTTAGATAAAAAAATGAATAATTGTTAATTGAAAAATACAAAGAAAAGGCAAAAATAATCCTTTCCCTCTAGAAGTTTACATTTTAATGGGAAAGAGAACATGTAAAATTAAGATATACACACACATACATATATAATACATATGGAATAGATGGGAAAACATATAATAGAAGGCACTATCAGCTCAAAGAACCAGAAGACACTTTCTTCAGTGGACATCATTTGAGCTGAGTTTTTTTTTTTTAAAGCCTAACTAAAATGACAGGAAAAGATAAGGATGAATGTTGGAGGGGATCTGGGAAAGCTGGGACACTAATACATTGTTGGTGGAACTGTGAATGGATCCAACCATTCTGGAGAGCAATTTGGAGCTATGCTCAAAAAGTTATCAAACTGTGCATACCCTTTGACCCAGAAGTGTTTCTATTGGGCCTATATCCCAAAGAGATCTTAGAGGAGGGAAAGGGACCCACATGTGCAAGAATGTTTGTGGCAGCCCTTTTTGTAGTGGCTAGAAACTGGAAACTGAATGGATGCCCATCAATTGGAGAGTGGCTGAATAAATTATGGTATATGAATGTTATGGAATATTATTGTTCTGTAAGAAATGACCAGCAGGACGATTTCAGAGAGGCCTGGAGAGACTTGCAGGGACTGATGCTGAGTGAAACAAGCAGAACCAGGAGATCATTATACACAGCAACAACAATATTACATGATGATCAATTCTGATGGACATGGCTCTCTGCAACAAAGAATTGTCTCAAACCAGTTCCAATTGTTCACTGAAGAAAACCATATACACACAGAGAGAGGGATATGAAATATGGACCACAACATAACATTTTCATGCTCTCTATTGAGGTTTGCTTGCATTGTGTTTCCTTTCTCTGATTTTTTTTTCTTGTAGATAGGATTTTTCTTGCACAACTTGTCAAGTAGTTCAACATTATTAACATGTAGTGGGCTTCCTGCCATCTAGGGAAAGGGAGGGGACTGGGGGTAAAATTTGTAATGGAAATCTTTGTAAAGATCAATGCTGGGGAACTACCCATACATATGTTATACAAATAAAAAGCTTCAATTAAAAAATACAATTTTTTTTTGCTTTTTTGCTGAGGCATTTGGGGTGAAGTGACTTGCCCAGGGTCACACAGCTAGGGAATGTTAAGTGTCTGAGACCAGATTTGAACTCAGGTCCTCCTGACTTCAGGGCTAGTGCTCTATCCACTGTGCCACCTAGCTGCCCCCAATTTTTTTTTAAAAGCCTAAGATTCTAAAGAACAGAGTTGAAGAGGAAGGACGTAGATACAGGAGATAACTAGTAAGAAAGATAGGAGATGGGATAGGAGATAGGATATCATGTATAAGGAACAGCAAGTTAACCAAGGTAATGAGTGGATTATAAAGTATGTGGAGGACAGTAAAGTAGAAAACAAAGGTCAGAAGGGTATATGAAGTGCAGAGCTTCAAATGTCAAACAAAGGACTTTATATTTGATTCTAAAGATAATAGGGAGTCTATAGTTTACTAAGCAGAGAGATGACATGGTTGATTTATGCTATAGAACTTTGGCAGCTCTATAAGCTGTATGTAGAGATTTGAGGCAGGGGTAACAAATAGAAGAATCTTCTTCTTGTCCAAGTGAGAGGTGACTAGGGGTTGAACTAGAGTGCTACCTGAGTGACTAGAGATAAGGGTGTAGATTTGAGAGATGAGAAGATAGAAAAAACATCAGGCAAACAACTAGACATGTAGAGTAAGGAAAAGTGAGGAGGGGAAAATGACACTGAGGTTATTAATTTAGTTGAAATATGGTGCTTCACAGTGTTAGAGAAGTTCAGAAGATGGGTGACTTTGTGGGGAAAGATCATGAGTTTTGTCCTGAAGTTGTGTTAGAGATGCCTTGGGGATATTTACTTTGAGATATCTAAAAGGGAGAGTGAGACTATAGCTCAAGAGAGAAACTAGAATTGGATAGATAGAATACACAGAGGCAGAGACATAGATGCATAGATTTCTCTGGAAATTATCTACATAGAAATGATAATTGAATTCACAGGAACTAATGAAATTATCAAGTGAGAGAGTTTATAGAGAAAAGAGAAAGCCTAGGGCAGTTATGGAACATGATGGATAAAGATCCAACAAAGGTAACTGGGAATGGGCAGTTAGAGAAGTAGGGGGACAACCAAGAGAGAAATGTCAAGAAAACAAAATCTGGAGAGAGGAAGAGTAGGCAGAAGAAAGAATGATCAATGTTATCAAATGTATAAAGGTTGAAGATTGTGAGAACTGAGAAGAGGCCATTAAATGTTGCTGTAAGTTAGAGATGGCTTGTCAGTCTGCATCAGTGAAGGGAGTTTCCATGGTAGAAGTTCCTCACACTGAGGAAATCATACATGAGAGGAAGAAAATAATAATGAGGATGGCAGAATCTATTAATTTGATTTGACTTGATTTTTAGAGTGAGAGTCACTTGCATATATCTTTGGGAAGTAGGGAAAGAAAGATATTGAAGATTAGAGAGAGACCAATGGGATCCATCTCCTAGAGAAGATGAGGAGAGAGTGAAGGGAAGGGGAAAGGACATTTCTTTTTCAGAGACCAGAGTGAATTAGGAAATAGGAAGGGAAGATGTCAAAGGGAGGTGAGAAAGGAAGAAAAAACTCAATAAATAGCCTCTTTTTTTCAGTAAAAAAATGATGTGAACTAATCAGTAGGGACAGAGGTGTCATTTGAGGCTTAAGGAGAGAATTTTAAAAGATTTAGAAAGTCTCTATGATGAGTCAGATAGAGAATCATTATGAAGAAATATGGAGGATTACCTTGTTACAATGAGGGTCCATATGTTATTAGACAATATAAATTTGTAGAAGATCTAGTCAGCATGATTTTGTGACTTCCTGCAGTTCTAATTAGCAATGCATTAGTAAAAGTGAAGGAGTCAGATGTTAAGAATAATCCAAGGCTATAGTTTGGTGAGGCATGATTTATAGGTCAAGAGAACAAGGGGGTTGCAAGTTGAGGATAGCATAAAACTAAACTGATTTATTGGGTGGTCAAGGCTGAGAAGAGAAGAGAGCGGAGCCAGAGCAGGGATGATGACTGGGAAAGAACTAAAGGGTGGAGACTTGTCAAAACAAAGATGTTGTAGAAATACTAGTCTCTAAATTGTAACTCAATGAAGAGACTCTTTAAGCCTCAAGTGGTGGACACATACATGTTGTATAACATATATTATGTATAACATATAATAGACATGTATGGATTGTGTACATGTGCAAACATGTGAATATGTATATATGTGAAGTATATATGTGTGTATGTAAGTGTCTGTATATAAATATATAATATACACATATAAATATATTTGAACAATTCATTTCTTTTCTAATCCTAGCTTTATTGGATTTTTTTTTTGCATAAAACCTTGTAATTTTACGTAATCAAAATAATCCATTTTAGCAGTTGTGATCATCTCTATCATGACTTATTTAGTCATGAGCTTTTATCAGTAGATCTGATAGATTTTTCTACATTTCTCTAATCTGTTTCTGATTTGTTCTTTTATATCTAGGCAATATATGCATTTGGAACTTGGAATAAAAGATGAAGTGTTGATCTAAATCTAACTTCTTCCATCCTGCTGTTCAGTTTTCCTAGGAGTTTTTGTTAGATAAAGAGGGTTTATCCCTGTACTTGGGATCTTTGTATTTCTCAACTACTGGGACACTTGATTGGTGGCACAGTGGATTGAGCATTGGACCTGCAGTCAGGAAGACAAGCTAATATCTGGCCTTAGATACTTATTAGCTGTGTGACCCTTGGCAAATCACTTAACAGTTTGCCTCACTTTGTTTTTCAAAATGAGCTAGAGAAGGAGAACCACTGCAGTATCTGCTAAGAAAAGTCGAAATGGCATTACCAAGAGTCAGACATAATGAAATGACTGAACAGTTACAATAAGAGCACATGGTACATTTATTTGAGTCTCTACTTTGGCTCTCTGCTTGGTCCTAAAGAAATTAAAGCTGAGCCTTCTTTCCTTCTGCCTTGGTCTTTCGAGGATTGGTGTTCAGCCTCTGAACTCCAGCTCTTGTGACTAAATAACTGCTACTTCTCTCCAAATATCTGCATTAGCTAATTAGAGCTGCAGGAAGTCACAAAATCATGCTGACTAGATCTTCTACAAATTTATATTGTCTAATAACATATGGACCCTCATTGTAACAAGGTAATCCTCCATATTCCTTCATAATGATTCTCTATCTGACTCATCATAGAGACTTTCTAAACCTTTTAAAATTCTGCCAATCAATCCTGAACCCTTATTCTGCCCACCTGTATAGACTTGATCTTTTACAACACAGGTGTTAAACATGCATCCATGTGTGGGCCACAACACTCAAGTGTGGCTGAACCAAATGAAATATAATTGGAAACAATTTAACAAAATAAATACAAATACGATATAGATAATATTTATTTGTGGTTTTAGATAAGTTACATTATAGCATGTGAGCATTCTTATTTCCAGTAATGTATGGGGTAAGCAAATTATAGGACCTCTTGATAGTGTTAAATCCAGAGAGATACTTTTATAACCTAAGCGGCTCAAAGCTTACCACTTTCTTCTCTTCTATAATGTAGAGGGTTTGACTCTCCTGCTTTCTGCTTCCTGAATTCCTCTTATTTCGAACAAAGAATTTAGTGATTCTCTTTTTCCTTCTATAAATGAGAAATACAGCCCTGCCCCCTTTTTATAGTGTAGCACAGCTCACAGATACCAGGGAGAATGTTGGAATTATGGGAAATGGATATAGAAGTATTAGCTGTGAGTAAGATAAGAAATAAGCCCTTTGAGTTCTATAGAGAAGCATCTCCCAAGGGCAAGACTGAGACTAGATTTTTCAATGCAGATAGATATCCATAGATCCAAGATAGAAATTTCATGAAAGGAAAGCTCCTTTGCTTTTCTGGAGGAGGATACATTAGAGACCTGAGTTGAACATGCATGAGAACTGCTAAAGGGCTGGAAGAGGCATCTAAAGTGCATAGGATGAAGTATTTGATGGAAAGTGTCAGATGATCTGCTTTTGA
Organism: Myrmecobius fasciatus; assembly: GCA_023553655.1. Classification (NCBI taxonomy): domain Eukaryota; kingdom Metazoa; phylum Chordata; class Mammalia; order Dasyuromorphia; family Myrmecobiidae; genus Myrmecobius; species Myrmecobius fasciatus. Next base: position 317,182 of record JAJPUD010000738.1, on the reverse strand, counting down.
ATAGGTGCCATCTCTGATGGCATGAAACCATGAAATCACATATCAGGGAGTATTTCAAAGTGCTCTGCCACCTGATGGGTTATATTATTTTCATTAAAAAAAAAGCTTTTTATTCACAGTGACTACAAGGATGTAAACAAGAGTTCAAAATAAATAAGAATTACCAGATATTATAAGACATTCCTAAGTTGTAAGTGAAGTTAACTCCCCTATTTCTTCAGTTCCTTTTACTGGCCCACCTCTTAATTATTTCTCTTGTAAATTAATCCTACCTAACCAATCTATAGTATTCTTTTGATTCACAATGTTCTTGAATTTTCTACCAGTCCTAAATTTCATTTCTCTTCTGTCTTGCAGGTATGCCCTAAAGATCTAGGCAAATTAGTTTACTCTCGGGGGAGGGAGGGAAGGAGAGAGACAGACAGACAAACAGAGACACAGAGACAGAGTGATAGAGACAGAAACAGAAAACAGAGAAAAGGGATAGGGGAGAGACAGAGACAGAGAGAGACATACACACACAGACACAGAGAGAGACAGAGACAGAGAAAAACAGAGAGAAGGGGTAGGGGAGAGACAGAGACAAAGAAAGACAGAGACAGACAGAGAGAGAGACAGAGACAGAGACAGAGAGACAGAAAGAGGCAGAGAGAGACACACACACAGAGGGAGGGAGGGAAGGAGGGAGGAAAACAGAGATGGAGATAGAGAGAAATAGAGAGAGGGGGTAGGGGAGAGAGACAGAGACAGAGAAGGACAGAGAGACAAAGAGAGAGAGACAGACAGAGAGAGAGACAGAGACTGAGAGAGGGAGAAAGACAGAGACAGAAATACAAAGAGAGGGAGACAGAGACAGAGACACATACAGACATACACATGGGGAGAGAGAGAGAGAGAGAGAGAGAGAGAGAGAGAGAGAGAGAGAGAGATTAGAGTTAAAAGCTAGAAAGAACCTAGAGATCATTTAGCCCACCCTCTCATGCATGCATATGAAACAACAAATAATCAATAAGAGCTTACCATGTACAGAATCATATTCTAGGTTGTATAAATACAAAATGAAAAATAGTTCCTGTTCTCAAGGAGCTTACATTCTATAGGGATGAGAATGGTGATATATAACATTTAGATAGATAAATAAAATTTTTAAATTACTTGAAAGAGATTGAGAGCAGAAGAATAGCAGGCTAGAATCAGACTGTGAAGATCTTCAAATTCCAAACTGGACAGTTTCTACTTTAGCCTGCAGACAATAGGGAGCCCCTCAATAAGTCTGAGCAAAGTAAGGATATGGTAAGACCTATTTTGACAACTGGATGAATTGGGAAGAAGAGAAATTAGAAATAGAGAATCTAGTTAGGAAGCTATTGCAATAGTCCAGGTGAGAAGTGATAAGAGCATAAACCTTGGGAAGAAATTGTGGAGAGGGCTATATGAGTGGAGAGAAGTATGAATATATGAACACATGTATGCATGTATACTCATATGTAAGGATTGGGACTGGACCTGTGATTTCATTAGCACTGTGTTAGGAACTCCCAGTGAGGACATCTCTTATGCCAGTGCAGGTTGGTACTTTCTCTACATATAGACTTAGAGAGATGCCCAGATGATTGAACTATTAAATGACTTGTCCAGCCATGATATGCATAGCCTGTCTGAATCAGAGGCAGGATTTGAAACCAGGTCTTCATGGCTCTGAGGCCATCTTTCTATCCATTATGCCATACTAACTCCCCTGATCATTTATACAATTCTTATATATCACTCTTTCTTCCTAAGGGCAGCTAGATGGTTCAGTAGATAGAAAACCCGGGCTGGAGTCAAGAAGACTTGATTTTGGTTCTAGCCTCAGACACTATCTGTGTGACCCTGGGTAAGTCCCTTACCCCTATTTGCTCAGTTTCCTCATCTGCATAATGAGCTGGAGAAGGAAATGACAAACTACTCCAATATCTTTCCAAGAAATCCCAATCGGGGTCACAGAGAATAAAAAATGAACAACAAATTTCTTTGTAATTTTTTAAGTGATAGAGATGTAGTTTCTTGGCAAATCTGTAGGCCTGTGTGTGTTCTCCAAAGTCTTGATTATCCAGAATGTATTAATTACCTCTGCTCTAAATCCATTATGGTTAATGTAAGATGATGAGGGCAGCAGTTAAGTTTTACACTGTCTGTCACTACCTTGCCACCCTTTCAGGAAATCCATGAAAGGTTTCATTTTAGGTCATAAACTAGGAATAACATTTCTTAATTCTACATGATATTATGAAAATTATGATTAATGGGAAAAATCTGTGGGTTATTTCATCTCACAGCATACTCTGTTCTAGAAACCAAGTACTAACATGCATTTCAATCATGTGTTGTATATACTATTTCATGTGCAGGACTAAATTTGCATATTAGAACAAAACCATTCTCCTTTAAAAAATGAATATTGAGGGAAAATGATTCAAGAAGTGTTAGCTGAACCACAGTTTCTGATATTAGCCAAGAAACTGACTTTACAGAGTACAGAAATAAATGATGTTCCTTTAATCACTGCATAAAGAACTTTTAGGTAAGAGTCATATCTCCTTTAAGCACTAATTCTGATTGCTTAAAAATTTTTAACAGCACTGGTAAATAGATCATTAAAGTATGTACAGTGAAATGGGAAGAGAGGTACTATGCTTCTCAATTATCTTTCTCTTAAAAGAAAAGTTTTATCAATGCCTTGGGTTGGTCGCAGGAATTTTTTTCTTTCCCCTTCACCCTCCAGAAATGAATCTTCCCTAATAATAAAGAAAAATGGTTAGGTGAAAATAGCTATCATGGTGAGCATAATGTAGTAATGTATACAACATTTTATCAAAGAAATCCTTCAGTGAGAGGTAGGTTGCATTATCTATTTTTTGGACTATCCCTGCTTTTTTTTTTTTTTAATATCAAGGTTCAGATTCCATTTAGTACTCTTTCATTTTACATTGTTGTAATTGTATATTTTTTTTGGTCCTACTCATTTTATTCTTCATCAATTCATAACAATCTCCTCATGTTTCTCTATATTTCTCACATTCATCATTTCTTACTAAACAATTACAATCAATTCCATTACCCAATCAAAAGATTATAAGCTGTTTTTCAAATGATGTTCATCCATATTGTTTCTAAGTCTTTGCTCCTCAAGAAGTGCCACTATTACCATTTTGGTGTAAATTGATATTTATTTCTCTCTTCAACCTCCATGGGGTATTCCAATTGCCTCTTGTATGGAATGTTAGTTCCTAGTCACATAATTTTTGGGCTTTTAACAATAAGTTCAGCGATTAGAATATAACTTAGAAGTTATCCATTTCAACTCCATTGTTTTACAGATATATAAACTGAAGGCCCAGAGATGAGATGACTTCCCCAAGATGACACTAGTAGTAAAGAGTAGCCCTAGTACTTGAACCCAGGTCATTTGACTGAAAATCGAACTTTCTATAATATTATGCATCCCCCTTTCCCCTAAATGTTCAGGTGCCCATGTCTATCAACATACCTCTTTATCCAAGCTCTCTGATCCTATGTGGTTTCCTTTTTTAGGTATATTACTATTCCTTGGGACTAGATCATGATACTATGTACTTTTATATCATCAGAGAAACCATTAAATTTCCTAATCATTGATTAAGAGACTATATTCAATATTATTGTTACTAGTTCTGAGGGTATAAAGATAAAAAATGAAACAGTCCTATACTGAGAAAAATCAGTTCTTAACTGGTTAATGGAAAAAGTTGCTTGTGCTCTGGATTTTTGTGTAAGAAGTTAGATTTGGCATGCTAAATGGTGTTAGCTTTATTTTACATCTAAGAGTATTAGGAAAAAGCTGCATGTGCCTCAAACTACACTAGTTATTCATTATCTAAGTTCTAATCCTGTTTGCAAAATGTTTCAAGTGAACAAGGAGATAAGGTCTGTCTCAAAAGGAAACTATTGGACTGACACTTAGGATTTGCTTTTTTTTTTTTTTATGAGAGCGATTGGAAATTAAACTAATTAGTAAAGCAGCTTCTCCTTTTCCTGAACCAAAAGCCAGACATACAAAATTAAGAAAATAGAGATAAATCCTCCTAGGACCAATCTTCTTCATTCATCTTTCTTTTTCCCTACTCTTCTTAATCCATATGCCTTTGCATTAAGTGTCTGGATATTTCAGGAAAAAGGCATTTTTACTTGACCCGGTGACTTTCTCTTTTTTTCTTCATTTTCAAAATTATATTTTCTGTCATTTTCAGCCCAGTGCTGTCATTAATCTATGCTGGTTCTTATTTCACTCTATAAACTTTTTATCTATAAACATCTTTCTTCTATTCATCCAGTTTTAAAATCTTAAAATCATTTTTATTCCTTCTCTTTTCTTAATCTTATAAGCAAGTCTTAAAGATTCTGTCTTTAAAATGTCACTTAACCTCCATCATTTTGATATTTTGCACTGGATGTCCTGTAGGTATCTCAAACTCAATCAATATACCCAAAACACGATTCAAAACCCTTTTCTCTTCCAAAGTTCTCTCCTTCAGGGGACCACCCTCATTCCAGTAACCTAAATTCTCAATTTTGGAGTTATCCTCAGCTCTTTATTCTGACTTACCCCATATTCCTAATTAGTTACTAAATTGTGTTTTTTTTTTATGCCTTCATTAATTTCTTTTAACTATCCACTTCTTTCCACTCTAATTGGCCACTGTCCTATTTCAGAACCTTATCACCTCTTTTCTGGATCATTATAATAATTGTCTCTCTATCTTTCTATCTATGCTTTGCCTCATTTGATTCTATTTTTAACACAGCATAGGTATGATCCTGTCACTCTTACTTCTAGTGGTTCCGTATTGCCTTTAGGATCAAATATGATTTTATGATTTAGCTTTTAAAAGACTTTTACCAACCTACTCCCAAAATATGTTTCCAATCTTTTTTTTTTCCTGAGGCAATTGGGGTTAAGTGACTTGCCCAGGGTCATACAACTAGGAAGTGTTAAGTGTCTGAGACCAGTTTTGAACTCAGGTCCTCCTAACTTTAGCGCTGGTGCTCTATCCACTGCATCACCTAGCTGCTCCCTCTTTCCAATCTTGAAACATATTACTCTTTTTCTTGAACTCAAGGGCTGTTAGGTTGCTTTTATTATTTCACCTACAGACACAGATATAGACACAGACACAGACACACACAAACACACCACACACACACACATGCACATACTTCCATCTCCACTCTCTGTCTTGGCCCAGGCTGCCCCTCCCCATCCCTGAAATGCATTCCTTCCTTACCTTTGCTTCTTAGAATTCCTTGTTTCCTTCAAAACTCAGTTCAAATGCTATCTTCTACATGAAACCTTTCTTAATTCCCCCAGAAAATAGTGCTTTCTTCTCCATTCCCTTGGATTTTTTTTGCATATTTTATACATATATTTGTTTGTGTGTGTGTGTGCGCGTGCGTGCCTGTTGCCTTTTCCTATAGAATACAAGCTTCTATTTCATTTAAATTTTTATATTCCCAATGTCGGGCACAATCAGTGTTTAATAAATGCTGATAGATTGATTATTTTCTTTGCATATTCTATTACTGCCCTTAGTCCAAGCCCTTAGATTACTCTTGCATTCTATTATAGCCTACCAGCTAGTCTCCCTGCCTCTGATCTCCCCTCTGATGAAACACAACTTCTAAGTTTATCCTTTTTAAATACCATTGCCATTGTCCTACTTCCCTGTAGGAAAGACTTTCGTTTTTGCTCACTGTCTACAAATTCCATGAAAAACCAATTCTAAGTCTTTAGTCTAAAATTCAAGGTTCTTCAAGTGTGACCTTGATCTATCTTTCCAGACTTGTTTGCCATTACAAATCCTTCTCACCACTGATCCAGCCATTCTAGAAGCTAATTTGGAATTATGCTCAAAGGGCTATCAAACTGTGCATAGCCTTTGATCCAGCAGTGCTGTTACTGAGTGTGTCTCTTAAACAGATCATAAAAGAGTAAAAGGACCCACATGTGCAAAAATGTTTGTGGCAGTTCTTTTTGTGGTGGCAAAGAATTGGAAATCAAGTGGATACCTATCAGTTGGGGAATAACTGAATAAGTTATGGTATATGAATGTAATGCAATGTTATTGTTCTATAAGAAATGATCATCAGGATGATTTCAGAAAGGCCTGGGGAGACCTACATGAACTGATGCTGAGTGAAGTGAACAGAACCAAAAGAACATAGTGCACAGTAACAGCAACATTGTGTGATGACTAACTATGATAGAAATAGCTCTTCTCAGCAGTATGGTGATCTAAGACAATTCCAATAGATTTGGGATGGAAATTTGCATTTGCACCCAGTGAGATTGAATGCAGATCAAAGCATACTATTTTCACATTTTTTGGTTGTTTACTTTTTTGTTGTTTTTCCCTTTTGTTCTGATTTTTGTTTCACAACATGACTAACATGGAAATATAGTTAAAATGATTGTATTGTATAACCTATATCAGATTGCTTGCCGTCTTGGGGAGGGGAGAAGTAAAGGAATGAGTGAGAAAAAATTGGAAGTCAAAAAATCTTACAAAAATGAATGTTGAAAACTTTATAGATAATTAGAGAAATAAAATACTACTAAAGTAAAAAAAATCCTTTATAACAGTTTAATAATGATAAATATGATTTAATTCAGCAAATATTCATAAAGACTCTATTAGTTGTCACTTAACCTTCTTTGGCTTCCATTTTCTCACTGGTAGAATGAAGGCACTGAGTCTTTCTGACTCAAAGTCTAGTGCTCTATCTGCTAAACTACATTGCAATCTCTCATACAGGCTGTGGCCTAGCTCTCTAGAGCCCTTTCATACTCTATCTTCTATTCCCAACTCAGCATTGTGTCTCCTGCCTCTTTCCCTCTGCAAGATTCTCTAGTCAGATGCCTTACTCACCATTCCCAAACCCACCTTGGCTTTCCCATCTCTATACCCTTGCTTATGCCATTCATTCTGTGAAATAATCTGCTAAATAAACCACCAAGTTTGTTTATTTTTCTTTTCTCCTCAATAATTTTAAGTGGAGGGGGCAACTAGGTGGTGCAGTGAATAGAGCACCAGCCCTGAAGTCAGGAGGATCTGAGTTCAAATCTGGTCTCAGACACTTAACATTTCCTAGCTATGTGACCCTGGGCAAGTCACTTAACTCCAATTGCCTCAGCAAAAAAATAAAAAAAATTTTAAATGGATTCCTCCTTCTTCTAGAATAGAATAAAAATTCATAGGATCATAGATGTAGATCTGATAAGGAGCTTGGAGGTCACAAAGTCCAACTCATTCTTTTACATCTGAGGAAACTGAGGCACAAAGAAATTAAGTGACTTGAGAGTCACAGAATTAGTAAGTGTCTGAGTCAGGATTTGAACACAAGTCTTCCTGACTCTATGGCCGGTGCTTTATCCATATCTACATAGCACTGTAGCTTTTCACTGGTTTCTTCTAGCCTACCTTTCTAAACTTATTATACACTATACCCTTTCGTATACTCTCTGTTTCAGCAAAACTGGGGCTTTGTTGCTCAATTCAATATTACATCTTCGGCTAGTTTCCTTTTGTACAGATAGTTCTTCAGGCCTAGAATCTCCTCTCTCCTCACCTTAAATTCCTCCTTTACTTTCAAGGCTCAACTCAGACTCATTGTCCTCTGTGAAGCCTTCCCTGACCAGCTGAGAATATCTCATTATTAGGAGTCTATTTCATATATATATATGTATACATATATATATATATATATGCATAGGTATGTCTATGTATGTGTATATACATATATAGGTATATATGCATATGTGTGTATATAATACATGTATAGGGTTATATCACACACACACACACACACACACACACACACACACACACACACACATCCATTAATTTCATTTGAAATAGGTAATACAAAGCAATGGACAACTATGTGGTATACCACACCAGTCCTTGAGTCAGAGAACCTGAGTTCTTATCTGGTTTCTCATGTCTGCTCTCAGACACTAACTAGCTATATGACCCTGGGAAAGTCACTTAACCCTAATTGCCTTAGTTTCCTCATCTATAAAATGACCTGGGAAAGAAAATAAAAAAAAAAAATTCAAGTATCTTTGCCAAAAACAACAACAACAACAACAACAACAAAAAAAAACAAATGGGGTCATGAAGAGTTGGACATGACTAAAACTGACTAAACAATGTGTATTGAAAAAGAAGCTATAGGGGCAGCTAGGTTGTGCAGTGGATAGAGCACCAACCCTGAAGTCAGGAGGACCTGAGTTCAAATCTGATCTCAGACACTTAACACTTCCTAGCTGTGTGACCCTGGGCAAGTCACTTAACCCCAATTGCCTTAGTAAAAAAAAAAAAAAAGAAAAGAAAGAAAGAAAATGCTATATTCCTAAGACAAATTTCCTTGCCAGAAATTTTATTACTTGTTATATAAATAAATCATGAGTAGAGGGATACCCTTGCCCCATGACAAGAATTGTTTCAGTAAAACCCAGGTAAAATGTATCATCTTAGTCACTTTGGCCCATGTGGAGATTATTCCCATGTCTCTAAAGTCCCTTCCTCAGTGATAAGGAAGTCACACATGGTTATAAGCCATCTACCCAACTCTAGTTGACAAGGCTGTTTAGGCACCGGGGGTCCATAACACACAAAAGATTAATAACCCTGCCTTCAATGGAGTATCGATTATAATCCCCCTCCTGAAAAGTCTGTTCCTTTGAATCCTGAGGAGAGAGAATTCCCCCAGTAGACTCTGGCTCTAAACTTACCTTGTAGGGAGGGACTTTGTTACCAGAGGATTTGTGGAATTGGTTATCATCATACCGCCTTGTATCCATTTTTGGATTTATATGTATGCATGCATGCATGCTTATATGTGTTTATACATACAAACAAATATAATACACATATCTGTATGGGTATATACATGGTGTATGTGTGTATTATACACATATCTTGTCATCCTTATTAGATTCTAAGCTTTATGAGGGCAGGGACTGTGTCATATCTATTTTTCTTCTCTGCTATGGCTATTGCCAAAATCTTACACAGGGTAGATGTTTGTTGATTTGATTTGGTTTGAGGGAAAATGAAAGTGACTAAGGAGCTAATGGAGCAGACAAGCATTAGCACTGCTAGCAGAAGCAATAGCAAATTTAGTAAACCTTAACAGCAGGCATTAGCATCTGAAAACCTTAGAGGACTAAAGATATTTATATAGATAATTCAAAATAAAAACATCCCCACTTTTGCCTCAGTTATCCACTTATATCATGCTTTATCTGTGGACCTGCCTTTATTCCCAATGTCACTTTGTTTATGTCCATTAAAGGAAAACCTGACCCCTTCATTGTGGTTGGTTACATAGATTACATTCATTAATTTTATAAATATATGCAAATACCAATTCAATCTGCTACAGAGAGGAAGGAAACTATAAGGCCTCAGTAAAAAAATGTTTCATGAATACAGCAAAACACAAAACCTGAAAGAGCCATGATGATGATATTTAATTATCTGGAGGTTTTTTGCCTTTTTGCTTTTTCATGGAATTACATAGTGCTATAATTGGAAGAGACCATAGAGGCCACTTGGTCCAACATATTCATTTTTTAAAGGTGAGAAAGCTCAGTAACTTACCCCCTATTGAGTTAGTTGAAGGGTCTGGACTAGAATCCATGTGCCTGATGTCTTAGTATAATGCTCATACATTGGCTATCCATGTGGACTAGTAGCTGTATAATTTTTGCAATGGCAGGCTCCTTTATTTTTATGGAATGCAGAAGAACATAGAGTACACAGCAGGGAGGATCTCAGCAATCCTGCTTCTGTCCTTCCTCTGTGTGCTTTCTTGGCTCTTGGTCCGGCTCAGCTGTCCTTGCCCAGCTTCTAGCCTGTGGTCTATCTCTGTCCCTTTGCTCTCCTCCAGGCTTGTCTTTCAATGACCTCTTCATGGCCCCTTCCACAGTTCCTCTTTTTCCATTTTCTACCATATGGAGCAAGCTCTTGCATCTCTTTCCCTCATCAATTCTCCATGTGCTATTCTTGATACTTTCAGGGACACATGGATTTTTTTTTTGCCTCCTTTGGTTTCTTTCTGTCCTTCTTTCTCCTGTTATATATTTTATTGGAATTTTGTAAACCATCTTTAAATTTTTAGATGATTGACTTGGGAAGATAGACAGCTCAGTACAGTAAAAAAGAGAGGAGAACTTGTGGGTTGGGAGTATAGCACAGTGATATCAGATTCAATTAGAAATGGGGTCCACTAATCCATACTTAAGGATTCCTGTGGGTTGCATATTGACTTAGTTTTTGTTGTTGCTCTTTTTTTCCTGAGGTAATTGAGATTAAGTGACTTGTCCAGGGTCACACAGCTAGGAAGTGTTAAGTATCCGAGGTCACATTTGAATTCAGGTCCTCCAGACTTCAGGTCTGGTGCTCTATCCACTGCACCACCTAGCTGCCCCAACTTAGTCTTAAAATATAATTTATCTACATCTTATTGTATTTTTGTTTTGTTAAGTGAATGGAATGCAAGCTTCCATGATTACCTTGAGAAGATTGTGAGGATTGGATGTTATAATTGACGTGAAAGTGTTTTTAAAAGTCCCACAAATGGAAGGGACCAGTATGATTCTCATTATTACATTCTAAAAGTAGCTTTGTCATTATTGACTGGCTATTAAAATAGATTGCTGTATGCTTGAACAATGAAGATAAATGAATTTATACAGGCAGAGTTAAAATAAATATTTACCATCACTTGATACATACATTAACGTTCTATATAATAGGATTTGCTATTTTTGTTAATTACATTAGCATACTTTTTCAGTACTTCTGATCTCTCTTCTTCAAATCACAGAGCAGAATGAGGTAAAAGCCATGCTAATATTTCACTGAACTCTTTTTCTTAAGCTCTCTCTATTGTGGTAGTTCTCCTTGCACCAGGTTTTAAAGACCAGCCTGGTTGACCTCTGGCAGAAGCCATAGCCCAAAAATTCTCTCTTCATTGATCCTTGTCAGTCAGTCAGTCAATAAGTAAACAAGCATTTATTCAATACTTACTATGTGCTAAATGCTGGATCTACCACACACACACACACACACACACACACACACAAAAGCAAAAACATCTGTGCCATGAAAACCCATGTTCTAGTGGGGAGACAACATGCAAAAAAAATTGTTCATTTGTGAATGGAAGATATCTTCTCTCATTTCAGAAGAAAGGCTCTAGCTGCTGAGGGGAGCTGGTAGGCTTTGAACTCAGTTTTGAAGGAAACACGAGAATCCAGGAGGTGAAGGTGAGATGAGAGAATACAATACAATGGAGAACAGTTAAGGAAAAAGTCTAGAGTCATGAAATGAAAGCACAAAAAGAAAGCTAATGATGTTGGCTTCTAGAGAATATAGAAAGGAGTAAGGTGTAATAAGATTGACAAAATAGGAAAAGAACATCTCTAGTCTACTCTTAACGGAGAAAGGCAGCAGAACTAGAAGCTGCCACTAATACCAAGCCCTTTCCCCACTCAGCAGCTTTTCTTATTCCCTTGGGGGAAATAAATTCCCTAAATGGTGCAGTGAATAGAACAAACTTGGAGACAGAAAGACTCATCTTTCTGGGTTCAAATAGGGCATCAGACATTAACTATCTGTGGGAGCCCGGGTGAGTCACTTACCCCTGTTTGCCTCAGTTTCCTCAATTTGTAAAATGAGTTGGAGAAAGAAATGGCATACCACTCCATTAACTATCAAGGAAACTTCAAATGAGGTCTAAAAGAGTTGGGCAAAACTGAAATGATTGAACAATGATAACATCTCCTTAATTGAATTACCACTCAGGAATAGATGGCACCCCCTGTTAGTTCATCCCACATGCTATGAGGGACAATAATCATCTCTTCTCTTCCAATGGATCATTACAACCCCCTCCACATATGACACAAAATCACAAACTCCTAACTATTATCTGGGTTCTTTCTACTTCCCTACTTTGAATCACATAGTCTTAAAACTCTTCATTTTAATCACCTTTGAGATTGTCAGCATCTTCTCCCTCCTTTAAGTCAGAAATCTTTCTTTTTTATCTATTTACTTCATACCCTTCCTCAATTTGTTTGCATGACTATGAATAAAGAGCTGAATACTTCCTCAGAATAAAAAAGTGGACTCAAGTAATCAAGGAGATCTTGGTTCAAACTCCAATTTTTGCCCCAACTTGCATAACATAAGGTGAGTGACTTTCTAGGTCTTAAGTTTCAACTGTGAAACAAGAGGCTAGACCTAATCAACCTCTGGAGGCTAGCTCTTGAGTCTATAATTTTATGATTCAATAAACACTTCTACTTTTGCTGGCTCCTTCTCTTTCCCCTTCCAGCTTCAACTTTGTGCTTACCTTCAGTAGGTACCTTATGCCCATCTGCATACCCTTTCTGGGCCAAATGCTCTAAAGCCTCAAAACTGGGAGGAACCTAAGAGATCTTTTAGACCAATCCCCTCATGTTTTACCTGATAATTTGAGATCCAGAGAAGTTAAGGGAGTTTACCAAAGCTTGGTCAAGGTACTTCCTCTATGGGCATCAGTTTCCACCTTGACAACATGCACTTCTTTAACATCAATTGTAGGTCTAAATCTTATGATCATATGGTTGGAAAAGGCCGCCTTATTCATACTCTCTCATCTCTTTTGGATAACATTTATATTTTAAAATTAGCTTTCTAGAGAAAATGTTTCTACTTTTCAATCAGTCAGCAACTAGTCCTTGTACTTAGCAGTGGAGTGCCAAATAAAAATCAAACATTCCCTGCTGTCCAAGAAGCTTACATGTCCTCAGATCTGGGAAGGATCTTTTGTTTTCTGACCCTGATAGTCTAATGTGGGAATTTCACAATGGGGGAGAGGAAGGAAAGTGTTATGACCAGCTAAATGGGGCTGATATCCTTTGCTCAGAGGGGCCTAAAATTATGCCTATTTGCCAAGTCCATGTAAGGGGTAGCAGAAGACCACTAAGGTATGCCCAGTCTTCCTTTATTGCAGATTTCTTCCTTTCTTCTAATCCACTATCAGTAAGTGCTTTAACCTGGGCCCCCTATGTTATTCCTCTAATAATTCTCCCTTGAGAAAATGTCATATCTACAATGGCAGAGGAAAATTCTATACCCTTTTAGGTTTTAGTAAAAAATTCTACACCACCAGTTCCCAGACTGATATGTCTTGCTTTCTGCCATATTGTTTAGTTCTATATCTTCCTTAGTAGCCTTCAAGTTTGTTCTGCCACTGACTCAAAACAGCTATAGTAAAGATGAAGTTTACCTTTCCCCAAACCCTTTCCATTGTCTAATTTCTCCTCTTCTATGACAAAGCTCCTCATAATAGTTGTTATTTCCAGAACAAAGTCATATGTTAATTTTAGAGTATGCTGACATTTATAATAGACTGACAGGAACTGTCTTTCTAAATCAAAAAGTAGAAATAACTCCTGGGTGCAACAGCAGCAGTTGCAGGATACTGTGGATATAAAAACACAGTGAAACTATATTTTCCACCCACTTCCTTAATTTAGATGGTTGGTTTATCATTTTGTGTGCCTTAGTCCCCCTTTATCACATGATAACACATTGAAAGTACTTGAAAGGAAGAAGGATTTGGAACCAGAGGATCAAAATTTAAATCTCAGGTCCAAAATTTACCAATCTTGGGCCAATCAATTAGTTTCTCTGGTCTCTGGTCTTAGTTTCCTCATCTATAAAACAGTGGGTTGAGTTAAAATATTTCTAAGAGTCCTTTTCCACTCTAAATCCTTTATCATTTTCTGTGGAACAAGTTGTGTGCGCAAACTTAAGTTGAACTAGGTGATGGAACACATTCTAGTTTGAGTCTTTCTTCAAAAAGCCTTGTTTGATTGGTTGAGCTACTGGCAGTCATAAGGAGACTTCTAATTACAGAACAGATTCTTCTTTCATGGGGCATAGGTTCTACTGATCTCCAGGAAGATACAAAATCCTTGCTGTTCCCAACACAAAATGTTTCCGCCATCTGCTCCTTCTCTTCCCTTAACTTTAATGCTTTTTATTTTTTTCTCATTCTGATGATTACCCTCAGGGAGAAAAACCTCAATTAGGCTTTCTAATCTCCATTTTAACAAGAAAGGCAGGAAAGCAATGAGCTGCTGTGGGGTGCAGGTGGTGATAGGGATGCATGAAGCCAGAGCCCATACAAAAGGCACGAGGCATCAAATATTCAAAACCTAAAATCTCAAGCATAGGAGACAGTCATCTGTTCTCAACCTAGATAAACAACTGTTTGGGAACAAAGAGGGATTAGATTTTTCTGGTCTGGTTTTAGAAAATAGACCTCGAGTTTTGGGTAGAAGTTATAAAGTGTCCAATTGAGGCTTGATGTCAGAAAAAGCTGCCTCACAATGAGAGCTCTCCCAAAGTGAAATGGGCTGCCTCCAGAGGTGTTGAATTTTTCTTCCTTGAAAATCTTTAAACAGAGACTGGATGACATGATGTACACAGTCTCCCAATAGAATATGAATTCTTTTAAGGCAAGAGTTGTTTAAATTTTGTCTTTATATTCCAAGAGACTAGCATGGTGCCTTGTACAAAGTAAGCATCCACTAAATGCTTGGAGAATAGTTTCACTCTTCCTCACATATGACAATCCATCTCCTGCCCTCCTCCTTCTTTACCTCCATCTTTGTAAATCCCTGGTTTCCTTTAAGACTCAGTTCAAAGACCACTTTTTGCATGAGACTTTTCCTAGTATGTACAATGGCTACAGTCTCCTTTATGTTCCCTTGATGGTACTGATGAGGTAGGGGTAGCAATACAAAATAATCATGTGACAAATTCACAATGGTCATTCTATTTGGCAAAAGGTAGATTTATTTGGGGGAATAGGTTACTGACAAAAATAAATAGTAAAATAGAAACCAGGAGGGACAAATATGAAGTTCCCAAGGAAAACTCACAATTAAGCAGGAGAAAGGAAATACTCCATGATCCATAGAGGAATTTAGCAAACTAACCAGAGTTAGCTGGAGTAAGGAGAAAGGCACCATTAAAGGGAAGGCACCATGAGGGAGAGAAAGAAAGTAGCTCATAGTGGGATTAGTCCTGAAAAGAACTTAGAAAAGACCTTCATCATGAGTAGATCTTTTCATAGAGGAAATAAAACCTTGGGGCTTTTCAGCATAGAAAAGGTGAAAACTCAGAGAGAAGATCAAAGGACCAGTTGGAATGTCCCTGGCAGACCAGGAACCAGACCTGTCTAAAGATATACTAATCAATATCTCAAAGGTTGTTTAAAGATGCATAATGGTTTGCAGGATGAACAAATGAGTTCCATTCTTACAATCACTCTGTACAAAAAGGATAGTCTGGGAATTTGATTATATCTGATAATAACTTGTTGGGCTTCTTCCTGACAGGAGAAGAGAGTAAGTCACATCAGTAGCTTTATATGGAGAAATTGTCTCACCCAGTTAGGTGTAAGCTCTTTGAAGTCAGGGACTCGTTTATTTAGACATTTATATAGCAGTACTGTCTCACCCAGTTGGATGTAAGCTCCTTGAGGACAGGAATTCTTCATTTTTGTCAATGTATCTCTAGGACTTAAAAAAGCACTTGGTACAGGGAGGCTTAATAAATGATTGTTGATTGATAAACAACACAAAATATATACATCCTCATTCCAGGGAAGAGAATTTCTGACATCAAAATGGGTTTATTTATTTTAAAATATTTTAAAATGTTCCTTATTATAGCCAACCTTGCTCCATCCTGGGTGGCTATGAACCTTGCCTAGTCCTTTTCTTGGTTCTGCATAAATAAATAATCATAATAATAAAATAGAAGATTAAAACCATTAAAACAAACAAAAAAAAGTGTATAAAGAACTAGTCCTATGATGACCTTCCCTTGGCCATTAAGTTTTAGTAGCTTCCTATTTATTCTAGTAAAGTGCTTAGCACAATACCTGGCAAGTAGTAAGTACTATATAAGGATTAATGATGATGATGATGATGACATGATAAAATAGAAACTTCTCTGGCATTTTAAAACTCCTCACAATATAATTCTAGTTTATCTCTTTTGTCAACTGCTGAGAGAGTGATCATTTACTTTGAATCTACTTACTATTTATTCCCCAGACATAACTTCCCATATCCTATCCATGTGCCTTAACATAGGGAGTTCTATGCTTGCAATGACTTCCTTTTTCATTTGATCCTTTTGGAGGCGCTATTTGCTTTCCAGGCTCACTTCATGTTATACTTTTTTCAAGAGGCCCTTCCCCCTCTCTCCTATTGTTAGTACCAACCTTGCCTTTAGATAACTTTGTATTTATCCTGTTTACTGATTTGCGAACTATTGAATCTTTCCAGTAGAGTATAAATTCTTGAAAGACAGACCTCATCTTGCTTTTGTATTTGTATTCCTGCTGTTGCCTACATGCATGGCATATTGTAGATAGCAAATGTTTATTGATTGATCATTTGACTCTGAGCAAAGAAAAGTCATCACTTCCTCTGTGCCAGGAACAAAATTGTTTTACAGCAAGATTTCCTAAACTGAGGTTAAGTCTCCTCAGGCTTCCACAAATAGATTTCATGAACTTAGATGAGGGAAACATCCATCTTTAATTTCACTAACTTTTAACTGAAATTTAGCATTTCCTTCAGTTGCGAATGTTGACAACAATATATAGTAATTCATAGACTTCACTGGAATGCCAAAGCAAGCTCCTTGGGGAAATGAATCTTCAGGACCTAGAAAAGCACCTGGTATAGGGAGGCTTAATAAATAATTGTTGATTGATAAATAACACAAAATAAGTACTTTTTAATCTGATTTTTTGAGTTCCTTTTAATCTGATCTGGTACTTAATAATTATTTAGAAGAAAAATTCCACATTCACCACTCATTTAAGAGGTGTTGGGCATGTAGAAAAGGCTCAATAAATAAGATAGGTCATGTAGGCTATTTCCTCCTGAGAACAAAAGCCATCCTATTGCATTTCAGTTGGAGCTAAGATTAGAAATAAAAGAGATCTGAATTCAAATGTATTACATGTTACCACTTGTGGGGATGGAAAATGACAGTGATCTATTTTCTCTGTGGCTGTCAGAGGCAATCACTTACAGATTTGAAATCTGAGTATCCTGTGGACTGAAATCAACAGTTATTTCTTGAATGCCTACACTAATAATAACTGACATCTAGGATGATTTGTGATTCCTAGACCAACTCTAAGATTCTACTATGCCAGGTTATCTCTAAAATCATATAAAGAGTCCAAGATTTGGTCTTCTTGCTTAGGGTAGTAGAACATAAAAGCTTATTCATAAATAATCACAGAAAAGGGAGATATGGAATAATGCAGTTATAGCATAAATTACAATGCTGTAGAAATACAAAGAAGGAAGGAACTACATTTGGCTGGGAGTGATCAGAGTCAGCATTATGGGGAAGGTGACGTTTGAGTTAAACCTTGAAAGAGGAATAGGACTTTGATAGATGAAGAAAACAATGGGACTATAGTCATTTTTCCTAAGCTAAATGAATGACATGAGCAAATATACGAAGTTGGGAAATACAATAAAAATTTGGGAAATAGCTAATAGTCCAGATGGTTTACAAATGCAGTTTGGATAGAGAAACAGAAGGAAACAAATGCATTGCATATAGTATATACTTTAAAATATATTAAATGAATAAATTATAATTAATAAGGAATGGAATTACCACAAGGCAGAAATGAGATTTATTAAAAATCACATTTTGTTCTTTTATAGAGAACATAATTCACTGGAGACACTTAATAATAATAATTAACATCCTCAATCTCAGAGTACATTTATATACATAAGTAGATCTGTGATCTCCTTGGACTAATTATTCCTTCCACCAGTACAGATTCCAACCCATCAGCAACCTATTGTTCTTGTTTTTCTACAAGTATTTCATAAAGGATTTATGTTAAAGACTTTCTTCTGCTGTGTTGCTCCTCAATTCTTGGGTCACACTTTATTTTATTTTAAATTTCAAAATATATTTTATTGATGTCTTTTGTTTTAATGTCAAGACTTGGAAAATGGTACTCTTTACCTTTTCTCCTAATCTTTATATACCCTCCCTTTGCCTCCATAGGAATTAAACTGCCTCTTATAACAAAGAAAAGCAAGCATCTGAACAAAAATTCCTTATATAGCAACCTCACCTGACAATATATACAACAATTGGCTTTACAACTTCCCACCTCTTTTCTAAGAGAATGAAGGCATGTTTCATTAGGACAATTATCATTTTTCAGTTACTCAGTTTGGTTATTTTTCAAGAATCTTTCATTTTCATTGTGATATAATGACCTTTTAATTCTTATTTTCCTCTGTATTAACTCATGAAAATCTTATGATATTCCTCTGTATTCCTCATTTCTTCCATCACAAAGATGTTCAAATCAGTCCCCAACTGATGGATTCCTACTTTCTTTACAATTCTTTGTTATCAGGGAAGTAATACCATTAACATTTTTGGCATATACATATACATACATATATATGTATATATGTATCTATATATATATATATATCTTTGTTTCTTTCCTAGACCTCTGGGATACATACCTAGTAGAAGGATCAATGTATCAAAGTGCTTAGTTACTTTTATTGCATACTTCCAATTTGAAGTCATAGCTTGTCCTAATTCTATCAACATATTAGTGGGCTTTTCTTTGAATACTTTTAATATTTACTATTCCTTTGTCATTTTTTGTCAATGAGCAGAATGAGAGAGAAATACTAAAGTTGTTTCAATCTGCATTATTCTTATTTGTGATTTGGAAGAGGTTTTCATATTGTCATTTTTAATTTATAATTTTTTTTTTTTGGAAAATTCTAATTCATATTTTTTGGTGTGTGTGAGAGAGACTCTTTTAATAGTCTGTGCAAACTAAATCTGTTCAGATAAAACATAGATTCTAAATAATAAATTCCAATAGAATTTTAGGATGGTCAGACAAGTTAGGAAACTGCCTGATATTACACAGATAAACTACCTTTAAATCAGGGTGTATACCTGTTTAGATGGTGCTTGGCTGGAAGCTTGTTACCAAACAATTTATTTCTCTTTACTATGTATCCAGACCATTTCAGTTTTAGTTATAATTGTCCCAATATATTTGGTGCTACTTTTCTCCTGCAAATCATCATTCAAATTGCATGTATAGAATTGTCTGCCTATGTTTGGCCCCACCTAAATATTTTCAGAATACATGCGTTGATTGAGAAGGGCTTCATATATGATGAGCCTTATTCTTATCTGGGAAGACCACTTAATTTACAGCTTAAAAGCCCCAATGTGGAAACTCCCCCTAATACTCAGCTACATTGAAGGCTCTAGAAGGAAAATTTTCATTTAAGGTAGAGCAAAACAAAACAAGAAACAAACAAACAAACAAACAAAAACAATGAACTGTGAGTCAAAAGATTAGGGTCCTAGTCCTGATTCTCCCATCACTTTGTTCCTTTGGCCAAAAAACAATGTTTGTGGACCTCAGTTTTGTAAAATTCCTTATGCCAGAGGACTTAAAAATCTTAGAAAATAACTCCTTGGCCCATTTGCCTGGAAGTTAATAAATGAGGGTACTTGACAAGAAGATCAAAAGTTTTATTAGCATCAGCCAAGGGCAGTTCCTAAGTGGATAACAACACAAGGGGAAATAATATACATAGATAACTGGTTTTACATAGCCTTTGGCTGACTTTATTGGAGGTATTCACCTGTGAGATGAAATTGCTCAGTCACTTACTTTATTTGGATTATTAAATAATAGGGATAGGATGTCAGTGATTTGGGGGAGATTGTGTTAGCCTTAGGATCTCAGGAGTTGTTGCCAAAGATCAGATTTGCTTCTGAGGGAAATTTTCTATATAGTTAATCCTATCAGATATCCTGAGAGATAAGGGAGGCCTTCAGGCTAAAATTCAATAAGGCTCACCTAGTTTGTGCTCATCTTAGAGACTATCTATATTTATAAAAATCCTGTAGTTCTGTTTTTTTATTTGTTTTATTTCTAAGGTTGTTTTTCTCTAGTGAAGATACTTCCCCTAAATAGACAGGCTATCTCATCAGTATCCTCATTTATAAATGATCTCTAAAGGAGAGCCAATAGGTATGTAGGAAGACTTAGAATCAGGAGAATTAAGGATTCTAGGTATTTAATATATATATATACATATATATACATATATATGTATATATATATATTTAATTAAAGCTTTTTATTTGCAGAACATATGCATGGGTAATTTTTCAACATTGAGCCTTGCAAAGCCTTCTGTTACAAATTTTTCCCTCCTTTCCCCCACCCCCTCCCCTAGATGAAAGGTAGTCCAATATATGTTAACTATATTAAAATATATGACAAATCCAACATTTGCATGCATATTTATACAATTATTTTGCTGCACAAGAAAAATCAGATCAAAAGAAAAAAAAATTTGAGAAGGAAAACAAAATGCAAGCAAACATCAACAGAGAGCTTGAAAATGCTATGTTGTGGTCCACACTCAGATCCCACAGGCCTCTCCCTGGGTGAATATGACTTTCTTCATCACTGAACAATTGGAACTAGTTTGAAACATCTCATTGTTGAAGAGATCCATGTCCATCAAAATTGATCATCATATAGTCTTCTTGTTGCCGTGTACAATGATCTCCTGGTTCTGCTCATCACTTAGCATCAGTTCATGCAAGTCTCTCCAGGACTCTCTGAAATCATCCTGCTGGTCGTTTCTTACAGAACAATAATATTCCATGACATTCATATACCATAATTTATTCAGTCATTCTCCAATTGATGGGCAATTTCCAGTTTCTAGTTTCTAGAAACTACAAAAAGAGCTGTCACAAACATTTTTGTACATGTGGGTCCCTTTAAGATCTCTTTGGAATATAGGCCCAGTAGAAACACTGCTGGGTCAAAGGGTATGCACAGTTTGATAACTTTTTGAGCATAGTTCCAAATTGCTCTCCAGAATGGTTGGATCCATTCACAATTTCATCAACATTGTATTAGTGTCCCAGTTTTCCCACCTCCCTTCCAACATTCGTCATTATCTTTTCCTGTCATCTTAGCCAATCTGACAGGTGTATAGTGCTATCTCAGAGTTGTCTTAATTTGCGTTTCTCTGATCAATAGTGATTTGGAGCATGTTTTCATATGACTAGAAATAGTTTTAATTTCATCATCTGAATATTGTCTGTTCATATCCTTTGACCATTTATCAATTGGAGAGTGGTTTGAATTCTTATAAATATGTCAATTCTCTATATATTTTAGACATGAAGCCTTTATCAGAACTCTTAAATGTAAAAATAATTTTCCAATTTATTGTTTCCCTTCTAATCTTGTCTGCATTAGCTTTGTTTGTACAAAAACTTTTTAACTTAATATAATCAAAATTATCTCTCTGGTGTTCAATTAAGAGTTCCAGTTCTTCTTTGAAAACAAATTCCTTCCTTCTTCACAGATCTGAGAGGTAAACTATCTTCTGTTCCTCTAATTTGCTTATAATATCACTCATGTCTAAATCATGAACCCATTTAGATCTTATCTTGGTATGTGGTATTAGGTGTGGGTCAAGCCCTAATTTCTTCCATACTAGTTTCCAATTATCCCAGCAGTTTTTGTCAAATAGTGAATTCTTATCCTAAAAGCGGGGTCTTTGGGTTTGGCAAACACTAGATTGCTATAGTTATTGCCTATTTTGTCCTGTGATCCTATCCTATTCCACTGATCGACTATTCTGTTTCTTAGCCAATACCAAATGTTTTGATGATCTCTGCTTTATAATATAGTTTTAGATCTGGCACAGCTAGGCCACCTTCATCAGCATTTTTTTTTTCATTAATTACCTTGAAATTCTTGACCTTTTGTTCTTCCAGATGAACTTTGCTATTATTTTTTCCTAGACCTGTAAAATAATTTCTCAGGAGTTTGATTGGCATGGCACTAAATAAGTAAATTAGTTTGGGTAGTACTGTCATTTTTATTATATTCGCTTGGCCTTCCCATGAGCACTTGATGTTTTTCCAACTGATTAGGTCTGACTTTATTTGTGTGGAAAGTGTTTTGTAGTTTAGTTCATATAGTTCCTGATTTTCCCTTGGCAGATAGATTCCCAAATATTTTATACTATCAACCATTATTTTAAATGGGATTTCTTTTTGTATCTCTTGCTACTGAACTTTGTTGGTAATATATAAAAATGCTACTGATTTATGTGGATTTATTTTGTATCCTGCAACTTTGCTAAATTTGTGAATGGTTTCTAGTAGTTTTTTTAGTTAATTCTCTAGGGTTCTCTAAGTATACCATTATATCATCTGCAAAGAGTGATAATTTGTTTTCCTCATTACCTACTCTAATTCCTTTAATCTCTTTTTCTTCTCTTACTGCCAAAGCTAACATTTCTAATACAATATTCAATAGTAATGGTGATGGTGGGCAGCCTTGTTTCACTCCTAATTTTATTGGGAACGGTTCTAGTTTGTCCCCATTATATATGATGCTTGCTGATGGTTTTAAATAGGTGCTACTTCGCTAGAAACTGGAAGCTGAATGGATGTCAATCAATTGGAGAATGGCTGAATAAATTATGGTAGATGAGTGTCATGGAATATTATTGTTTTGTAAGAAACGACCAGCAGGATGATTTCAGAGAGGCCTGGGGAACCTTGCATGAAATGATGCTGAGTGAAATGAGCAGAACCAGGAGATTATTATACATGACAACAAGACTGTGGCTCTCTTCAACAATGAAATGTTTCAAACCAGTTCCAATTGTTCAGTAATGAAGAAAGCCATATACACCCAAAGAGAGGGATATGAATGTGGACCACAACATAACATTTTCATGCTCTCTATTGATGTTTACTTGCATTATGTTTCTCTTCTCAGATTTTTTTTCTTGTTTATCCGATTTTTCTTGCACAGCAAGATAACTATAAAAATATGTATACACATATTTGATTTGTCAAGTATTTTAACATAATTAACATGTAGTAGACTTCCTGCCATTAGGGGAGGGGGACAGGCTAGGGGGGAAAATTTGTAACAGAAAGCTTTGCAAGGGTCTATGTTGAAAAATTACGCATACATATGTTTTGCAAATAAAAAGCTTTAATAAAATGAAAAAAAATAGATGCTACCGATTATTTTAAGGAAAAGCCCATTTGTTCCTATATTCTCTAGGGTTTTTAACAGGAATGGATGTTGGATTTTATCAAATGCTTTTTCTGCATCTATTGAGATAATCATATGATTTTTGTTAGTTTGGTTATTAATATAGTTGATTATGCTGATAGTTTTACTAATATTGAACCAGCCCTGCATTCCTGGTATAAATCCTACTTGGTCGTAGTGTATTATCCTGGGGATGACATTCTATAATCTCGTTGCTTGTTGCTTCCGTCTTTTAAGAGCTCACCTTGTATGAGCCTTTGATCTCAGAGGAGAGATGAATGAGGCAGGGGAACTCATAGAGTGTGAAAAGAGCTCCAGTTTATTATGCTGCACAGCCTTGTTGATATACAGTTTTGCAAGCGTGATCAGCGCGTGAACAGTAGACAATCCCCAACCACCATACAGAGAAGCTGCTTGTGGGCATTGTGTATGCATGGTATCTGCCAATGGGAGGAGAGCCGACCCAGCCATGTCAGCAACCTGCTCAAAGGCAAGAGACCCTGTCAAGGCATCCCTGTTCATGAGCAACTAGTTATGACCCTCAGGCTCTACCCATTCCCATGCCATGCACCAGTGCTCCTTGCTCAATAAAGGTGTTTCTGGAATGTGGCAGAAAACTTATTGTACACCACAGGTCAAGGTGGTCTCTGTACTTCCTCTCAGCAGAGTCCCATACCCTGGCAGTTGCTAATATTTTATTTAAGATTTTTGCATCATTATTTATTAGGTAAATTGGTCTATAGTTTTCTTTCTCTGTTTTCACCCTACCTGATTTAGCTATCAGCACCATATCAACATCAACATAAAAGGAATTTGGTAGAACACCCTCTTTCCCTATTTTTTCAAATAGTTTACATAGTACTAGAATTAATTGTTCTTTGAATGTTTGGTAGAATTCACATGCAAATCCATCTGGCCCTGGAGATTTTTTTCTTAGGGAGTTGATTAATAGCTTGTTCCATTTCTTTCTCTAAAATGGGGCTATTTAGATAATTTGTTACCTCTTCTGTTAACCTGGGCAATCTATATTTGTAGATATTCCTCCATTTCATTTAGATTATCAGATTTATTGGCATAAAGTTGAGCAAAGAAAATCCTAATTATTGCTCTAATTTCCTCTTCATTGGTGGAAAGTTCTCCCTTTTCATTTTTGAGACTAACAATTTGATTTTCTTCTTTCTTTTTTCTAATTAAATTAACTAAAGACTTATCTATTCTGTTCATTTTTTTCATAAAACCAACTCTTAGTTTTATTTGTTAATTCAATAGTTTTCTTATTTTCAATTTTATTAATCTCCCCTTTTATTTTCAGAATTTCCAATTTGCTATTTAATTGAGGATTTTTAATTTGTACTTTTTCTAGCTTTTTAAATTGTAAGCCCAATTCATTGATCCTCTCTTTCTCTATTTTATGCAAGTAAGCATCTAGAGACATCAAGTTATTCTTTATAACTGCTTTGGCTGTATCCCACAAATTTTGGAATATTGTCTCATTGTCCTTCTCCTAGATGAAATTATTGATTGTGTCTATGATTTGCTGTTTCAGCCATTCATTCTTTAGGATTAGATTATTTTATTTCCAATTAACTTTTGGTCTATTTTCTCCTGGTCTTATATTGCATATGATTTTTATTGCATCATGATCTGAAAAAAAAGTATATATTATTTCTGCCTTTCTGCATTTGATTTTCAGGTTTTTATGCTCTAACACATGGTCATTTTTTTTGTATAAGTTTCATGAACTGCTGAGAAAAAAGTAAACTCCTTTCTGTCTCCATTCAATTTTCTCCAAAGATCTATCATTCCTAACTTTTCTAAAATTTTGTTTACCTCCTTAACTTCTTTCTTATTTATTTTGTGGTTTGATTCATCTAGTTCTGAGAGAGCAAGGTTGAGATCCCCCACAAGTATAGTTTTGCTGTCTATTTCTTCTTTCATCTCTCTTAACTTCTCCTCTAGGATTTTGAATGCTATACCACTTGGTGCATATATATTTAGTATTAATATTGCTTCATTATCTATGGTACCCTTTAGTAAAATGTAGTTTCCTTCCTTATCTCTTTTAATTAGATCTATCTTTGCTTTTACTTGATCTGAGATAAGGATTGCTACCCCTGCTTTTTTTTGTTCACATGAAGCACAATAGATTCTGCTCAAGCCCTTTACCTTCACTCTGTATGTATCTCTACGCTTTAGATGTGTTTCTTGTAAACAACATATTGTTGGATTCTGGCTTTTAATTCAGTCTGCTATCTGCTTCTGTTTTATGGGAGAGTTCATTCCATTCACATTCACATTTAAAATAACTAATTCTGTATTTCCTGCCATCTTATTTATCCAAAGTTATGTTTTTCTCTTTCCTTTCCCCTTTCTCCCTTCCCCTCTCTCCAGTATTTTACTTTTGATGACCACCTCCCTCAAACAGTCCTCCCCCCCTTTAGAGCCCCTCCCTTTTTTATACCTTTCTCCTAATTCTTCTATTTTCCCTTCTATTAGTCTTTCCCTTTCTTTTCCTCCTTTCCCTCCCACTTCCCTATAAGGTCGGACAAGTTTCTCTGTGAAACCAAATATATCTGATATTTTCTCTTAG
This sequence comes from Myrmecobius fasciatus, assembly GCA_023553655.1. Taxonomy (NCBI): domain Eukaryota; kingdom Metazoa; phylum Chordata; class Mammalia; order Dasyuromorphia; family Myrmecobiidae; genus Myrmecobius; species Myrmecobius fasciatus. The sequence continues at coordinate 291,288 of JAJPUD010000738.1, read as the reverse complement.
AGTCCAATCTGATGAGAGTAAAATTTACACAATGCTCATCCCTCTCCCTTTCTTTCCCTCAATTATGTTAGGTTTTCTTTGCCTCTTCATGAGATTTTACCTTATTTTTACCTCCTTTTTTTTTTTAACCTTATTTTACCTCCTTTTCCCTCTTTTTCCAGTATGATCCTCTTTCCACCTCTTGTTTCTTTTTCATATTATCAAAGTAAAATCAAATTATACCCACATTATCTAAGTATACCTATAATAGAAATATAGTTCTCAAGAGTTCTTTTCTTTTTACATTTTTATGCTTCTCTTGAGTTCTGTATTTGGAGGTCAAATTTCTTGTTCAGAACTGGTCTTTTCATTAGAAATAGGTAAAATTCACATATCATTAAATGTCCATCTTCTTCCCTGGAAGATAATGCTCATTCTGGCTGATAGCTTATTCTTGTCTATAATCCAAGTTCCTTTGCCTTTTAATTCTAGGCCCTTCGATCATTTAAGGTGGAAGATGACAGATCCTGGGTAATTCTAATTATGGCTCCTCAGTATTTGAATTGTTTCTTTCTAGCTGCTTGCAATATCTTTTCCTTGGTGCGATAGTCCTGAAATTTAGCCACAATATTACTTGGGGATTTAATTTTGGGGTCTCTTTCAGGAGGTGATCAGTGAATTCTTTTGATGATGATTTTGCCTTCTGATTCTAAAACATAAGGGCAGTTTTCTTTCAGGATTTCCTGGAAGATAGTGTCTAGGTTCTTTTTTTCATCATGGCTTTCAGGAAGTCCAATAATCCTTAGATTGTCTCTCCTAGATCTATTTTCCAGGTCAGCTGTTTTTCCTAGGAGATATTTCATATTTTATTCTATTTTTTTTTGTTTTTGACTGATTCTTGAAGTCTTACTGATTCATTCACTTCCATTTGTTCAATTCTAATTTTTAGTGTATTATTTTCTTCAATTACCTTTTTTAGCTCCTTTTGTAATTGGCCAATTGTTCATTGCATACTTTTTCCATTTTATCAATTTTGTTTTTCAGTGAATTGGTGTCTTTTTCATATCTCTTTTGTAGGGCATTATATCCTTCTTGCAATGATCTCATTTCATTTCCCCATTTTTCTTTTCTCTTTTGAGATTCTTTATGCAGTCTTCCAGGAAAGCCTTATGAAATGGGGACCAGCTCATGTCTCCCTTTGTGGCTTCCCTGGAGTTGTTTTACCTTTAGGGACCTCAGGATCTGTGGTCTGTTCTTCTCTCTCTCCATAAAAGCTGTGTATGGTGAGAGTTCTTTTTTGTTTTTCATTCATTTTTTTCAAGTTTGAGGTCTGTTCAAAGCACAGGAGTGACAGCTGCTTTAATTTGCACTGTGACAGTTCCACTGATTGACTTCCAGTGCTGGGCAATTGGGGCCAGGTCCAGTGTTCTCAGTGATTTACAATCTACCTTTTATAAAAGGCATATCTGCCAAAGCAGCTGCTTGCAACCAGAACAGAGTAGCCTAAGAGGCTCACAGAAACTTACAAAGTCTTAGAAACTGCCACACTCTGAGTCCCACCTGGCTTCCTACCCTGTCTGTGTTGCCATCTGGGCTCTGCAAACTGTCCCCCTGCCCAACTGAAACAGACTTGTTCTGAAGTTCTTCCAAGGTAACTTCTGGGAATGTATTGTATTCCAGATAGTTGAGGGTGCTTTGACTCCAAAATTAGTTTAGAGGCTTAATCCGCCCTTGGTTTGAGAAAAGGTCAGAGAAGATCACAGAGAGTCATGTCTGCACTCCACCATCTTGGCTCCATCCCCTCTAGGTATTTAATTTGGAATAAGGCATTTCCTTTTCCTGTATAATGGAAATAATAATGCTCTCATTAATTATCCAGTTGGAATTTTTTAGTCCCCAATGAGATAATGTATATAAAACATGTAACTGTGAGTTTTTAACTAAAGTCCCTTTCAGTTCTATGAATGAGGGATCCATTGTCTATAGGGTGGATGTGGAAAAGTGGAATGTTTTCTCTATTTTTATCAAGTTACCTTGAAATTTCCTAACTGCATTTAGGTCATTTGGATAGGGCTTTTGAAACTAACCAAATGCTAATGATATGCTTTGGAATGAATGGAAATTAGGTCATCAATAAATTTCTAAAAAACAAAAACAAAAAACAACATTTCCCCCACCCCCCTCAACTAGCCTGCTAGGTTTTGAAAATTTTTAATTTCTTTATTTTAACTCCATAAATACTGAATCCATTCCTACACAGTATAGTCATTACCAATGAGCTTTCTATTCAGATACATTCTACCCATCAGATGCTGTCAATCCCAATATGTGTGGAGGTAGCATCATGTTTAATGATTTCATTAGTACCTACCAACTAAAAGCACTTTCTGATAGGTAGAGAAAGAACATGTTGTCTCATTCAAATCTTGAGGGAATTGAGTCATAAATTGTATTATACTCTATTTAGTATACTGCCTTTCATATACAAAGATATTACTTATAGTCTTGAGGAAATCTCAAAAACTTTTTCTTCAGTTTCCTTATTCTGCCTTTTGAGTGGAGAAGAATGACACAGTCAAATCAACTTTTTAGAAAGACTAACTTGGCAGCAGTGTGCAAAATTGATCAGGAATGGAGGAGGGAGGCACAAAACTAGAGGTTTTCAACCTGATCAACTTAATTTGAAATTGGACAACTGAATTTTGATAGTTTTGCTTTGTAACAATGTATTTTATTTTATTCATATAAAATATTAATTTAAGAAGGGACCCATTGACTTCAAGAGATTGCTGAAGGGATCCATGACACACAAAAAAGGTTAAAAACCTTGGATTAGAAACAGAGAAACCAGTCATTTTGTAACCATGGTCATACATTTGCAAAGTGTCTAGTAAAGGATCATAGATTAAGAAGAACCACAAATTAGAATGAAACAAATTAGGCTACATAGAAATTATATGGATGGCTTTGGTCTCAAGATCATTTGCACAATGAAGCTGTTATAGAAAAGACTTCCTGAAAACTGGAAAAATGATTTGCCAACTTTCCATACACAGGCCATCCCATTCCTCTCTTACTGTTCTTCACTTTAAGATGGGTTTACAAAGAGTTATAGTTATATATTTATATGTTATTTCTTCCCATTCATTATACAGGTGAGAAATGATAAGCAGACTGAAGAAAGAATCTTGGAACTTTAGTGTTAGCATTTGTAAATCATCTTACCTAATCCTTTCATTTTACACCTTTTATATGAAATATAAATATACCTTTTAATGAAATCCATCTTCATTTGATAAAAGATAGATCAGAGAGAATTCTGGAAAGATGACAGAATAATTCAGAAAATTCTAAGCTCTCCAGACTTCCCCCACAAATAAGACAAAATAGTGCCTCAGAGTAAATGTAGAGCGGTTAAAAACAAATAAGATTTGGGGCAGGACAGCAGTCCTCCTGTGACAATAAGACCTGGAGAACAAATCAAGAAGAGAAAACAAGAATAAGCAGATTACCTGAGAACTATGATAAAAAAAATAAAAGGAAAAAATATTGATACAATAATACAAGAAATAATTAAAGATAATTGTCCCGAAGTGTTAGAACAATGGGGGAAAGTAGAAATAGAAAAAAACCACCAATCATCATCTGGAAGAGGTCCTTATAGAAAAACCTAGAGGATCATAGCCAAATTCTGAAACCCCCAGGTCAAGGAGAAAATATTACTAATAATAAGGAAACAAAATTCAAATACAGCAGAGCCACAATTAGAATCACACAAGACTTAGTTAGCAGTGGCTACATTAAAAGACCACAGATATTAGAACACTATATAACAAAAATCAAAAGAACTATGGATGGCCCAGAAAATATACCCAGCAAATTTAAACATATACTTAATTAAAAAAGAAAGACATTTAGTGACTTGCCAGACTTTCAGGGTTTTGTTGCAAAAAGATTTAAACTTAATAGAAAATTTGACATATAAGATACAAGATAAATATAAGGTAAACATCAAAGACTAAAATTCAAGGGATTTAATAAGAATAGACTGTTTTTTTATACATGATAATCCAAGTCATATGTCTAAGATTATCATTAGTAATTGAGTAGTTGGAAAGAAAGATTAGGGTAGAATTGAGTATGATGTGATTCTAGAAAGCAATACTGTGTGGGAAAAGGTAAAAAGAGTATTTATATTATACAAATGAGTTGTAAGAGAAAGAAATGACAGAGGAATTAGATAGGGAGGAGGGTTGGTAATTCAAAATCCTACTCATATTGGGAATGAATTAAAGAGGGAACAATACATGCATATAGATATATAAGTATATATACATACATACATATGTATAAAAGTCTTCTAAATTTATACAGAAATAAGAGGGGAGGGAAGAGAATAATGGAGGGTATATAAGAATATGTAGATTAATAGGAATAGGATAAAGAGGGAGGAAGGGCTGGGGGAAGATGATAGGGGAAGAATCTTTGAAGTGAGGACAGGTTAAGTAATAGGAATGCAAGGGGTAGCAAGTAGAAGTAAAGAAGAGGAGTCAGCAGGGATAAGAAATAGGAGATACAAACAAACATAATAATAATAATGATCAAGACTAGAATTTATTAGAAAAAAGCAGAGGTACTAATCATTGAAATAGATTTAATCAAAAGAGAAAAAAAGAAAACCAGACTATATGTCAGTCATGTTAATCAATATTATTTTAGATCATTTAAAATAGATAGTGTAAGACCAACATTTTGCTGTGGTATAGGAAATGATGAAGTAGTAGATTTGGAAAAATATGAAAAGATTTGGACTTATAATGGATGATGCTATCCACCTTCAGATAAAGAGAGGACAACAAGCATAGTACAACCTTATATGGATGTATATGAATGTATATGAGCATATGTTTATATGATTTTAAATGTCTATGTAAATGTATGTATATATACATGTATGTATTTTTATATATGTATTTATAACTAACTTGTACTTAATTCTTATCTCTTTGTGAGAAGTAGGAGAAAGAAAGGGGGCAGGGAAGAATAAAGAAAAAAGTACATAGCAGAGAACAAAAGAAAACCTAGAAGGAAGCAAAGATGGTGAATACTGTATGTAATATTTATTATATAGGCTTTCTTGAAATGGAAACTTCTTGTTTCATATTTTGAATCCTCTCTTTTGTTCTGCTGTACATATGACAATTTTTTCTTTTCTAATTTTCTATTTAAGTTTTAAATAAATAGATATTTTTAAAAGAGGAAAGAAAAAAAAGATCAAATAATCCTACTTTAAAATAAAATAGATAAAAATTGCTCATTGCTCTTATTATGATATGCAGTTGTTTAGACTCCACACACACACACACACACTCCTTCACAGTGGTTCCATATCACCTCACCTCCAGCATCAAATATAAAACCTTTGAAATTCCTTCACAACCAACCCCCTTACTTCCTATACTTTCCCCTCCTGAACATATTGTGTGATTGATAACTTGTTTGTCTTCACAAAAGACCCTTCCTAATTGCATGCCTTTTCACTTGTGTCTCCTATGCCTTGAATACTCATCATCAGAACCCTACTTTTTGAGTTATCTGATTTTCTTCAAAACCAACCTCAAGTCCTACCTTCTTTAGGAGGTTTTCACCAATTCCATCAGCTATTAATAATTTCCTTCTCAGATTGCCTTCTTTTTATACTGAATATATGTTTTATGGACATAGTCATTTGCAATTGTATTCCCACATTTGACTATGAGCTTTTTAAGGACAGGGGCTGAGTTTTTTGGTTTTGTTTTTGCCTTATTTTGTATCCCTAGTATTTATCATAGTGTTTGTCATAGTATTCAATAAATGTTCGACTGATCACACAATGATAAATGCAAAAAATTTTACTAGATCATAAATTCAGAACCAAAAGAGACTTTAGAGATCATGTAGTTCAATAGTTCTCAAATGTTCTGATCTCTTAGAACACTCTTAAAAATTATTGAGGATCCAAAAGGCCTTTGATTTATGTAGGCTATATCTATGGGTATATTAGACATCAAAAATGACATATTTTTAAAATAGTGATTAATTCATCTAAAACAATATCTATTGTGTAATAATGTAAACAATATATTTTAATTAAAACACCTATATTTTCCATAACAAAAAAAATTGCAAAGAATGTAATTGTTTCACTTTATTATTATCATTGCAAATCTCTTTAATAGGAGATAGGTGGATTCTTATTTGCTTCTCCATTCAATCCCTTTTGGTATGATGTTTTGGTTAAAGCATATAAAGAAAACTCAGGTTCACATAAATATGTGGTTGAAAAAGGGAGGGGAATTTTAATGTGCAAATGCCATCTTACTAGTACTACAAAAATAGTTTTGACCTCATAGCCCTCAGTGGAATTATACTTTGAGAACTATAGATCTAGCTATTTTGTTTTTCAAATAAAGAAACTAAGACCCATAGAGCTGAAGGGAATTTCCCCAAATTCTAGAAATAGTAAACAACAAAAGTCCTTTGATTCTAAAATATGGAGGATAGCAGACTAATATTTTTTATGGGATACCATGAACTTAGAAGAATTTCAGGTAACCCAGAGAGAAAAAGGGTAAAATGTATGATAGTTGACCATAGCTTCTTAACAATGCTGAATTACACAGAAAAAGTATCAAAGACTATTGCATATATAATTGGAAAAGAAGGTATGGTGGCTTATAGCATGAGTACTAGATAATATTTGAAGAATTTACTACTGTCATTATTGGTGGAGTTGTGAACTAATTCAGCCATTCTGGAGAGCATTTTGGAATTGCAACCAAACTGTGCATACTCTTTGCCTAAGCAATACCACTATTAGGTCTATATCCCAAAGAGATCATAAAAAAGAAAAAAAGACCCACATGTGCAAAAAATATTTATAGCAGTTTTTTTCATAGTGGTCAAATATTGTAAACTGAGGGAGAGCCCATCAATCAGGGAATATAATGGAATATTATTTTGTAATAGGAAGTGATGAACAGGCAGATTTCAGAAAAACTTGGAAAGACTTCTATGAACTGATACAAAATGAAATGAACATTGTATCAGTAACACTGTCTGATGATCAACTCAACTGATAAGTTTTTCTGACCAATACAATGATCCAAGGTAAGTACAAAAGTGTCATGAAGAAAAATGCTATCTACATCTAGATAAAGAACTGATGGACTCAGAATGCAGATCAATATATAATTTTTTTCACTTAATTTATTCTTTTTCATGGTTTTTTTCACCCTTTTGATCTGTTTCTTCTTTTACAACTATGACTAATATGTAAATATATTTTATATGATATCATATGTATAAACTATATCAAACTGCCTGTCATCTTCAGAAGAAGGAAAAGAAAGAGGGAGAGAGAAAAAAGGAGAAAGGAAAATTTGGAACTCATAATCTTGTAAAAATGAATGCTAAAAATCTTCCTGACAAATAACTGAGGGAAAAAATAAAATATTATTAAAAATCACTGCTATCCTTGAAATAATAAAAGGACCTCCAATGTATTTTTGTTGATATTCTATAGTATTTTCATAAATTTTTGTGAAAGAACTTTATAGGAGAAGAAGACTAGAAGGGTTACCTATATTGCTGAGAAGGGGAACCCACAGAATCATCAAAGGATGGCTTTCAATCACTGTGGTAGAGCTGGGAGTAGAACCCAGACCTCTTGGCTCCCAGAGTATATTCTTCCTACTATGCTGCAATTTCCAAGTATTAATAAAAGGTTTTAAGCAAAATCATCCATGCCTTTCCAGAAGTAAGCATTTTACAGGAAATTTTATGTAGCTGGCTTCCCACCTTTGCCTCTGTTAGTTTAGAGTCCATGAAAATAAAAGATGTTCTTCATCCTCAGTGCCTAAATGAAATAAAGCATAGAACTAAATGAAAATCAGCCAGCACACCACTCAGTGGAAAAAGTTCCCTTATCTTATTTTGATTTGGTTCTCTTAGAAGACTGTGCTTTTGAAGAAATTGGAGTGATCCTTCCCTTCTCCCTTATTGTACAGATATTTGTATTCTCTGGCCTAATGCTACATGGAGCAGGAAATAGAATGGAGGCAAGTGAATGGATGATGTTGGTCAGTGCTGGCGAGCCCAATGCCAATTTTGCAGATGAGTGGAATTTTGACAACAAGGGTATTGATGATTTTTAAAGATCATCCATAATACTGATTTAGATGCTCTGTCCCTTATGAGGCAGGGATACTTTTTCCTTTCTGCAGCTAAGAACTCAGTTCACTTTTAATAATATCACTGTTGCCATTATACTTCATCTTTATCTCCTTTCTTCAAGGCAGAAAACCATCTAAAACTTTAAAAAAATAGAAAGAAAAGAACCAGCCCTTGTTCCCTTGTCCTTGGTGGGAAGTACAGCCTTCTCAGGCATTTTGTCCCTAAAGAGTTATACCACCTTTAATTTCTCATTGATTCCACACCACAATTTTCATTTGGCTTGTTGTAGTGTTGGCAAAGATAGTAGGTTGACTGAGATATTTATTGATAATTCAGTAAGATGAAAAGAGAAAATAAGGTTGCAATTATAACTATGTCCTGTAACAAAACTTGATCTAAACTAAATTACCTGAGTATTAATAATTAATTAATAATTAACCACTTATTTAAGGCTTGCAGGTTGACAAAGGACTTTGCTCTGTTATCTACCACTGGCTGCCATTCTTTTGGTAATTCTGTGGATTTATCATGTCAGCAACATAGATAGCCCTTCCATTTCCCCCTGTAAAGTTCTTGAATATATATTTCTTTGAATAGTACAGAAGCTCAACCAAATACACTGGAGTTTTTTATTTCAGTCTTTCATGTACAGAATTTTGATTTGGTTCTCTTAGGGGACTATTTGTGAAAAAAAAATTGGAGTGGTCTTTCCTCCCTTACTGTACAGATATTTATATTTTCTGGTCTAATGATATATGGGGCAATAAATAGAATGGAGGCAATGATGCTAGTCAGTGCTGGTGAATCCAATGCCAATTTTACAGATGAGTGGAATTTTGATAATAAAGGTATTGATGATTTTTTAAAATCATCCTTAATAGTGATTTAGATGTTCTGTCCCTTGAGTTCTTCAGGATTAATGTACCAGTATCTGAGGTAAAATTTGAACTCAAATTCAAATGGTTGCAACTCCATTATGTTATCCATTATACTATACTGCACTGTACATTAATGAATGAAAAACCTTAGTGATTACCATGTAGCAGAAGACAATTTCAAACTCTCCTTGGGTTAGTGTTTGTTCTTCAGAATTTTCAAAAAACTAAAGTATAATAGATTCCAGCTTCAGGAATAAGAACTCATTATTTGACAAAAGATTCTGGGAAAATTGGAAAATAGTATGGCAAAAACTAGGCATTGACTAACATCTAACACCCTATATCAAGATAAGGTTGAAATGGGTTCATGATTTGGATATAAAGGGTGATACTCTAAGCAAATTAGGAGAATAAGGGATAATCTACCTCTCAGATCTGTGAAGAAAGAAGGATTTTATGGTCAAAGAAGAACTAGAGAACATTATGAGATGCAAAGTGGATAATTTTGATGATATAAAATTAAAAAGTTTTTGTACAAACAAAATCAATACAGCCAAGATTAGAAGGAAAGCAGAAAATTGGGGAAAAATTTACATCTAAGGGTTCTGATAAAGGCCTCATTTCTAAAATAGAAAGAGAATTGACCTAAATTAGTAAGAATCCAAGCAATTCTCCAATTGATAAATAGTCAAAAAATATGAATAGACAATTTCAGATGAAGAAATTAAAATCCTTTCTAGTTATATGAAAAAATGATAAAATCACATTTAATTAGAGAAATTCAAATTAAGACAACTCTGAAGTATTACCACATACCTCCCATATTGACTAAGATGACAAGAAAAAATAATGATAAATGTTGGAGGGGATGTGGGAAAACTGGGACATTGTTGGTGGAGTTGTGAACTGATCCAACCATTCTGGAAAGCAATTTGGAACTATACCTAAAGGGCTACCAAATTGCGCATATCCTTTGATTCAGCAGTGTCTCTACTAAGTTTGTATCCTAAAGAGATTATAAAAAGGGGAAAAGGGCCCATATTGTTGAGCCCTGGATAATAAGCCATAGCCACCCCCTTCCTTGCAATTAGAACTGGAAAAATTGAGGTTAGAAGAGAGCCCAGGAAAACCCTGAAGCTCCTCCCACCCCTCTTTACATACCATTGTGTCATAATCATCCAGGTGCCTTATCTCTGTCCTTGGTAGGATGATTCCCCCTCCTTTTGAGTATTGCTCCATGCCTCACAATCTCCAGTCTTTGACCTGCTTATCCTATCAGGTTTAAGTTATGATTTAAGTTATGATCCTTTCCTGAAATTATTGCTTGTTGATCCGTCCACTGTTCTTATCTGTCTGTGTTTCCCTTAAAGATAACAACAGCTGCAAGTGTTAGGATAAAATTGTATACTCGGGTTATCCATTCTGTTTGCAAACACTAGTTAGCTAAAACCCTATATAAGCTCTCTGCCTCTGTTTATCTGCACCGAGTGCTTTGGACTATACTTCCACTGGTCAGCTAGCTTGTTAACTCTCCACATTAAAAATTAAAACCAATCTCTACTCTGGTATTTCTCTGGTATTACATTATGTACAAACATGGTTATAGCAGGCAAGGAACTGGAAACCCCCATCAGTTGGGGAATGACTAGATAAGTTATAGTATATGAATGTTTTTTTTTTTTTTGTTTAGAATTCTGCACCTTTAATCATGTTTTCCCTAGGAATTTCCTAGATGCAAGATTTTTGCACCCCATAGTGATGACTAAATTAGTGGAAAGAATTTGTTCACCAGAGGTACCCTAGAATAATGAAATCACAAATCTGGACAACTGTCATCTCTCTCCCCTCCCAAATATAAAAAGTACAAAGCATTGTTGGTGGAACTGTGAACGGATCCAACCATTCTGGGGAGCAATCTGGAAGTAGGCTCAAAAAGTTATCAAACTTTTACCCTTTGACCCAGCAGTGTTTCTATTGGGCTTATATCCCAAAGAGATCTTAAAGGAGGGAAAGGGACCCACATGTGCAAGAATGTTTGTGGCAGACCTTTTTGTAGTGGCAAGAAACTGGAAACTGAATGGATGCCCATCAATTGGAGAATGGCTGAATAAATTATGGTGTATGAATGTTATGAAATATTATTGTTCTCTAAGAAACGACCAGCAGGATGATTTCAGAGAGACCTGGAGAGACTTGTATGAACTGATGCTGAGTGAAATGAGCAGAACCAGGAGAGCATTATACACAGCAACAAAACTATATGATGATCAATTCTGATGGACATGGTTCTCTTCAACAATGAGGTGATTCAAACTAGTTCCTACTGTTCAGCAATGAAGATAGTCATATACATCCAGAGAGAGGCCTGTGGGAACTGAGTATGGACCACAACATTTTAATGCTTTCTGTGAATATTTGCTTACATTTTGTTTTCCTTCTTATGTTGTTTTTTTTCTCTTTCTAGATCTGATTCTTCTTGTGCAGTAAGATAATTGTATAGTATATGAATGTTAAAGAATATTATTGTTCCATAAGAAATAATCAGCAAGTTGATTTCAGAAAGGCCTGTAGACAGATGCTGGCTGAAGTGAATAGAACTAAGAGAACATTGTACACAGCAAGATTATGTGATGATAAACTTTTTTTTTTCTGAGTCAATTGGGTAAGTGATTTGCCCAGGGTCACATAGCTAGGACGTATTAAGTGTCTGAGTTCAGATTTGAACTCAAGTCAGCGCTCTATCCACTACACCAACTAACTGCCCCCAATTCTTTTTCAAATGAAAAATTTTCTTTTCAGCAATGAGCTTATTCAAGCCAGTTTCAATAGACGTGATGGAGAGAGTCTTCTGTATCCAGAAAGAGGATTGTAGGGACTGAATGTGTATCTCAAGGTAGTATTTTCACCTTTTTGGTTGTTATTTACTTGCTTTTTTTTCTTTCTCATTTTTTCCTTTTTGATCTGATTTTTCTTGTACAACATGATGAATGTAGAAATATGTATAGAAAAATTGCACATGTTTAGCATATATTGGATTACTTGATGTCTGGGGAAGGAAGGAAGGGAGAAAAATTTGGAACACAAGGTTTTGCAAGGGTGAATGTTGAAAAATATCTTTGTATATATTTTGAAAATGAAAAGCTATTATTATCAATAAGTTCAAAAGAAAAAACAATTGGCTTGAGAAAGAGTCAGGCTAGACACTCAATGAGAGATGAAGATGAGTAAAGGATGAACCTCAAGCAACTTGTAGGGGATGCAAGACATATACAAAAATAACTGTGACCCAAAGCAGATTATAAGTATAGGAAAGAGGGGCAAACAGAGGAAGATATCTCATTTTTACTTGTGGATTATTTTACTATTTTGCATTTCAGTCTTCCTACTTTTAGTCTCTCACTTCTTCAATCCATTCTCCATGTAGGCTGCCAAAATCATTATTCCTAAAACAATTGTCTGTTACTATCACTTCTTTGCTTTTAAAACTTTGTGGGTCTGATACCTTGTTGGTGGAACTGTGAATGGATCCAACCATTCTGGAGAGCAATTTGGAACTATGCTCAAAAAGTTATCAAACTGTGCATACCCTTTGAGCCAGCAGTGTTTCTATTGGGCCTATATCCCAAAGAGATCTTAAAGGAGGGAAAGGGACCCACATGTGCAAAAATGTTTGTGGCAGCCCTTTTTGTAGTGGCTAGAAACTGGAAACTGAATAGATGCCCTTCAATTGGAGAATGGCTGAGTAAATTATGGTATATGAATGTTATGGAATATTATTGTTCTGTAAGAAACGACCAGCAGGATGATTTCAGAGAGGCCCCAAGAGATTTGCATGAGTGGATGCTGAGTGAAATGAGCAGAACCAGGAGATCATTATACACGGCAACAACAATACTATATGATGGTCAATTCTGATGGACGTGGCTCTCTTCAACAGTGAAATGTTTCAAACCAGTTCCAATTGTTCAGTAAAGAAAGCCATATATACCCAGAGAGAGGGATATGAGATGTGGACCGCAACATAATATTTTCATGCTCTCTATTGATGTTTGCTTGCATTGGGTTTCCTTTCTCAGATTTTTTTTCTTGTAGATACGATTTTTCTTGCATGGCAAGATAAGTGTGGAAATATGTATACATATATTTGGCTTGTCAAGTATTTTGATATAATTAACATGTAGTGGACTTCCTGCCATCTAGGGGAGGGGAGGGAACTGGGGGGAAAAATTTGTAATGGAAAGCTTTGTAAGGGTCAGTGTTGAAGAACTACCCATACATATGTTTTACAAATAAAAAGCTTTAATAAATAAAAAAAGAAAGAAAAAAAGTTAAAAAAAAAGTAAAAAAAAAAACTTTGTGGGTTCCCTATTGCCTCAAAGAAAAGAAATATAAAACCCTTAGGCTAATCTGGCTTCCATCTATTTCCATATTTATTTCATGCTGATCTCTTTCATAAACTATTTACTCTAGCCAATGTAGGCTTTTTGCTATTCCCAAATTTTCTGCAATCTTCTGTCTATTTTACCCAAGTCTCCTTCCATGCTTAGAATGCACTTCTTTATATCTTTTATATAAGGATCTCTGACTTCCTTTAAGGCTAACATTTGGTTCTCTTCCTCACAGATCCTAACCCCATCCCTCCCATTAATAATTCCTTCTGCCTCCATTTAATCTTCTATTATTTTCATCTCCTTAATAGCCTGTAAACTTCTTGAGGGCAAGGACTATTTCATTTTTTAATTAATATTTTTATGTAAGTGCACATAAGTGTTTAATAAATGTTTGTTAAATTAAAGTAGGGAAGAAGAAAAGAGGCTTATACTTCCATGAGAAATTCATCCAACATTCTAGTCTACCAGATACCTAAAAAAATATAACCAGGTAGAAAATGATGAATGCAGGAAGACCTGAATTCAAATCTAGTCTCAGCTATGTATTAGGTATGTGACTTTGAGCAACTATTTAACTTCTAGTAATTTAGTGTATAGAATTCTGGGCCTGAAGTAAGGAAGACCTGAATTTAAATCCAGTCTTAGATACTAGCTGTGTGACCATGGACAAGTTATTTAACCTGTTTGCCTTAATCTAGTGGAGAAGGAAACGGCAAACCATTCCAGTATCTTCGCTAAGAATACTCATGGACAATATAGAGAAAGTTAGATACAATTAAACAAATGAACAAAAATAGAAGATGATAGGAAAAAAGTTTGTATCAAATAATTATAAATGAATACAAGTCATTAAGTTTAGAACCATAGACTATTCAGCTGGAAAGAGCCTTAAGATATCATCTAGTCTGACTCTTTTATTTTATAGATGAAATTACTAAGATTCATTTAGGGGAAGTGATTTGTCTAGTCACATAGTTAATTAGTGGCAGAGGCAAGACTCAGTGAAGGTTTCCTAACATCCAGGGTGTCCTGTTCTTTCTATTATTTTGTTTCATTAAAGTATAATGCTGTATTTGGCAAATGCCCAGAATATCCAAGATGGAGACACTCATGTGGGTGAATCTGCAAAAGTACTCTTGGGAGACGAAGAACCAGGATTTATCTGTGGACATTCTGTGTTACCCCTTTTGGCTTAGAGTCATTCACTCACAGCAGGAGACATCAAGCTGTGTATCTGTCATGTGCCTTAAGAATCTATGCCCCTTCTCTAATAGTGATCCCTATTGAACCTCGGAGATCTAAGGCTCACCTTCTGTCTTTTTTATCTCATTTTCCATCTTCTCTCAGGGTACCTAAATTTGTTTGTTCAAAGTATATTAAGGGGCTGTTTCACACACACACACACACACACACACACACACACACACACACACACATAAAAAAATGTCAGGGAAGGAAAATGGTCCTGACTGTTTAACTAAGCCTTGAAGAAAGAAATTTGTTTCCCCAGATATCTCTTGGGTCCAATTTTTGGAGATTTTCCCTTTAATGGCTACTCCCTCTGTTTCTAAGTTTTTGTAAACACACACACACACATTGTGTGTGTACACAATACTGCTATGAATTTTTGTTATATGTGGCATCTTTCTGTTTTTGCCCATGTTGATGGTATATACCTAATAATGGGATCATTTTGTCAAAGAGCATAAAAAGTATCCTGCAAAATTCCAAAATTCCAGACTAGTTGAACCAGTTCTCAGGCTTATCCATAGTACATTATGGAACCTGTCTTGCAGCTCTTCTCATCTAATTTTTCCGTCTTTTATCATCTTTGACAACCTAATGGGTAGAATACATAACCTCAGAATTGTTTTAATTTGCCTTCTTTCATTATTTATGATATGGAACATTTTATATGACTATTGATTATTTTCATTTTTCCTTCAAAAATATTTTAACCATTGGGGAATGTCTCTTAGTCCAATTTATATTTCATATAAGTTTCTTATATATATCTTGAATATTAGACTTTTATCACATGTACTTGCTAAAAAGATTTTTTTTTGCATCTAGTAGCTTTTGTTCTTCTAACGGAAGTTTTTGTTGATGCAAAAGTTTATTAATTTAATGTAATACAAAAAATCTTTTATCTTTTATGATCATTTTATTCTGTTCAATTGAGATTTTTCCTTTAAGCTAAAATTGTGAAAGGTAACTTCTTTGGTTCTTCTTTAATTTTAATTTTGTCACTTTTTATTTTTAGGTCATGTATCTATGCTGGATCTTATTATGATAGAATGCTGGTTGAATCTTAATTTTTTCCCAACTGATTTATAAGTTCCTCACTAGAATGTCTTTTCTAGGAACTTTATATTACTGGATTTAGCAAAGAATAGGATATTGCATTTGATTGTTTCAGGTCTTTATCTAGTCTGTCTTATTGATTTAATTGTCTATTTTTAAACCAATACCAATTTTTATTATTGTTTTTACAATATATTGAAGTCTGGAAATGCTATGACTCCATTTCTATTTTTTTTAAAATTACCTCAAAATTCTCATGAGATTTTGCTATCATTGTATCTAGTTCTATAAAGTAATCTCCTGGTAGTTTGAATGATATAGCACTAAATCTATAAATTAAAATAGGAATTATCATAATTTTCATTATATTGTCATATCCCAATTATGAATGAATAATTCACCAATTATTTAAAACTTCTCTTGTCAAAAGTGTTTTGTAGTTACATTTATGTAAGTCTTGAATATGTTTTTGGTTGGTTAACACCCAAATATTTGACTAATTTTGCAGTTATTGTGAGCGAAATTTCTCTTTATTTCTCCTGGGTTTTGTGAGTAATCTATAGAAAGGTTCATGATTCTGTGACTTTGTTTTATATTCTGCTGTCTTATTGGAGCTGTTAATTGTTTTAATTACTTTTTTCATGGAATCACTGGGGTTCATTAAGTAAATCATCATGTTTTTGACAAATATTTATGATTTTGCCTATGTTCACTTTCTCAATTCATATTTCTTGTCTTACTGTAATAATTAGTATTTCCAAGATCACATTATGTGGGAAAATGCGATCCCTGACTCAAAATTATTATTCAGAGACCTCTCAAAGTGAAAATTAGAAGGTTTATTAGAATCTCATGAGAAACAGGCAGTCCTTCCCCCAGGGAACCTGAAGAAGGGAGACCAATTTTGATTACAGTAACACCCCCTTCTTTAACCCACCCAAACCCCTAGTTAATTTTTAAAGTCATTAGCCAACCCAATATTTGTCTTTGGTGTACAGGTAGGCCTTTGTGGCACCAAGGTCTTAGTTAAGCAATAAATGTTTCTAATACCTTTGTTTTGTATATTATAAAGAAAAGGGGTAGATTAAGCAAGAGGGTTAAATATTCCTAAACTACTAAACCATTCATCAAGGTGATCTTGTCTGTCTTCTGGCAGTCAAGATTATAGAAACTCCTCCACCCAAATTAACCTTTAAACAATAAATGTTTAAGAAAAGGGGGTCAGGGACAGCTAGGTGGCACAGTGGCTAGAGCACCAGCCCTGAAGTCAGGAGGACCTGAGTTCAGATCTGGTCTCAGACACTTAACATTCCCTAGCTGTGTGACCCTGGGCAAGTCACTTAACCTCAATTGCCTCAGCAAAAAAAATAAAAAAGAAAATAAAGAAAAAAAAAGAAAAGAAAAGAAAAGGGGGTCAAAGAGGTTATCTCAAACATTTCTGCTGGAAGAGCCATCCTGCTCTTCTCTCAGAGCTCAATAATTAATCAGAGCCTAAACTACTTAAGCTTATTATTCTGAGAAGTCCTCAGTTTCCCATTTCATTTAACATCATCTATGGAGACAGTGAATAATCTTTCTTTATCCTTGGTCTTCTTGAGAAAGCATTTCCCCATTACTAATAGTTTTAGTTCTTTGGCGTAGGTAGATTCCTTAGGGAAATACTGAGATGTATGTTTGAACAACCTTAGGGGATCCTATACAGGTCAGGATAGTGAGATTCCGCCCCCCCCCCCGGAAAAGATGCTGGAGGAGAGCTGAACTAGAGATAGCAGAAAATTCAATGGAAAAAAGCACAAACTGTGGATAACAGACAGTGAAAAGAAAATCACCCTTTGGGAGAGAAGAAAAGCTATAGAAAGGTGAGGGAAAGTAGATAGGAGCATCAACAGGAAGCAATAATCTGGGAGTTTAGTGGAGTTGTAGGAGGTAAGCAGCATAGCTTAGATGGTATATGTGATGAGAAGTTCCTGTATACTTGAATGTTTTCTCCTAGAGAACTACCTAGAAAAATACAGTATAAATCATGAAACTTGCATGGATCTAATAAATATAAGAATAAAGAGTGTTTTAAAACTTGCTGTTTTGCATAACTTTGCATATACTATCTTAATGGGGATGGTGGGTGGGGAAGAAGGGAGAGAATCTGGAGCTCAAACTTTTAAGAACAAATGTAAAAATTTGTTTTACATGTAACTAGGGAAAATTTAAAAAAATTATTTTTTTCAAAAAAGAATAAAAGGATCAGAAGCTCTAAAAAAGAGTTACAAAATATTTTACATGTATTCAATTCAATTAAATAAACATTTATTAAGTATTATGTGCTAACTTTTGGGGATATAACAAGAGGCAAAAGACATTCCCTGCCCTCAAAGAGCTTACAATCAAATGGGAAAGACAACATGCAAACAAATATATTCAAAGCAAGCTATATCAATGATAAATAGGAAATAATTAAAAGAGGGAAAGCATTGGAATTAAGAGGAGATAGGGAAGGTTGCCTACAGGTGTGATATAGTTGATCCTCATAGCAACCATGAGAAATAAGTACTATTATTATCTCCATTTTAAAAATGAGGAAACTGAGGCATAGAGAGATTAAGTAATTTAAGGCACACAGCTAGAAAGGCTCTGAGGCTAAATTTGAATTTAAGATTTCCTGACTCCAACACTATGGAGAAGGATTGCTAGCTGCAGGGTATGCTACTTTGTTAGGACTTAGAAATTAGTTCCATGTGCTTCTACTAATTGACAAATAATATTTGATCTTTTGAGTTTTGTAAACTTGTGTGCATAGTTACTTTTGGGCAGTGCCAGATACAGATTCCCCCAGATCAGCAGCATGGGGCATTGAGCCAGAGAAGGAGAAGTCCATCCAAGTGTCCTCAGGTCATTTGTGTCAGGAGGGAGCCTCTGATATATGGTTTATAAAAGGAAAGAGGGTACATTACTTTGTAGGAATAGAACAAAGATTTTGTTCCAGGATGAATTTCTACATAATGCAGAGAAGACTCCATGGGAGGTTGACTAACAGGTGATAAACAGTTTTTTCCTTGATGATGTCTATGTATAGCCGGAATCCAAGGAGCCAGCAACAAAGGAAATAAGCTTCATTTCTATAGATATAAACACTAGATAGATTAGAGGAGGAAATCTTAGACTTGCCTATTTGTATCTCAGGTATCCAGCTGTGGCTACCCTGACTGGCTGAAGAAAATGTCAGGTGAGGACACTATACCATGGAACTATCGGAGAGCAATATAATGATTTTACTTCATGAGAGGAAGTCAGTGGGCTTCTTGGGAAATATTCATTCTAAGTTCTTTGGGTGATAGAGTCAGTTAGCTACTCGGTAAAGAAAATATAACTTTCATTGATTTATATTTTTATAAAAACCCTTTATTAATTTACAATTTATTTTATTATTATAATTATTTATTATGATTAATTTATTAATAAAAACTTTATTTTATAAATAAAAACCATTGTTTTGTACATTGTGATTTATTGATCTGTCAATAGGGAGTTGGTGTCAACCTTCTGAGCTCTCTATAGGAAAGATTTCTCTAAGTTTCTGAGAAGAGATTTGAGAAGAAGTAAAATTGAAATGAAGCCAAAGAATTTCACAAGGTCTTTGTACCTTGCACACCCCTAACTAGCACATTGTATTGAGCATTGTTTACATTTTACATAGTATTTTCACTATTGATAATAATCTCATTGTTTTTCTTTTTTTTAAATTTGTTTTACTGATTTACTTTTTTATTTTTTTAATAAAAACTAATTTTTTAATAATTACTTTTCTAATGTATCTTGAGGTCTAGAAATGCTATGACTTTTTTGCTCCTTTATTTTTTAAATTATCTCCAGTGTCACAGCAGATATAGAGCTGGGCCTGGAGTCAGGAACCCTGAGTTCAAATCTGGCTTTTGGCCTGGTCAGGTGTGCGACTTAACTGTGTTTGCTTCAACTTCCTCATTTGTAAAATGAGGTGGGGAAGGAAATGCAAATTGCTCCAACATCTTTGCCAAGAAGACCCCCATAAGAGATCACAAAGAGTTGGACATGATTGAACAACAAATTTTTAGGGCAGAAAGGTGGCACAGTGCATAGAGTGCTGATCCTAGAGTCAGGAGATCTTGAGTTCAAATCTGGTTGGGTGATCAGATAAATCACCTTACTCTGTTTGCCTTAGTTTCCTCATATATAAAATGACCTGGGGAAGAAAATGGAAAATCCTCCCAATTATTTTGCCAAGAAAACTCCAAATGGCATCATGGAGAGTCAGATACAACTAAAATGATTCAACAGCAATTACCTTATAGATTTCTTATTTGTGCTCTGCTTGATTTTGAAATTTATAAGGATAAAATGAGATAATGAAAACTATGTAAATCACAAATATAATATAATATGTAATAAAGATATAAGCAACATAAACATAATGTTGACAATCAGTTACACTATCAATGGATTTTGTGGATCACATTGGAAATTGGATTAGAAAATTTCTAAAGTTTCTTCTAAAGGCAAAGTTCAGTGATTCTGGACCTACTTCAAGTCAAAGACTTACCATCAAAGCAGAGGGGTGCTGATCTGGTGAAGGAAAGGGTCACTACAGCTGTTATTATGTTCTTTAGGTTTCTAAATAGTCCAACATCCCTGTCATGGTCACAACCCTAACTTGGCTGTTCTTGGGCTATGGTTTGGTAAGAAAACAAAAATGATTTGCATAAGACTAGTGAAGAGCTACAGAGATAAGGAAAACTCTTTTATGTTGAACATGAAAGCTATATCACACTCAACATCTACCCAGAATTGTCTCTGGTTTTATAATCCTTTTCCCCATAATAGCTAGAAACTCACTGACAAGCACAATAATGTATCAAGAAGTAATCTCTGAGAAAACTATTTTTGGCTGTGCGGGGGAAAAAAAAGAACAACCTTCCCTCTCTTCTCAATCTCTTGGGGTTTGCACTTTTAATCCTTTGTTTATCTTCTAAAAAAGATGCAACCGAATATAAATGTGAACATTAGAAATATTAATAAGGCAGTGACATTTATGCAGTACTTACAATTTATAAAGTGAATATCTACCCACTTCACAATGATTCTGCCATATAGGATAGGGTAAACATCATTCTCACTTGATAAATGAAGAAAATGAGATTTGGAGAAATTGACTTGCCCAAGATCACACAGATAACATATGGGAGGATCAGTATCATCTTCCCTGCTCTTTCACATGATTATGGTTGCTCATTTTGTGATTAGTTTACTGGCTATAGAGGAATGAAGAGAAGAAAGGTAAAGAAAACAGAAATAACCCCCAGGATAGGATGTGAGCACTGAGTAGGGTGTGGTTGTGGGAAGACAGGGTGTCCTAAGAAACAGTTCAGAGAAAGTGATCATAAAAGCAGGATGATTGATTCCAACTGGGAGGCTGCAGGGAGTAGTCAGTTAGGAGAGACTCAAAATTGAGGGGTGGTTTACCATTAGTGAGACTAGTTCAGGGAGCTTTTTGTGAGCAATAAATTAAGGAAGCATTATACATGGATATAGGAGGAAAGAGTGAATCTATCTAAAAAAAATTAATTGTAATCATTGCTTGTAAATCTCCTTCCCAAAATAGTATATTTCTATTGTGGGCACTATTATCTATCTAGTCTCTAAGATTTGCAATCATACTATTATCCACACTCATTCACATTATATATCCAATCAGTTACCAATCCTGCCATCTCTCCCTTTACAACATCTCTCATTCATGTCATCACACATCTACCACCATGGCTCAAGACCTTACCTTCTCTCATCAGGACTATTGCAGTAGCTTTCTAAGTTATTTGCCTACTAAGAGAAATAAGAATAGGAAGTCAGGGAGATTAGGTAGAAAGAGCAGGAATGTAGGAAATGTAGATTTAACAGCTTTATTACCTGATGGTAGAGTTCTAACTTCAGGGTCTCTGAGGTACTCCATGATGGGTCCTAGGGGAGGAGGAGGAACACAGACCTGTTAAGTAAGAGGATTAGGATTCCTCTCAGTCTTCAGGCACATCACTATTTAATTCTTCACCCTGGATCCAATTCTTCACCCTAGACAGAGATTGGTATTGAAGAGAAGGATGAAGAACTTGCATAGGGCTGTTGGTGTTAAAGGGCCAGTGATTTAACTCACTGGATATTGCTTCTTGGAAACCATTGCTACTATTTCTTCTTCTTTTTCCTCTTTTGTGTCTTTTCCCCCTCCTCTTAGGCATTTAACCAAATAGTTCCCTTTCCACTGCTACCATATATTGCATTTGACCAGAGTTTATATCTTCCCTGGCATAAAACAGTTTCATAGATTCTTCCATAGCTCTTCCTTGAAACAAGGACAGCCTTTTTGAGATTTTCTAAGGATTTTTAATGATAGTAGAAATGGGAAATAAGGGATAAATGATTTCTTCCTAGACTCCATGAAGCAGTCTCTCTCTTTTTCCACTTAGACCTTGCATGTAAAGAGTAATGATGGAAAGGCTTTGTAAAGACACAGATCTGAAGTAAGAATCATTTGGTAAGAAGAGTAGAATTAGGTGGTATGGACATTGATTTCATCAGAGAGTCCAAAGCAGAAAAGGAAAATTATTGAAGAACAGCAGATTAGAGGCTGGTGGTGAGTAGTGGGAATGTTGCTAAGGAAAACAAGGCTTGGGCTGAGTTAGCAGCAATGATGGGGAGAAAAAGAGATCTATTTCTTCTCCCTGCCTTTCACAACTTCTTCAAAACAGCCCTGTTCTGAAGCAGAAGTAGATAGATATAGAGAAAAAAATAGGTGTTTTTACTGATCTAGGGAGTGCTCAGTGAGGAATTTCCTATATCAAAGTAAAATCTGTCACATTTTCTGCAACTCATAGTCTCAAAGAATTATTCATAGCAACAAAGACGTTAAGTCACTTACCTAGAGCCATACAGTCAGAGGAAAGACTTGATTCCTTGATCTTCCTAGTTCTGAAGCTAGCTTTCTTTCCATTCCCACAGAATACCTCTCTGCAAGTACTAGAACAGGATAGAAAACCATAATGTTTCCAGGCAACATAAGAATCTGAAGTCTCCAGGGGAAAAAATAAACGATGAGAGGATGGAAAGTTCATGCAGAGGAAGGCAAGGAGCCATCAAAATAAGGCTATGGAAAGCCAGAGGAAATCCCTTTCTTCCCAGAAGACTATTCACATGTTAGAGACATGCATAAGTTAGGGAATGCCTGCTTTTCTCACAAAAAGCTTTGGTGCTTTAATTTATGCACAGTCTTATATATATATATATATATGCAAATACACATAAATACACACATATATACACACATATATTTAACCTTGGGGTCCTTAATAGAAAAATATGTATTCTGAGCTCCTAAGTTATTCTCAGGATGGTGTGGCTTAACTGGGTCTCGTGCCAAGCATTTTACAAACTCATTTTCCCCTCCACTGCTTTTCCCCATTTTACCAGTTGATGCTACTCATCATTTTCTGTCATCTTTCTCTGTAATGGTTTGCAGATGTGCTTATTTTCTAAACTGATATTGTCCTTGGATGCTATGTCTTTCTGCTTGATGAGAAGCTCTCACATCACTGACTGAAATGGTTTTCAGTTTCTTTTTGCCTCCTTATTTTAGTGACTTTTATATTTAAAACTCCTCTAAGAAATTGCAATAATCAGGGAAATGTCTTTACTTTCCTTCATTTCCTCATTTTTTGAAGTTTAAATTTTACTTAACTGACTGTTCTGTTTATTATAATCATAAATAGTATCTTCTTATCTTTAGCCTTTTCTAATTTGATATTGATTTTTTCTTTCCCTTTAGTCAGGTGATTATCTGATTACACAGTTGATGTACAGCTGACTGACAGGTGTCTAAGACTGAAATAATTCTGCTATTAATAATCAGACATTTTCTGTCAATATATTTTCAATTTCATTTCTTTCATGATTGTCCATCATTTCCACTCTTAGGTATCTCTGATAAAATCTTTTTTTTTTTTTTTTCCTGAGACAATTGGGGTTAAGTGACTTGCCCAGGGTCACACAGCTAGGGAATGTTAAGTGTCTGAGACCAGAATTGAACTCAGGTCCTCCTGACTTCAGGGCTGGTGCTCTAGCCACTGCGCCACCTAGCTTCCCCGATAATATCTTTAAATTTTAAATTTATCATGAGATCACTGGAGATCTGAAAGGTACAGTTATAATGATCTAGTCTTACTGTACAGGTCAGAATACCACCTTATCTATTACCTCCTTGCTACACTTGAGGAAACTAAAGTCTAGAGTCCAAAGCTACGAAGGTGGTAAGTAGCACAGGTAGAATTAGAATCCAGGTCTTCTCTTGAAGAGATAGTAATTTCTACTAGTAGAAAGCATGTGATACTTGGACCCAGTTTGAATTGTTATATTCTGCTTTCAACACTTACTAGCTATGTGGTTATGGAGACAAGTGAGTCGCTTATTTTTTTTTTTTAAGCCTCAAGTCCTTAATTATCTTAATTTATGCCTGTAGTAATAGCTATCTCTCAGGATAGTTGTGAGGATGTGATGTATATAGAGCAAAATCACAAAACCACAAAAGGGGAAGCTGTTATTTTCTCTCTAAGACATATCAAGAGTTCTGTAAACCTAAGGGACTATATATAAAATCTCTCTCTCTCTCTCTCTCTCTCTCTCTCTCTCTCTCTCTTTCTCTCTCTCTCTCTCTAATATTATTTGTCTTTGTGAGGTACAATATTTCTTCCATCTTTCTAGTCATATATTCCCAGTATTAGTGGAAAGAGGATTGGCTCTGGAGTAAGAGTATCTAGGTTCAAATCCTTCCTCTGAGACTGCCTGTGTGATCTTAAAGATAAAAAGAGGGTATTAACTTTGATGGCTTCTGAGATCCCTTCCAGCTCTAAATGTAAGATCTTTGATAAATACTATGATACAATGACTTATTCCCTCTAATTCACCTTCTCTATTATGCTCATTCCCTTCTAGTGTTCAATTCTTTTTTTGTTTTTGTTTTTATTTTTTTTTTTTGTTGAAGCAATTGGGGTTGTGACTTGCCCAGGATCACACATAGTGTTTAATTCTTAATATTTCATACTCAGGGTAGCTAGATAGTGCCACAGTACACAGAGTACCTGGCATGGAATCAGAAGACTCATTTTCATGAGTTCAAATCTAGCCTCAGAACACTTACTAACTGTGTGACCCTGGGCAAGTCACTTAACTCTGTTTACCTCAGTTTCCTCATCTGTAGAATAAGCTAGAAAAAGAAAGAACAAATCACTCCAGTATCTTTGCTACAAATATCTCAAATAGGGTCATAAAGAATTGGACATGATTGAAAAACAATATTCCTTACCCAAATTGAATCTCACTCATTCCTTTTGCTATTCTTTATTTCTGCTTTGCTGCTTCTCTCAGTGTACCTGTTTATTCCTATGGATCACAGGAATTATTGATAATGCTTGATGAAGCTTTAAAAAAATGAGAAGAGATAGGAAGATTCTGGGCATTTTTTTTTTTGCTATCTGCTTCTTTATTTAATCTGTGCCCTGTTTATTTATTCCATTGCATTGAAAGAGATCAGCCTTTTCTTCTGTATCTCCTACTTCTTCCTATAATTTGAAATTGTACCTTTCCTCTTCTCACCAAATCAAATTAAATTAACCCCAACCAAGACAATGTCAATAAACATGCCAGTGTATGAGTCAAGTTCTGAGCTGAAATTATTTTATTTTTATTTTATTTGGATTATTTTAATCCAAAATTTTTAAAAAGGACCCCCAAAATTGTCTTGCAATTAACAAAGTCTACCAACTGAAGGAGACCTAAGAGATCATCTGTTTCAGCCTCATCATTTTACACTGATAAGTTTGAAATTGAAAAAAGTGAAGCATTTTGATCCAAAGGACAAAGCTGATTAAATGACAGAGCTCCCAGATTTTCCCTTCTTATTCCAAGAATAGTGCTTTTCACTACTATGATGCTTCTAATCTATTGAAGCACTGAAAACTGACTATATTTTCACTCAATTATTTTTGAATTTGAGGGAGGATACTGTTGTCAGAACTAAAGTAATTGAATTCAAATAATCATGTTTATTTCCAAGTTCAATTAACAGTTCAATACTATTAAATTCTCTTTGGAATGGATGCTTATTTCCAGTATAGGGACACATTTCTTCCATATTTTATTACTGTTCATTTGTGGGCACTTTCCAAAATTCAAACAATAATTTAGAAGTTTGGCTTTGAAAAATCTTCATCTCCAAGGGCCATATCTGCCCTTGATCTACAGATGCAGCTTTCATTGATATTAATGAGAATTGTTTCCAAGAACTGAGAGTAGCAAATGCTCCAGAGGTTTCCTGGGAGCAGTGATGTGATTAATGCCACCTTTACTTCCAAATACTTCTATGTGCAGCTGGTATCTGGACTTGAGCTTTCAGGCCCTTCTCTTCAACTCCACCCCTCCTCCTGCCATTTCCCTCACTTTTCTTCATCTTCATGCACATTTGAAGTCAATGCATGTCTTTCAGAAACTGTAAGAATCTCACAGCATTGACTAATTTTATGTGGAACAAGCAGATGTATGGACATATAGCAATTAACCTCAGGCAGCCAGAATAGCTGATGAAATACAATTAATAATTCTTTTGCTTCAATGCAATTTACTATCAATAATGGATGATATCATGTCACATTGGCCTGAAAAGAATACTGATCCTACTGCATTATAAAAAGTCATCGCTGATTTTCAGATGAAGAAATTAAAACTATTTCTAGTCATATGAAAAAGTGCTCCAAATCACTATTGATCAAAGAAATGCAAATTAAGACAACTCTGAGATACCACTACATACCTGTCAGATTGGCTAAAATGACAGGAAAAGATAATGATGAATGTTGGAGGGGATGTGGGAAAAGTGGGACACTGATACATTGTTGGTGGAACTGTGAACGGATCCAACCATTCTGGGGAGCAATTTGGAACTATGCTCAAAAAGTATCAAACTGTGCATATCCTTTGACCCAGCAGTGTTTGTATTGAGCCTATATTCCAAAGATATCTTAAAGGAAGGAAAGGGACTCACATGTGAAAAAATGTTTGTGGTAGCCCTTTTTGTAGTGGCTAGAAACTGGAAACTGAATGAATGACCATCAGTTTGGGCATGGATGCCAATCAGATGCAATAAATTATGGTGTATGAATGTCATGGAATATTATTGTTTTGTAAAAAACAACCAGCAGGATGATTTCAGAGAGGCCTGGAGAGACATATGAAC
Organism: Myrmecobius fasciatus; assembly: GCA_023553655.1. Classification (NCBI taxonomy): domain Eukaryota; kingdom Metazoa; phylum Chordata; class Mammalia; order Dasyuromorphia; family Myrmecobiidae; genus Myrmecobius; species Myrmecobius fasciatus. The sequence continues at coordinate 264,223 of JAJPUD010000738.1, read as the reverse complement.
TGATACTAAGTAAAATGAGAACAACCAAGAGATCATTATACATGGCAACAACGAGATATGATGATCAAATCTGATGGACATGGCTCTCTTCAACAATGAGCTGATTCAAACCAGTTCCAATTGTTCAGTGATGAAGAGAGCCATCCACACCCAGAGAAAGGACTGTGGGAACTGTGTGGACCATAACATAGCATTTTCATGCTTTCTGTTGATGTTTGCTTGCATTTTATTTTTCTTCTCAGGTTTTGTTTTGTTTTTTTCTTACTAGATCTGATTTTTCATGCTCAGTAAGATAATATATAAATTTTTGTGTGTGTATATATATATATTGGATTTATCATATATTTTTAACATATTTAACATGTATTGGACAACCTGCCATCTAGGGGAGAGGGTGGGGGGAAGAAGGGAAAAATTTGGAACAGAAAGTTTTGCAGGGATCAATGTTGAAAAATTACCTATGCATATGTATTGTAAATAAAAAGCTTTAATGATTTTTTAAAAAAAGCCATTGCTGATGTCAGTCACTATATTTTTCACAAATAGGATGAAAATTATAAAATAACCATAGCTAGCTTTTCTATAGCATTGTAAAATGTTGTGCAAATATCATTACGTATTATCTTCAAGACAACCCTGGGAGATAAGTACTATCTGTGGCAGACAGAATTTAAGTAACTTGCTTAGGGTCATACAATTAGTATGAGTCTGAAACCAAATTTGAATTCAGAGCTTTCTAACCACAAATGTAGAAGAGAAGACTCCACCATAAACTGGGAAGCCCTTTTCCAAAAGAATTCTGCTGAGAATGTCCTACATGACAGTGGGAACATCTTGTTTGATATTGATAATCAGAGAATCATTAAACCAAGTTTTGTCTGTGACTCTATCAGGGACTCATATATAAGCACTATACTTATTATACACATACATGTATGCACATTTTGTAATCAGCAAACATTGAGAGATTTTGTATTTTATTAATATTTCAATAAATTCTATAACTATGAAAATGTGATTTACTCAAGAGGATAATCTGTGAAAATATGACTGTTTGCTTAGTGAATAATATAGCATAATATAGTATAGGGAGGTAGTCTTTAATTGATTAATTACCCCTACCTTGATATAGTCTGAGAAAACTATGGTCAGATAGAGGTAATGAAACATTAGCATGTTAATAAAATTTTTAAGTATAAAAATTTGGCCATGTCTGATAATACCTTAATGAAGTGCAAAAAAGTTTCTTAACTGGATTAAAAAAGGATCCTGGGTCTATGAAGGCCTTTGAATAATTAATTAAACCTACTGACCTTAGAAGCAGTCAACACAGTTATTGGTGTAGGTTGATCTAGACTCAAAGCAGCTTTATAATTCATGATCTATATACCTATACCAGATTATCACAGAAAGTATATATGTGGGGGGTAGGGTGGGGAGGCAAGCACAGAGAATGGTGAAGAGAGAGCTTCTCTTCTCTTTCCTCATCCCCACCATTTTCTATAGAATCTAGTAACAGAGCTACTTATACAGTAGAAGACATCACATCTGTCAGTTTGAGAGCTCAATATTTTGAGATCCAGCTTGAGTACATCCCAGCATGAAACAGAAATATGCATTTTCCAGGAAGGTACAGACATAGAATGATTCAAAGTAGGAAGCAGTTTCAAGGGTCGTGAAGTATAGCTATAGAGAAAACAGCCAACCATGATTCAAAGGACATTCAATTCAATAAATATATTAAGTACCTACTATGTGTCAGGCATAGTAATAAATTGTAGAGATATAAATAGAAAAAAAGTCCTTAACCTCAAGCAGCTTACAATCTAATAGGGGCAGAGAAAACACAAAAAGAATCTGGAAAGTGGGGAAGGATAGCAGGGCACACCAAGGGCCTCAGTGGGAATGAAACCAAGTAGAGCTACAGATGGAAAAGTTTAGTGAGTTGAGATTCCAATTTTTTTCCTGTATAAAAGAAAGATATGATAGAAATTCAGTTTGAGTTCTTCAGTCAAACTAGCGGAATCTGGACATAAAATGGCAAGCAACAGAAAAGACTGAATTCTAGAAGCCCAGCTGAGCAACTCACCCAGCAGAGATATTTGTACTTATCTGGCAGATGAGGGAAAACTTGTCGAGTAGGAAAAAAAATAAGAGATCTGAAATACCAGAGGAATGAGTTGCTTTCTCTACATGTATTCCCTACATGTCAGCCTACACTGACCATGAATACTATGTGTATTAATAGGAACATGTACGTCAGGTTTATGGAGAAAATGTTTTATAGTTGGCATTCTTACTATGCCCTCTGAATAAATTTCTTTGCTTTGAGTTAATTGTGTCTACTGGCTCAATGATAAGGCAAACTCATTGATGGGCACTCATAAACTATTGTGTGAGGCACAGATACCCAAAGGATACCCCTTGAATCCTCAGATGTTAGTCCTTTGGGACTCTTGGAAATTAACACAGAAGTGGTGGGGACTACAATTAAAAAAGTGCCAGGTATAAAAACATGGGTTTAACTTATGTCTAGTTAAAAACTTGCTTCAGACACTTGCTGTGTATCACAAAAGCGGCACATTTTTCATTTTAGAGTGTTAGTTTCTTTTTTCTATAAAAAAGAGGATAATAATACTTGCACTATCAACTTCACAAGGTTGTTGTGAGGAAAGAGCTTTTAAAAAAACTTAAAGAATTATATAAATATGGGCTGTTATTTTAATTAATAATACATTTTACATAGGTATAGACCATTCTCATAAAAAATTTTATAGAGGTACAAAAGTAGCCATGCTGATGGAAGTTAATGATGTCTTCTTGGACATATTTTGGAATAGTAGTATAGTAATAAAATAGATCATCTTCCACCACCACCACTACCATCCATTTTGGAGGGAATCTTTCTCTCTTTAAGAAAATTCCCCCAAATCAATCTCTGAGTGCCTACAAAATTGCATTTTATCTGGTACAGTTTTCTTATGTATATATTAGGTTTGGCCCAGTCATTTAATGTCCCATTTCTTCTTTAATAGCTTATTGGGTACTAAAGTATTACAGTGCAAATAAAGGGTATCACTGTCTTTAAAAATTATAATGGAACAATTTGCAAATATTTACAAATATATATATATATATAATATAAATATTATTTCATTGTTTTTCATTGTCCTTCCAGTTTTATCCATCAATCTTCTTGGTGGTGATTTGGCTTTCAATCAAATTTTCATGCCAAGTTTTTGGTTCTTTTTTAAAAACAGGTTGGTTTTCCTTGAAAACATGAGAAAAGGGACTATTTCATTCCTTGTATTTGTATTCCTAACACATAACATTGTGCCTGGTAAAAGGTGCTTAATAAATGTCATGATTAATTGATTTACTGTTTTATGAATCAATGCTCCTTGGAATCTCCTATCATCTTTCTTTCTTTACAATAACAAAGGAAATTGTATGTACTCCAAACCCCATTACCTTTGGCTTCCATATCTCTGCTTGGCAAAGAGATAATTTTTTTTCTGGCTGATGTGGTTTCTTGGCTATTCTGAGCCATAAACTGCATAAGATAAAAAGGCTTTGTCTGCTTGGACCTTACAGTTTATTTAGGAAAACATAACATGCATATTCAATACAAGATAATGTCAATCAGCCAATTGCCTGGGAATTACTAGACAGCTTGGTTTTTAAATTAACTTATTTGAAAGCATTTAAATTGTAATCCTTTTTTTTTAAAGTCTGTATTAGTGAGTTTTTCTGTACTTCTAGGACCCTGAGACTCACAGGGTCATGTAGTCTGGCTGCTATTTATCAGAATGACTCAGTTTTTCAGCTGCTCCTTGAGTCGTGCAAGGTCAGAAAATCAAGACTCCAAGATCCAGCATTGGGAAATTGATTTTTAAAATCCCTGAGCTAGCAAAATGTGTGTTTACCAGCCTGAGAAATGCTCCTCAGTCTTTCCCTGCTGTTTTCAGTTTATCAACCATAATTCAGGGAGGGCTGGAAGTCAGAACTAGACAAACATGAAGGTCTCTCTTTTCATTTTTTATGGAAACAAGATATTTATTGTAGCCTTGTTATTTTTAGATAAAATTTAGTTTTTTCTTTAATGAATTTTTTTTACAAACAATGGAGAACCATTTAATAAATTTAACACAATTGATATCTTTAAAGTGAACTAGTCTTTGAAGCAAAGAATATCATGGTACCTAATACTAGTTTCTATAGGAATCGATATTAGATGATCACTTAATTTATCTATAGTACCACAGTGATTGCTGGCTTCTATTTTGAATATTAACAAATAATTCTATGTTCAATTTATTTAGTATCCTGTTTTTTTTATAAGATTTTGAATTCCAAATTTTCCCCCTCCCTACTTCCTTTTTATCTCTACCTCCCTTCCAAAGATAGTAGGTAGTTTGATATAGATTATATATGTGCTATCTTATAAAACAGATTTCCATAGTAATCACAGTTGTGAAAAAAGAAACAGATCAAAAGAAAACAGATAAAAAATGGATAGAATTTTCTTTCATGAGTCCTTTGTATTTTTCTGGGTTCATTGTTTTACTAAGAAGAACTTTTTCCATTATGGTTAATCATTGCACAGTGTTTCTAATACTGTGTACAAAGTTTCCTGATTCCGCTCATTTCAGTTTGCATTAGTTCATACAAGTCTTTCCAAGTCTGTCTGAAATCTACCTATTCTTTATTTCTTATTGTATAATAATATTCTATTACATTCATATGCCATGGCTTGTTCAGCCATTTTCCAATTGATAGGCATCCCCTCAATTTCCAATATTTTGCCACCACATATTTTGCATATGTAGGTCCTTTTTCCTTTTTTATGATCTCTTTGGGATATAGATATAGGAGGGGTATTGCTGGTCAAAGAGTATGTGCAATTTGGTTGCCATTTGGGCATGGTTTCAAATTGTTCTCCAGAAAGGTTAGATCAGTTCACAACTCCACCAACAGTACATGAGTGTTCCAGTTTTTCCAAATCCTCTTCAACAATTATTGCTTTCCTTTTTTGTCATATTGGCCAACCTGATAGGTGTGAGGTGGTATCTCAGAATTATTTTAATTTGCATTTATCTAATTAAAAGTGATTGAGTACTTCTTCATATGCCTATAAATAGCTTTGATTTCCTCATTTGAAAACTTCATGTTCATATCCTTTGATCATTTATCAATTGGGGAATGGCTTATATTCTTATAAATTTGACTCAATTATATATTTGAGAAATGAGGCCTTTATCAGATCAAGAAAAGAAAAAAAAATCATGAGAAGGTCTTATTCTCAGCAAAATATCAAAGCTAAGATTATCCTTTATATTTGGAGTGGGTAGATTATAAGACTTCTAGGGATGAAGCATTACAGAGGAAGTCTATTGGGCTATGTGAATATGCAGATCAAAGGTTGGAATCTTAGAATTTAGAATTGAAATGAATGTTAGAGATCATTTAGTCAAGCTCTTTCATTGTGTAGAGGAGAAAATGGGAGGCCTAGAGAGGTTTGTGATTTGCCTGAACCATACATATATTAAATACAAAAACTTGCTAATTTTTTTCTAAGACACTGGATATGCCAAACTGATGAAGACAAGTTTGTTAATGTACTTCTTGATAAACCTAGAATATGAAAGACTGAACCCAAAGAACAAACTGACTTTGTGAACATAAACGTCCTTAATGAGTGACAGCTCTTAATATTATATATTTCTAGATGTATTTAGGTGGGAGTAGGAGGGATGGGAAGACTTTCTACTTCTGTGTTTGTTACATTAATTTTGTTTATAACATTCTTTCATTTCATAATATTGCTATATACAGAGCTTACAAACTTACCCATTCCATGGTGGGAAAGATTTTAAGAATAACAGTTATATCAGAAGTATAATTATTAAGTGGTATAACATATCCAAACAGAAGTGTAATATTACAATATTAGCACAATATGCTAATCTTTGGACCAATGTGAGGACCCTGTGGATTACAAAGGATCTCTGGACCAAATGTTGAGAGCCATTGCTCTAGAATATCTAAAAGCATTTGTCTCTTTATGGAAATACTTTGGCAGTTTTTCTGCCCACTCTGAAGTCTAAGGAGAAAATCAAACTGGCATTTAAGTGATATCTGATGACAGGAGGCGCAGAAGTGGCTGACTTATTCATTTCATTGGATTCAAAGTTGTAAACTACTGAATATTTTAGAAAGCCAAACCAAAAGTAACCCTGGAACATAGTCTTGAAAAGTAATTAAGATGGAAAATGTAGAAGGAATGGCTTGTGCCAGAAAAGAAGTGATCCATTGAGCTTGATTTAGTCTTTAATTTTCATCCAGCCTGCCAAACCTCAGACCCTGTCCCATCTACTAAAATACTAAATAAAATTACATCAAACTTATCTCTGGTGATATTAAATAAAATAGAAAAACTCAGCAGCACATTAATTGGTTCTCAAGATATGGCATACCATTTAATAACCCTAATTTAAAAGAACACAGACAGTGACATTTATCCTTTAATTATGTAAAAGAAGAAGTCCCAGTATAGTATCTTGGGCAAATAATTTTTCTTGGTCATTTAAATCTTTATGGCCCACTGCAGCTGAATCCCATTGACATCTGATGCTTTTTATAATCTACCCCCTAATGTTTCCTAATAAAGAAAATGAAAGAAAAAAAAGATAATGAAGAACCTTAGGTATCATCTTGTTCAACTTCTTCATTTTATAGGAGAAGAAAGTAAAGCTCACAGAGTTTTAGGCCTGACTTGGCCAAGGTAATGCAGGTAGCAAATAAGAAAGAGTGGATTTTAACTCTCTGTCTCCAGTTTCAGTAGTTTTCGATTTCATCCTACTGTCCTTTATTTCAAAAAGTGAATGCTTATACTACAGAGAAAAAAAAAGTCCAAAAAAGAATTGACCCAGAGAATCCTAAGATGTATATATGTACAAGTGTGTATATGTGAAGGTAAGATCATGGAAGAACCAGTAGTTCCATCACTTCTCAATAATACATTGAAGAATGGCCAACATTCATATATCATTTTATGCTTATAACATATTTAACATTTATCTAGTTCAACATTCATAACAAATGTATGAAATAGATAGTAAAAAGGTTATTATGGCTATTTTATAGATGAGGAAGCTAGGGAATCAAAGGTAACAGAATTTGGAGCCCATCTGGCTGAAAAACCCATTTTATAGAAGACTATACTGAGGCCTAAGGTGGTTCAATGACTTCCCAATGGTTAAATGAATACAAATATCAAATATAAAGTCTTCTGATTAATCTAATACCTTTTCCAGTCTACTAAAGCACCTCAGAGAGATTTTCTAAGGAAGTGATTCTTTCATGTGGAACAGTTTTTTTTCTTAATATTTAGATAATTTTCTTCAACTGTGAGACAAATTCTTTGCCAATTTAGGAAAATACTCTGATGTAAAGTACTGTTATTATTTGAACAATTTAGGTGTTAAAAGATGCAGAAAATGGTCTCTTGAATAAAGAAAAATAATTAAACCAACTTGCAATGCCTTGTAAGTTATAGTCCTTTTATGTAGTAAAAGTTTGGTTGAAAAAAGAACAAAATATGGTATATGAATGTAATGGAATACTACTGTACAAGAAGAAATTATGAACAGACAGACTTTAGAAAAACCTGGGAAAACATGAACTGATGCCAAGTAAAGAGAGCAGAACCAGGAGAACATTGTATACAGTAATAGAACAGTACATAGTTGTGTGATGAAGATTGTTTTAGCTTTTCTCAGCAACACAATGATCCAAGACAATTCCAAAAGACTTACGATAGAAAATTCTATCCAGATTCAGAGAACTGATAGGGTCTGAATGAAGCTTGAAGCATACTATTTTCACGTTATTTTTTTTCTTTTTGGTGGTTTTTTCCCCATCTTGTTCTTTTTTTTCTTTCACAACATGACTATTATGGAAATATGTTTTACACAATTATCCATATGTAACCTGTATAACATTATTTACCATTTTAAGGAGAGAAAATTTGAAACTCAAAATGTTATAAAAAATGAATGCTAAATTTTTTAATATAATTAGAAAAGAACAATACTATTAAAAATAAAAGAGAACAAAAAAGGAATGTTCGTTTAAGAAAACCTAATAAACATCTATGTGTGAAGAAAGTTTTTTTTTTTCATTAGAATTAATGAAACATTGGGACATTGGGAGGACTGAGTAAAAAACTGAGAAGGAACTATCTGAGGGCAGGGAGATGACTTGAACTTCACTACAGCTATATCCCATTGGAATCTGATGTTTTATATAATTATCTCCTGGTGTTGTATAATCAAGGAAATTTTTTTAAAAATTAGAGATCTTAGGTTATTTTGTTCAATCTCCTCACTTTATAAGAGAAGAAAGTAGACCCACAAAGGTGAAGTAACTTAGTCAAGTTCATGCAGGTAGCAAATAAAAGAGTGTGAACTGGATCCTTTACTTCCAAGTTCTTTGACTGATTTGCATGCAACTGTTTTTAGAGTTCTGGAAGTTAAAAAAAATCACAAAATGGTGAGTTGAATATTGGTTTGAGCTTATAGAATAGTTAAATAAGAGCTGCTGGTTTTATAGCTAATACAAAGGTGGGTGTTGTGAATTTTTAGTTCATAAAAGTAAGATGAGTTATTGAGCATCACATACTCTAATTGGAGCCATTACTAGAGCTCAAGAACAAAGCAGAAAACAACAGGAACCATTAAGGAGGCATCAGATTTGATTGAAAAAGGATCAGTGGAAGCATTCAGCTGACTGTAACTTTGGAATCTGCTAATAGAAAGGAATCATAGTGTTGAAGACTGGCTGAAATAAAAATATATATTGTTCTGTAGGGTCCAACTCTTTGTGACACCACTTGGACTTTTCTTAGCAAAGATACTGGAATGTTTTGTCATTTCCTTCTTTAGCTCATTTTACAGATGAAGAAAGGGGGATGGGTAACTTATTTAGGATCACATAGCTAGTAAATGTCTGAAGTCAGATTTGAATTCAGGAAGATGAGCCTTCAGCATTATCCACTGCATCACTTAGATACTAATTTGAGGATAATAATCTTAGCGATTGCTCTTTAGAGTCATCTAGCATTTGAGAACACTTCTCAAGAATCTGATTGCTCTCTGGTTCATGAGTGAAAAGTAGAGTGGAAAGATAGATTTTTATGGCTGTTTTATTGTAAGTTTAAGATGAAGTTGATTGGATAACAGAACAGAACTCATTATATTTTCTCTCAAAACCCACTTATTTTAAAATTTTCTCTATTATTGTTAAAGGAACCACCATGGTCACAGTCACCAAGATTTGCAATCAAATCAGTTGCCAAATCTTGGTTTTTTCCCCCCTATCTCTACAGCATCTTTCACATATGTCCCCTCATCTCTATTCATGTACTTTCCATCTTAATTTGGACTCTCATCACCTCTGTCTTGGACTATTATGATAGCTTCCTCTTCTTTTTCCTGACTGAAGCCTCTCCTTACTCCAAACCATTCTCCACACAGTTGCCAGAGTGGCTTTTTTTTCTTTTTGTTGAGGCAGTTGGGGTTAAGTGATTTGCCCAGGGTCACACAGCTAGGAAATGTTAAGTGTCTGAGACCAGATTTGAACTCAGGTCCTCCTGACTTCAGGGCTAGTGCTCCATCCACTGCACCAACTAGCTGCCTCTGGAAAATTTAATATCATTATTTTTATTAATATTGAAATCCACAAATTCTTTTGTGTATATTCAGTTTATACTTATATGTATAAATATATACATACACACATACATAATGTCTTCCCTTAGAATGTAAACTTCTTGAGGGCTTTTATTTTTGTATCCTCAGCTCATAAGACAGTGCCTGACATAGTATTTGCTTAATTTGTTTATTCACTGATAGTGGAGGACTTTAAGTTCCAGGCCAGGGCTATTATTTTCATCCTTGAATAACAGAATGCCAAAAATGCTATAAAATAAGATTTTTTAGTATGTATAGGGGCAGACAGTGCTGGGGGAGGTAAGTGATGTAGCTAGCTCTATTCCTTACAAAAATTGCTTTGGCAACTATATGAAGCAAAGAATATAGAGGATGCATATAGCCTGATGTTCTAGAAACTAATTAGTAGGCTATTACAATAGTAAAAGTGAGAGGTAATGAGATCATCAATTATTTGGCTGTTTGTGAGACAATATAATTCTTCTGAATTGACTGGGGTGTTGTAAAGTCAATGATATTCAGATTGTCACCATTAATAAGTAGAAAGGGGTTCTGACCAACATGATGATTGTACGGGAGCCAGTCAAGCTACAGTTTTCACAGTAGGACAGATAACTTAGAAATTGTTCTCTATAATGCTCTGGATTTCATTAGGAGGCACCAAATTATCTTAAAACAATAAGGAGCCATTTCTCTATAAAATCCCTTTTATTTATTAGCTCTTCCACTTACAATTTGTTCCTTGGGAAACACTCAACATAATAATTGTTGAGTAACCAGTCAAGCAAGATGCAGATTTCACAAGGTAGGGTCAAATGCCCTTTGTTTATGGAGTTACTAGTTTCCTGTTTCTTGTTTGTTTAATTTTTATATTTCAAAGTTTGAAATTAACATTAGTCTAAAAGAACAGATTAATTAGAAACTGTTTTCTATGAGGAACAAGATCTCATTAGGAGACACCAGATTCTCTTAAATCAACAAGGCACTATTTTTCTACAATTTGACTAGGTACCTCCCACTTAGTTCTGCCACTTACAAGATGATCCTTGGGCATATCTCTGCCTAAGGGCTTACTTGAATTATCTTCTGTTAAACTCTTATTAACACCCTAATTTAAGGTACTACTTAATGCATAAAGTCACGTCCTCCATGAAATCTTCCATGATTTTCTAAGTGGAAACAACCTCATATCTAATGTAATATTTTGTTTTATATCTTCCCTCATTCCTTGACTAATGTGTAAGATTCCTGAGGATAGGGACCATATTTTAAATGACTTTGTATCTCCTCTAGTACTTAAGATAGGGTGATACAGCTGGTCAGTGGTAGGGTCAACATCTGATGGCAGGTCCTTTAACTCCAAATATAATGGATTTTCTTCACAATGTCATACTCCTACACAGTTTGGAAAATTTGTCACTTCATCAGCTTTGATTTTTTTGTTGGAGAGGCAGTGAGTACTTGAGTTACAAATGCCTCCTTTGACACTGTGTAAGCATGGTTAAGTCACTCCCTAAGATTTACCTACTGAATTATTGATGGGCTAGGACCTGTATGACTGGAAGGATTTCCTACCCTAGTGACAGATTCTTGATCTTTTGACATGATTTGGAGCAAGTCAATTGATTAACTGCCAGCACTTATTATAGTGCCTGGCATAATTATATTATAGTTAAGTGAAGGTACTTAATTAATGTTCACTGATTGATTGGTTTGCAAATAAGTGGGTTGAATTAAGACCAAGGATTCCTTAAATTGTAGAGTATGAGGGATCCTTCTTTTATGTAAAAGAGTTAAGGATTTCTACATGTTAATAATTTTGCTATTAATATGTAGCAATTTGAAAATTTTTGACAAAAAGCTTCTGTGAATTCTGTAATAATATTGAATGAATGTTGTTAATCACAATACCTAAGTATATTAAAAATAGTAATGTATGTGAGTGAAGTGTTATTTATTCAATCTATAGGTGGTACTCTTATTTTTTATGACTCCATAAACCCCTGGTGATAGTCCCCACTATTCCTCAGGCATCCCTGGCCCACAAACTGGGAATCACTAGACTCAAATGACCTTTGAGTTCCCATCCTTTTTAGAATTCTATGCATCTGATTTCTCTGGCAATCAAAAATTATGCTTGATTCAGGTGCATAGTCTTCCATAAAACCTACTCCATTTCCTCATGAGTGTGCTGATATTGCTGCTATTTATCCGTTAATTGAGCTCTTCAGAGCTAGTGAGCAAAGCATTCCAAGCTTTCCTTCCTTTCTCCATTTATTATGCAGATGCTTGTTGATGGGCTATTTGAAGTGATTTCCCAGATCTTCATGTTTTTAATTTCAAGAAGAAGGACAACAAAAGAGTAGACTATATACAAATGGAAAATCATCACCATCATCTGCAAAGAAGAGTTGTACTTAATCTAGTATCAATGAAAGCATACATTAAATTTATAGGAATATTTCCTAGTGAATTAAATGTTTATTCATAACATTAGAACTGCACTAAAAAGCATTAGTTTTGCTTTTATGGGTTTTTTTGGGGCTCTGCTAATTTTACTTCATTTGTTGGCATGGTAAAGCTACAGTCACCAAAATTGAAGGATAATAAAAAACTCTCTGGAGAACCAAGGAAGAAAAGAAAGAAAATTGATGCTCTGGTATTATGGCAGTGGAGATCTTTAAGAGAATTGCTGCAATTTTGGAAATGCAAATATATGAAACATAAACTGTATGGTATGGAAGTGTTCATTGTGTTTAGAGCAAGTTTTGTTAATATGAAAATTAATTATGCTGCTTTACATCATTTTAGGATCAAATTTTTTTTGGACATAGTTAAATGTAAAACCTGCTCATCAATTCTACAACTGAAATTTGCTGCTTTAGGGAGCTAAAATAACAGCATCTAAAAAGTGATCATTGATAAGTGGCGATTTTACTTGAGATCACTGTGTTGTTTATACCTATTAGACCCCTATCATTTTCTCTTGTATTTCAGGTTTTTCAAATTAATATTTTACATTGGAATTCATGCATTTGTATCAGAACATCAGAATATATCATGGTTTTTTCCCCCTCTTTTCCTTAATCCCATACCTCCTTTTAAACATCTACCCTGGAAGATAGAATAGAGTGATATGCCACTGTGTATGTGTCATGTATGTGTTTGAATATGTATGAGTGTGTGTAAATTATACTACTGGGTTTTTGCTTTTTAAAAATTTAAGGGAAGGAATAATGTGTATAAAACACAATATGCCATAAAGAGAAAAGCCCTGAACTGGAAAACTGGAGATCTAGATTCTAGCTCTTTGTGTATGTGTGTGTGTGTTTGTGTGTTTTAACCAGGAGTTAATTGTGTAATTTGGGAAAATCTTTTAATTTCTCTAGGCCTTATTTTCTCTCATATTTTGAGGCTTTGGTGATAAATAAGGTTTAAAATCCTTCTACAAAAGATCCACAGATCCTGTGGTAAGGATCAAATTTCCATCTGTGTGAGTAAGAAATACATATTGGGAAAGAGGTAGCAAGTGACTCCTCATGAAGAGAATAGAAAAGTAGTCAATGATACAGAAATTCAGAAGCCAGTAGAATATAAGCTCTTTGAGGATAGGGTTTTTTGTTTTGTTAGGTTGTTGGGTTGGTTTTTGTTTGTTTGTTGCATTTGCTGCATCTAACATAATGCCTAGTACACATTGTATATGTTTTCTTTGTTTAATGAGTAACCCAAGAAGTTGCAAAAGCCAATGAAATCATGATAATAGAATGTTGCATAGAGTCTAACATAGATCTTACCTTCAAGAAAAGTAGAATTCAGATGCAATTCTGGGAAAGCTTGCTTTTTGAAGATTTAGATTTTTTCAGTGTTATTTCAGGGACCAATAAATGAAAAGTAGAAGGAAGGGAATTTGGAATCAATGAAGGAATACCCTCTTAATTGTATTCCATATCTGGATAGCTATGAGACAAAATGGATAGAGCACCTGACCTTGAGTCAGGAAGACCTGAGTTCAAATCAGACCTGAAACACTCACTAGCTTTGAGAATCTGGACTAGTCATCTAACCCTATTTGCCTCAGTTTATTCATCTGCAAAATGATCTGGAGAAGGAAATGGCAAACTACTCCAGTATTTTTGCCAAAGAAAATCCCAAATGGGATCATGAAGAGTCAGACATTAAAAAACTGAAAAACAACAAATTCTATTTCTATAGCAACCCAATTCAGTGGCTTATATTCAGTTTCTCCATTCTACTTTTAACTGGTATCTTTGTTATAATTTTTTTCTATATAGTTATGAAAATGTAACATAGAGCCACAGAATTTCAGAGCTGGAATTGATCTTAGTAATTAACAAGTAGTCTCAAATTCCTTCTATCACCAATGAGCAAACTGAGATTCAGAGATATTAAGTGAGATATCCAAGGACACAGGTAGAAAATAGTGGATTTAGAATTAGAATTCAGGTCTTTTAACTTCTGTCTAATACTATTTCCATTAAACCATAATAAATTTTAATATACCTTCTGGATAGAGAAAAGTATATAAAACATTATATGTGGATCTTGATTATATGACTAAGTAATTGATAATGTTTACAAAAACAAAGGAACAAAATCATAAAACTTAGAAAAATTAACCAATGGACAATGTACAAATTTAGACATGCTTTAATTCTATATCATCTACAATCAATCAAGTAAGCATCTTTATTACACACCTTCTTTGTATAAAACATTGTGCAAGGTGATAAGAACAAAAAGACAAAATAGAAAACAATTTCCTCAAGGCAATAGTATTTTCTTGTAGGCATATGAAGATAAAAAATTGTTTATATGCTTAGAATATTTGGCTTAATAATAGATAATTCTCTCTCTCTGTCTCTCTTTGTGTGTGTCTGTCTCTGTCTCTCTGTCTGTCTGTCTCTCCCTCCCTCCCTCCCTTTCTCTCTCCCTTCCCCCTTCCTCCCTCTCTCTGTCTCATCTTTGTCAATCAAAATACATTTGTATAGTTACTACTATTTTCTAGGCACTGTGCTAAGAGCAAAGGCAAAAAATAATAGCTTATTTCAAAAAACTCAGTCTAATGGGGAAGACAACATTCAAACTATACATTTTGTTTCTCTCAGTCTCTATACACACATAAATAATATGCACATATAATTACATATCCATTTCTTTTTATATAATTATATCAAATGAAAGGGAAAGTTTTAAGTAGCTGAGGATCAGCTGCTTTAACATCCACAGCACATTTTATTACTGATGGAGTAGAATCTTAAAATCTTGAAAATTTCTAGATTTTAGTTGAAGAATTAACCATAGAAATCATCAAGCAATTTTTCAGATAAAGAATCAAAGGCTAGAATTGAATGACTTGTTCAAAATTAGTCCAAATAGTTGGTGGCAGAGGCAGAAGGAGAAACCATGTCTCCTGATACCCAGTAGTTTTCCAATATGTTTAGTTGCTACTGGTTTTACCTGATAGGAGAGATTATGACCTGTTCCAAACTTCCTCCCCATCCACCTAAACTTTCTTTTGTGTCTTTACTTCAACTCGCAAGCAAACCTTCATCCCCATTCTTGGAAAAGCAATTGACTCCATAGCAGGGGAATAAAACCCTGTTGTAGGGAGATAAGGAAATGGGATTTATCTCCTTGCTTTCACTATGTACACAGTGAAATGTAGAAACTTCAGAAGTGAATCTCTGATATCAGTGAAGACTGAAGAGAAATTTCATTTCTGAATCCTCTTCTTATTGGTTTACCATAACTTTCTGAGTCAGTTGCTTTGCAACCTCCAAGCTGCTATTTTTTTAAACTTAATCAGTACAACACAAAGCACTTCTACTGCTTATGGTAATTGCATTTGAAAAATATTCTTTTAGGATGTGTGAAATATTAAATAAAGTCTCTGCCAAGTTACCAGGGAAGGAGGCTTTGTGAATATTGCATTAAGAATTTATGAAAAAAAAAAGTTATTCCGTGAGTGTCATATACAACAAATCCTTTTATTTGCAACCTCTTCTTTGGATTTTGATGTGGTTTTAAATGCTATTTTCTTGGTATTGCTGCTTGCAAAAAAAAAAAAAAGACTAAAAGGATTTTCTTCACAATCCTTAAAACCCACTTCTAAAGCAGAACAAATCTTTTGTGTTGGGCTGGATTCTCAGAAGCTTCCTTTGACCTCTTCTTATGCTGTCTCTTTGAGGTTGGCTCCACCCACCCCAGTTCAGAAGAGAATACTTTTCCTATGTAGGACTCTGCCTCCTACATATTTTTAGACACCTGGGAGTCTGATCAGCTTTGCCTTTTCCCTACCCTAGACTTACCTTTCCGTAGTAAAGTAGTGGAGTTTGTAAGAATGAAGAAGGAAGGGGTTTTTTCCTTCTTATCTGTACTTGGTTCACCTAACTATTTAAGACATAATGAAAAGAATAAAATCACTTATCTTTAAGTTGTAACGAATATTAGAGGTCATTTGCTGAGATCTCCCCTTCAAATAAAGGTATATTTGATCACAGAGCTAGAACTACAAAGGACTTCAGACCATCTAACTCATCCCTCTTATTTTGCAAAGAAAGAAACTGCGGCTCAAGGAGGTTGAATTGCTTGTTTGAGGTTAGTATCTATATCTTCTGACTCTAGAGTCAGCGTTATTTTCACTGTACCATGATGCTTCCCCTCTCTTCGATAATTACCTCAATGAGTGCTTCATCATTTTCTGACTGGACACTTACAGAGAAATAAGAGAGTTCACTGTCTCATGAAACAATCCCTTCTGGTTTGGCTCTTATTGTTAGAATGTTATGCTTTGTACTAAATTTGCCTTCTTTTCACTTTCATTCCTTGGTTCTCATTCTGCTCCTCTTAAGCTCCCCCCAAATTAGTCTGTTCCATCTTCCAATTAATCAATTAATAAACATTTAAACTACTATGTGTCAAGGACTGTGCTAAATGCTGGAATTACAAAAAGAAAGAATAGACAATTCTTGCCCTTCAAGGAATTTACAAATCTATTGAGATTGGAGGGGAGACAACAGGCAAACAAATATAAACAAGCCATATGCAGAACAAATAGGAAATCATTAACAGAGGGAAGGCAATAGAATTAGAAAAAGTTGGGAGATTTCTTGCAAAAAATGAAAGTGACCTAGAGAACAATAAGAGGCTAGATGATTTGACCAAGGTCACATAGACATGGCAGAACTTGAACCTAGGTCATCTTGACTCTAAGACTAGCTCTCTGTCCTTCTGACTCTAAAAAATTTAGATTTTGAAATAAGCATTTGTTGTTGTTCATTTGTGTCTGACTCTGTGACACCAAAAGGGGTTTTATTGGCAAAGATACTGGAGTGGTTTGTCATTTCCTTCTCAGGTTCATTTTGCAAATGAAGAAACTGAGATAAAGAGGGGTAAGAGAATTGTTCAGGGGTCACAGAGCCAGTAAGTATCTGAGTTGGATTTAAATTCAAGTCTTCCTGACACCAGGCCTGTGATTCTATCCACTGCACCACCTAGCCTATATGCCAGGTATTAGGAATACAAAGGGGAAAAAAGAGAAAAACAGGGATTTGTATTCTTTTAGAGGAAAACAGTAAACTTAATCAAAAAAAATTCTTATTTATTTTTAACTTTTGAAAGAGACAATATAATCTAGGGGAATTAAAGCCCAACATTTTAGTGGGTATGTGATCTTGGATATGTCAATGGATCTCCATTTCCTTATTCATAAAATAGTGATAGTGGTAAGATTATGGACCTTGTAGGGTTGTTAAAAGTCCTTTATAAATTTTAAAATGCTTTGTAAATGCTATGTCAATGTTACAGTTATTATTATTCATAAGCTTATAGATCTGAACTGGAAAGAACTTCAGAAATCATTTAGTCTAACCTCATCCTTGTATAGAAGAACAAACTGAGGCCCAGAGACAGAAAATTACTTTTCTCTGATCTCATACCAAGTTTGTTGTTGTTTAGTCACTTCAGTTCAATTGTTCATAACCCCTTGGGATTTTCTTGGCAAAGATAATGGAGCTATTTTCCATTTCATCTTCAATTCATTTTGTAGATGAAGAAACTCAGGCAGACAGAGTTAAGTAACTTCCCCAGTGTCACACAGCTGGGAAGTATCTGAGGTTGGATTTGAACTCAGGAAGATAAGTCTTTCAGACTACATGGCAATTGCTCTACCCACTTTGCCACCTAGCTGCCTCACTTATCAAGTTAGTAAGGGAGTAAGGATTTTAACCCCTTGAGCTCCTAACTTTAAAAAGTCTAGTGGCTTCCAATTGCCTTTAACATAAAATATAAACTCTTCTCTTTGGCTTTTAAAGACTTTGATTGCCTGACCTCAACCAAAATTTCCAATCTTGTTCCACATTCCTCTTCCTCCTGTACTCTTTGATCTAGGGATAAGAGCGGCAGTATTTCCCACACTGTTTATCATCTCTGTATCTTTGCTCTTATCCATGGAATACCTTTCTTCCTCATAGCTACTTCTTAGAATCCTTAGTTTTCTTCAAAATTCACTTCTCCAATTTGGAACTATGCTTAAAGGGCCATCAAACTGTGCATATCCTTTTATTTAGCAATTTTCACTTCTGGATCCATATTCCAAAGAGATTTTTTTTTAAAAGGAAAAGGAAAAGGTCTTATATGTACAAAATATTTATAACAGCTCTTTTTGTGGTGGCCAAGAATTGGAAATCAATCGGGGCATGGCTGAACAAACTGTGGTATATGATTGTGATGGAATATTATTGTGCTGGAAGAAATAAAAATCTGGAAAGACATGAACTGATGCAGAGTGAAGTGAGCAGAAATAGGAGAATATTATGTATAGTAATAGCACTATTATATAATGAAGAACTGTGAATGACTTAATTATTCTCAACAATAGTTATTTAAGACAATCCCAAAGGACTCATCATGAAACATGCTATCCACCTCCCAAAAAAGAGCTAATGTTGTCTCACTACAGATTGAAACATACTATTTTTAATTTTTCTTTTTTTGCTTTTGTTTTAGTCTTTTTGTACAAAATGGGTGATATTGAAATGTAACATATATCAGAGCATTTTCTCAATGAGTGGAGAAAGGAAGTAGGGGAGCAGAAATTGGTTTTAGATATTAAAAATGTAGAAAATAATTTTAACATGTAATTGAATAAATAAAAATTATTATTTTTTAAAAATCTAGCTCTAGAGCCATCTTCTTCATGGAGTCTGCTTGTACGTATTCCTAACTAAAAGCAAAAATTTTATTTTTTATTTCTTTTTATTAAAGCTTTTTATTTTCAAAACATAAGCATGGATAGTTTTTCAACATTAACCCTTGCAAAGCCTTGTGTTCCAATTTTCCCTCCCCTTCTCCCACCCCTCCCTTAGATTGCAAGTAATCCAATATATGATAAACATGGTAGAAATATGTTAAATCCAATATATGCATACATATTTTTACAATTACCTTGCTGCACAAGAAAAACCAAGTCAAACAAGAAAAAAAGAGAAAAAAAAACAAAATGCATGTAAACAACAACAAAAAGAGTGAAAATGCCATGTTGTGAACCCCACTTAGTTCTCAGACTCCTCTTTCTGGGTGTAGATGGCTCTCTCCATCAAAAGATTGTTGGATTGTTGAAGAGTCATGTTCATCAGAATCGATCGTTGTATAATCTTGCCATGTATAATGATTTCCTGGTTCTGTTCATTTAATTTAGCAACAGTTCATTAAGTCTCTCCAGGCCTCTCTAAAATCATCCTGCTGATCATTTCTTATAGAACAATAATATCCCATAACATTCATATGCCATAACTTATTCAGCCTTTCTCCAACTGATGGGCATCCACTCAGTTTCCAGTTTCTTGCCATTACAAAAAAGGACTGTCACAAACATTTTTGTACATGTGGGTCTTTTTCCCTTCTTTAAGATCTCTTTGGGATATAAGCCCAGTAGAACACTGCTGGATCAAAGGGTATGCACAGTTTGATAACTCTTTGGGCAAAGTTCCAAATAAAAGAAAAAATTAAAAAACAACAAATTACATTTTTACTTTTCTGTGTTTCCCCAGAACTTGCTTGCCTTGCACATAGTAGGTGCCTTATTATTGTTTGTCCTTTGTTCTCAAAAAGGAGGTGATGTCATGACATTCAAGTGAGGAACAGATGGGCAAAGTCACCTGCCTCACTTTCCCCTCCAGAGCCATGTGAGTCTAGTGGCCAGATATAGATCAGGATATGCCTCGAGATGGCCATGGATACAGTGGGAGACCTTGATCTTTTTTAAACTAAGATATTAATGGGTCTCAGTTTGACATACCCATTTAATAGCAACAGAGGAAAAGAATCTCCTCTTTCTGTTAGTCAAACAAACAAACAAACAAACAAAAGTAATTAAATAAATAAATCTGGGAAGGGAAGACCCTCAGGTTTTCTGACCAAAATAGAAATGATTGCTATTTATATTCAATCTGAGTCAATCAGGAGATTTTTTTCTTAAAGTCCATGTTTAAAACCAAAACCACTCTGATTCTCATTGATTGGACACCAATAGGTCCCAGGCCAAAATGCCTAATAGAAAGATTTTATTTTGAATGTACTTACATCCATAAATGCATTTCTCTTTGAGTAAAGTGTGAGCTCCTTAAGGTTATGAAATGATTTGTTATCTGTCATTGTTTTTGTCACTTGGCATAGGTCCTGGCTCACAATGAATCTTAATAAATGCTTGTTGATTGATTGGTATTGGGCACAACTGATATATTTGGATACTCCATTTAACTATGTCTCATTGATATGGTATAGGAAGCAATAAGACAGGTAGATGTATACTTCTTGCTCTTTGTTATTCATTCAGTCATTAAATAGATTATGGTCAAACAGACTAATCAGTGGCATTATTTTCCAAAGCAGATGTAGAGGCATGGTTTTAATGTCTCATTATCATTTCCCAGCTTCAGGTGGAGGATTTAATTCCCCATCTTTAATGCTGTTAATGCTTTTGCTGATGATTCATAAAATATGTCACTGGAACATGCAGATATGGATATGGATTTGAATTAGCATAACACATATTGAGGTTAACTTGCAAACTCCACTCAGAATAATTTAAAATAATAAATAACAACCCAGAGACATTTGATTCAGGTACACTGGAGCTAGGTGGAAATCCATGCTTTCGGGGACCCCTTTATAGATGTTACCTAAAACAAGATTCTTTAGTACTTTGGCAACTAAAACTCTTCAAATGGAGTTTAAGACTATTTAGTCTTTTCCCATATTCTACATAATATAATGTTTGCAAATAGTATTATCAAATGGCTGACTTTGGTTTCTTCTTTAGGTAAAAATTTAATTGAAAACTTTAATTGAAAATTATAAGTTACCTAAGTTTCTTTAGGGAAGGACAGGTTGATTAGGGAGCTCCATAATCAATCTTATAAACTTAGGGAGTCTGAGACTTTGGAGAGATCTGATGGATGCCTCTCCTCAGAAATTGTGCACATATAAGCTTCTCCTTCCCAACCTCCCAGAACACAGGTCTATTCTGCTGTGCTCTGGTTTGTGTTCTGAATAGGGAAAAGAGAAAAGGGGAAAACAAGTAAACAGAAGTCCCTTGGCTTTCTTTTATAAAAAAAAAAAAAACCACTAGGGAATGTTTCCTCTGACTACAATCAGTTCTTATGAGCCCCAGTCACCCAGGCATTTGGGGAAGGAAGGAAGGAAGAAAGGAAGGGAGGGAGGGAGGGAGAAAGGAAAAAGGGAAGGAAGAGAGGGAGAGAAGGGAGGGAAGGAAGAAGGAAAGAACCGAGGGAGAAAGGAAAGAAGGGAGAGAGGGAGGAAGGAAGAGGAGGAAGGAAGAAAGAGAGGAATAGAGGAGAAATAAGTATTTATTAAGTATTTACTATATTCCAGGCATTGTGAAAAGTAATGGTGATATAAATGCAAGCTTAGAAAATAGAAATATAGTCTTTATCCTCATGGATTTTATATTCTAGTGGAGGAAGGCAACATACAAAAGGAGCTAAAATCAGGAAGGAGGAAGAAGGAGTTCAGTGTGGGGATATGATTTAAAGTCTAAACTAATCTAATGAAGGAAGGAAGAAAGAAAAGAAGGAAGTAAGGAACAAACAAACGAATGAAGGAATTCATCAATGGGAGAAGCAGAGTGGAATTTAATACAAAAAATACATAGTATTACAAAGGAAACAAATTATATTGAAATATAATTATCAACTGTAAAAAAATCAAGTTCACAGATGCCAGTTTCCCCTTATGTAATCCAGTGTTCTCATTTTGTAATGCAGGAAACTGGGGTCCAGAGATATTGAATGACTTGCCAAGGTCACAGAGGGAATAAGCATAAGAGTCAGGATCTGAGTCCAACTTCTCTGATTGGAACCCAAACTCTTTTTACCATAGCACATTGCATATGTTAGATTCCTTTCTTTCATTACATGACCAGACCTCCTCCTTTTTTTCTAGTCACATACATCTCTTTAATGATACCTTTGACACCATCTCTTAAGTACCAGTCATTGTTGGTAAGTTGCTATGGACTTTCTTCCCACTGCTGCCTTTCCATTAGCCTCTATGTGACCTGCAGTCCTGGTTCTTTTGAGATTGTTTTGTTCTGTGAGTTGTAGCCAAGCTATATGCCTTGTTTTAAATTCTGTTCTTCCATTTCAGTTTAGATCTAGTTCTTTGAAAATATGTTGAATGTCAAACCAAGATGTTCATGTTTTTCTGCTACTTTATATATAGAGAAAGGACTAATTCTCAATCTTTTTTTTCTTTGACAGTGACATACTGTTCCTAACAGGTGGCAAAAGCACAGCCAGTTTCTATGCAACAGAACCACAGGCTTGGGAGGACAGAGGAGCCTCCTCCTCTTAACATTTGATTTCCTGCAACACAAAGTCTATTGGAAAACTCCACACATGGATCATTAAATAGCAAAGTACCAGGAAATCTTGTTATGTGAAAAGTATGAGAAACCTGAATTACCTTGTCCTCTTTGGATTTGGATTTTATTTTATTTTTTGTCCATTCTCATTTGTTTTTCTAGGAAGACCCTGTTCCTGGTCTACTGACTAGATTTGTTAATAATTAATGTTAATAATAATAATAAACAGTAAGAATTTATATAGCACTTTAAGATTTCTCCCAAAGTATTGTCATTTGATCTTTACAACTATCCTGCAGGCAGGTACTATTAATATTCTCACTTTACACGTGAGGAAATTGAGGCACAGAGGGATGAATTGATTTGTACAAGATCATATAGCTAATAAGTATCAGATACAGGATTTGAATTTAGTTCTTCCTAATTCCAAGTCTAGCACTCTTTCTATGTACCTCCTAGCAACTACATGTAAAATATAGCTTATATACCATTGAAAAAGGAACAAATCCTCCTTCTCTGTTTATTTATAAAGGCCAAATTTATCTGAAATTTTATTTATTCAACAGATACTTATTGTTTTCTGCTATGTATCACTTAATCTTTTTTATTATAATGTACTATATAAAGATATACACATTTACACATGTAGAATATGTATATGTATATGTAGTATTAATGTATAGGTGTGTATGTGTGTGTGAGTGGAGAAAGGGGGGGGAAGGAGACAGACAGACAGAGACACAGAGACAGAGAGATACAAAAACAGAAAAAAGAGAAAATGAGGGGGAGGACATATGTATTTATACACACATCACCACAACCATTACCCTTACTTGTCATCTCATTGGCATAAGTGATTCACATAAGGAAACTTCATTTATCAATGCGGATGGGCAATTCTTCTGAAGCTTTTAGTTTTAGGGAACTTGAGGGGTTAAGTGACTTGTTTACACAAATAATGTGAATCAGACATATACTTTGACCCTGAAGCTAACTCCCTATCTACTATAACATAATGCCTTGTTAAGGACCATGCCTAAGTGTGAAGGGGCAGGTCAATTCTCCAAGAGCCCCCCAGATGGGAATCATAACACCCTTAAAGGAATTGCAAGTCAGCCTTTACAGACACAGATGTTGCTTGTGAATTGGGAATGAAATAAATTGGAGGCAAGAGGAAAGAGGTCAGAGAATGCACCTGCCTCTCAGTCTCCTTGTATCATTATCATCCTCTCACATGCAGGAATATATTCTGCTGATCACAATTAGATCCCCAGACGCCACTAGCAGGTGACTCCCCTAACAATGCCTCAAGTCTATGTATGTGTTATTGTGTGTGTATGTATGTGTGTATAAGTAACCCCAGTGGAAAAGCCCTCCTACATCAGTTAGGGATCAAAGGAAGGAGGCTGACAGACAGACAGAGACAAGGGAACACACAGAGAGACAGACAAAGATAGACACATATACACAAAAACAGAGACACATAGAAACACACACAGAGAGAAAGATACAGAGATGAAGAAGTATGTGACTAGGATCTCTTGCCTAAGAGCCCTTAGACCATCAGTCCTCTAACTATCCAACCTGTCCACTACTGTCCAAAGATCAACCTCAGTGGAGAAGTAACAACTTGGCAACTGCCTTTAAATCCCTCAGCCACCTCAATGGCCATAAGGACTGAAAACTTCAAAAAATAAAGTTATTAAGTATCCTTGGCATTGACAAGTAAGTATCCTTGGCACTGTCAAATGGCTCAAGCTCAGTAATGAGATACAAGTCATCTTAAAGTATAGTTTAGAAATGATACTAATAAGATATATTTATACATCAACTTTATGTCCCCTCTACCCTACTGGATCACTTGTCATCACTATTATTGGGCCTTTCAATTTGCCTTATCACTCTCCCCAATGGACCACTGATTTTTCCCATCCATTCTGTCTCCTGTATGTGTTGTTTCACCCAGTTAGAAAATGAGCTTTTTGAAAGTAAGGACTTTCTCACTTTTCTATTTGTATCCCCAGCCCTTAAAATAGTGTTTTGCACATTGCAAGTATCTAATAATTTATTTTTCTTTTATTTATTCTTTAATTATTAGAAGAAAACAATGAATATAATTCTAGAAAACTGAGTCTGCTTTATATTTTGCTTTAAATAAAGAACATATTATTACCCCCACTATTTGTTCTAGCATTTCTATGTTTGAGAAACTCAGAAACTAAAGAGTAGGGATAAGAAATACCTAGGAATGTAAAAAAAAAACTCTAATAAGTTTATTTCTTCTAAAATAGAGATGTCAAATATATGGCCTTCATAAACTACATTAAAATATAATTGGGAAATATTCAACAAAATCAATAAAAATACAATAGATAGATAATGTTAATATGTAGTTTTCAAAGTCAGTATGTGACCCATAGGGATCCTTTGGTCTAGTTTCCATTTGAATTTGACATTATTGTTCTAAGACGCATGACACCAAATAAAACTTATAGAGGTATTTTTGAGGTTATATATATATATATTTGGCTGATGCAATTGGGGTTAGGTGACTTACCTAGGGTCATACAGCTAGGAAGTGTTAAGTGTCTGAGGCCACATTTGAACTCAGGACTGGTGCTCTATCCACTGTGCCACCTAGCTGCTCCTTAGAGACATATTTTTAAAAAAATTCTACCTAGGCATCTATAGTCATGGGTCCATGTTCCTTGGCCCTTTCCCAGTCCATCATGTTCAATTTTATTGAGGAATTTTCCAATGACTTTTTTCAATAATTTGCAGCAATACTTATTTTCAAACCTTTTGATCAATAATGAAAACAGATTAAGTCCCATCAGGATTGAGGATCAAGAGATCTTGAAACATTGAGAAGGGGAGGCAGGCTGAGAGTTTATAGATTGAATGTCTTTTGGAGAGAAGTAGAAACACTGCAGCTTTGGGGGACCACTGTGCAATTATATAACCTGTTAGACTATTGAAATCACTTGACTGGTGATCTGAATGTAGTGGATAAATTGTACTCTCTAGATATCAATTTATCATGTCTATTTTTTATATGTTTGCAAAAAGCAAGATTAAAGTTGAGTGTAGCCTATTGTTCCTGTAGCATCTCAAGTGCCACCTGCCACACACAATTAGTCAGCAAATAAACATATTCCTTCCTTTGGCTAATGTTTTTGGTTACTATGCCTGTGTGTTGCTCTAATCTGGTTCCTCAAAGCTCCATGTTTCATTGATGTAAAGCTACCACTGCTGGTCCTCTGATATATTGGTAAGCTATATTGTAATGAATCTATAATCCTACCTTCTCCATTATTTGTTTCTGGTGCATTATCTTTTCCCATTGTCACTAGCATTATTGTTGTTTATGTTCAGTCATTCAGTTGTGCCCAACTCTTTATGACACCATGGACTTTAGCACACCAGGCCCTTTTATCCTTCATTATTTCTCAAATTCTGTCCAAGTTCATGTTCATTGTTTCCACGACACTATCCATTTCCTTCTCTGCCATGCCCTTTTCCTTTTGTCTTAAATCTTTCCCAGCATTGGAGTTTTTTCCAGTGAATCTCCTCTTCTCATTATGTGATCAAAGTATTTAAGCTTCAGCTTCAGTATTTGACTTTCCAGTGAATAGTCTGACTGATATGACCTCCTTGCTATCTTAAAGACTTAAAATTCTTCTCTAGCACCACAATTCAAATTACCATTTGCTTGTGCTAATCCAAGAATTTTCGAACAGGTTTACATGTTCCTCTCTGTGCTCCAATCCATTCTTCATGGAATGAAGCCATTAAAATAATCTTTATTTATAGATCTGAGCAGATTACTCCTCTGCCTCCAGTCCTTAAACTTTCTCTTATCCTAAGTAAAGTTTAAACACTTTTTGTCTAACATTCAAAGATGACCACAATTTGAAGCCACCCTTTACCAGAAAGCAAGACCAAAGCAAGCAGACAGATTGCAAAAACTGGCAATAGTGGAGTGACCATACATTACCATTCTGAAAAAGAACAAATCGAGATGAAATGAGACACAGAGATATTAGATTATCCATAGTGCTGGATTAGTGGAGTATTCACTCCACTAATAAAAATGCACTCAGCTGTCCATATAGCATGTGGACTTTCATGTCCTATTTAATGGTAACTACATTCCATTCTTTGTGCCTCTTGGGGCTCATCTGATCTGAAATCTTATCACCTTTGTATTTTAATCCATAAACCCTTAGTAGCCTCTACCCTCAAATTAGTGAGTTGGAGGGTAGAGCAAGAAATTCTTCTGGAAGCCTTTCTTTATAGAGGACTTAGATCAGAATTTTCCAGGTTATTCTCCATTTTCTATCAGCAGCTGTTCCTGGGTTTGACTACAGGGAATATTATGCCTCAGCTCAGTAAACTCTCCCCACCCCCTTTTTGCTTCCTTTTGTGTATTATCTTTCTCCATTAGATTTTAATCTCCTTGAGGGCAGGAAAGATCTTTCTTTTCCCTATTTCTATTCCCAGTGGTTAGCATTGTGCCTGACATGGAGTAGACAAAATAAACATTTAGTAAATTGAACCGAATTACTGATATGCCATCTCAAATGCAATTCCTACCAGTATGAACCCCATACCTTCTATTCAAGTGCGTCCTTTTATCCTACTGTGTGTTTCTTTCCAAAATCAGACCTGGAACTAGGACTCTGCCTCTTGTTACTTTCCATTATGACATTATTTCTTCTTGGCTGTATAAATTTCCTAATAAATTAGCCAAATATTAAATAGGGGAATAGACTGCATTATGAAATAATAATTTGCATTTATATAATATTTTAGTGCAAAGTATTAATACATGCTATCTAATTTGATTCAACAATAGTCCAATGAAATAACTGCTATTTTTATCCCTATTTCACAAATGAAACTGAGACAGATTAATGACTTGCTTAGGGTTACCCAGCCAAAAAATATGAAGCAGGATTGAATTTAGGTCTTCCTGACTCTAAATTTCATATTCTTACCCATTATGCCACCAATCTGCTTCATTTAACACCTTCAAAGGTAGTAAATCTTTTCACCAGAGCTCTTCAAGGAGAGATTACAAGACACTAGGTAGGCCATAGAGGAGAGTCTTGTGCAAAGGTTAGACTACATCAGAGGTTCTTAATTGTTTTGTTGTTGTTTCATTGACCCCTTTTATTAATCTGGTAAAGCCTAAGGATTCTTAAAATATTTTTAAATACATAAAAATACATAGAATTACAAAAGAAACCAATTATGTGGAAATGTAGTTTATATATATATATATGTAGTTTATATATATATATATATTCATAAAGTCCATGGGCTCCAGATTATAAATCTCTGGAGATGGTCCCTAAAATCCCATTTTAACTCTGAGATTACATGATTTGGAGAGGAGTAGTTATCTGCTGCTAACTAGCTAAATGACTTTAATTAAATTATTTAATTTCTCTGGTTTTCCATATCATCTATAGAGTAAGGAAGGTAGGACAAACAGTTTGAAATATGGAAGATGCATTCTAGTTTTAAAATATTCCCATCCTATGATTCCCTCAAAAAACATGCACCTGGAGAAATGGACCAGAGCTTTAAGGCTTTGGAATGAGAGATTCTCCATCTAGTGGTGGCTTGCTCAAAGTGAAGAAACATGATCCCCTTGACTTAGAAAATGTCTGAAAAACAAAGTTCTAAAATGGTTACAAAAAAGCAATATAAAATTATAACATCAAATTTAATAGATACTAAAATGCTACTTGGGAATCAACCAATATGGTAATTTTCACAGAGGCTGGATTTATATTTCCTCTAAAATGTTTTAAAGATTTTGTGTTCTCATGTTGGTTCTCAGACTTATTAGTCAATCAATTAATAAACATTTATTAATCACCAACAATGTGTCAGACACTGTATTAATTTTATTAATAGTAAGAAATCAAGTAATTTAATCTTTCTGGGCCTCAGGTACCTGTACTTAATTATATACTTAGAAGGAGTCTGAAATCTCACATTTGTGGTTACTCTCTCCATCAGTGCAGACTAGATTCACTCTAGCTCTTCATTTTTTGTGATTCTTGACCATGATTTTTCATAAATTCTGCATGGAATTTCCACTCAATACACTGTGTGCCTTCCTCTTGTTCTTTTAATATCACAAGGATAATTAACATAGAGAAGCATGGGAAGAATTATATGAACTGATGCAAAGTAAGCATAACCAGGAAAATATTGCAAATAAGGACTACAATAGTGTAATTGGAAAGATCAATAACAACAAAAAGATTGAAATTGAATGCTGGGAAATTATAATGACCAAGCTAGGTCCCAAAGAAGAGGGAAAGAGAACAAGCATTTTCTAAGTGCTAGACATTGTGCTAAATGCTTTATAAATGTTTTCTCATCTGATTCTCATATAACTCCCTGAGGTAAGTGTTATTATCATCCCCATTTTACAATCTGGAAACCTGAAGCAGATAAAGTGACTTCCCAAAGTTTTATATCTAGTAGGTATAAGATGCTGGATTTTAACACAAATTTCTCTGACTTCAAAACCAGTATTCACCTAACTGCCTCTAGAAAATTTTTGAAAAGGGGATTTTTTTTAGTGTATTGATTGGTTTTGCTGATCCCCCCTTATAATTCTTTATTGTAAGGGAGTACTCTCTAGAAAAAAAAGAAGGGATACTTTGGGAAATGCAGGTGATAAAAAAATAAAAGATACCCATAAGATGAATTTTAAAATAAGTCAGGGGTACAAAGAAGTCTATTGCCATTCATTTTCACTTCCTCAGCTGCTCATACCTTTCCACCCTCATCTACATCCTTAATGATGCCTTTAAATACTACTTCTTCTAAGGAAGTCTTCATGTGGGTGATATATCCATTATCCATGGCATCATATACAATTTTAGTTCTTACATCATGGAAACCCCTGATCTGCAGCCATGTAGCATATTACTAGGATAATATTCATTTTGCAGCAAACAATTTGGAAATATTGAAAACTCTGTTCCATTTCTTAAATGTGGTCCATTTTCATGTCCTCTTAATTCTGATATCAACTCATTATCTATCCAAAATATAGATAAATGTGGATATTTAAAAAAAATCAAACCAGTGATTTCATCAGCATAGTAAACATTAACTGAGGTAGGGAGACTTAGAGAGCTCTTGAGGCAGTTCTTCCACCTGATTCCTTAGGTTATTCCTACCTGGTGATTTATATGTCTAGTGGTTTAACTCTAAAAGTATTATCTTGGGAATATAGAAAGTTGTCAGAAACCTATTCCCAAATTCCAATTGATTGCAGGTCACTTCCTTCAGTCTCTGATTCTGTGACCTAAAAAAGGCCAGGGTCTCTTATCACATCCAGAATCATCTCCAGTCATCCTGATTTATATCTTGCCACTGGATCCAGATGGCTATGGAGGAGAAAGTGAGACAGAACTTTCTTTGCACAACCCTCCCTCACTTAAATCCAATTCACTTGCATGCCATGTATTATTTACTTGATATCATGGTCTTCTCTGTGAATGAAGGATAAATAACAATCTCCGTGAATAGTAGTAGGAGCTGCCTCACTGGGGACCCAATTGGAACTGGCCATTTGGGCAGCATGACTCTTCCCTTTTCTTCTTTCCTTTTCTTTTTTTTTTCTTTCCCTTCTCTTCTTTCTTTCCACATAGGTTATCATAGTCTTCCCAAAGGAATGTGAAATGTGATTGCTGAAATCTTACAGTATATCTTGGGATTTATGATCTAGATTTTTTTTTCTTTTTTTCTTAAGAACCATGCCTTAAATGCAAATTATTCTGGCTCTCATTGAGTGGCCAACAATAGATTTCAGGCCAAACCCTACTTGGTCACCATTTGGGCCCTGATTAACTTAGAGTGAATATAAATAGCAATTGTTTCTGTTTTGGCCAAAACCCCCAAAAGTCTTCTCCTCCAAGATTTTTATATGTACTTGGCATATCTGATTGGGTGTTGCCTCAGTCAAAATGAGACCCATTAAAGACTTTAGCTTAAAAAGATCAAGGGCTCCCACTGCATCCAGAGCCATCTCCAGTCTTGATCTATATCTTGTCACTGGACTCAAATGCCTCTGGAAGAGAAAGTAAGGGTTGACCTTGCATAGTCCTCTCTCACTTAAATCCAATTTACTTGCATGTCATGGCATCATCTCCCTGATGTCTTGGCCCTTTTTGAGAATGAAGAGAAAACAATAATTGTAACTATAGAAGGAATACTACAATAGGCTAAGCCTATTGGGCCTGCATTAAATCCTGAAACAATATAGTGAGCCCCCAGAAGCAAGGGGCCAACAGGCTGCCTAAAGAGGACCATATCAATCCTAATTAGAAATGGACCTCATCAAAGTTTCCATGATGGTCCATAGTGGGACTCTATCCATGATTAGGGCAGCTAAATTGTGCAGTGTATAGAGCACCAGAGTCAGGAAGACCTGAGTTCAACCAGCCTCAGATGTTTACTAGTTATATGACCCTAGGCAAGTCACTTAACCTTATTTGCTTCAGTTTCCTCATCTCCAGCGTCTTTGCCAAGAAAACTCCAATTAGAGTCATGAAAAGTTGGACACAATGGAAATTGTTGTGCCACAGTTCCAATATCTCAATTTCCTTCAATTGCTCTGTTTACCTTAATGCTTTAGTTCCCATGTCTTAGTTTCCCTTAATTGTTCTGCCCCAAAATAACAACCCCTTTCCTTCTGACCATCAGAAATAATTGGACTCACATTCCAAAGGAGTCATAAAACCTCCAGATGGTCCACTTCAATGTACCCCTTATCTTTATGGCCCAGACTTATTGTCTTTCTTTTCCAAACTTAGCACTCTTTACACCCTACCTGTCAGAACTGAATTTATAGACTTAGCATTCTTCCTTCTTTACTCCCTACCTGTCAGAATTGAATTGATAGTTTCCCTGGAACCCAGATTCCCCCTCAGTTTCTCACCCCTCCTTCTGCCCCATGAGCCCTTTGTTTCTCTGAGCTATGAAACATATAAAATCTTTGTTGTCCCTCAATGAACTACTGAATACTTTGTGACATTAGTCCTATTCAGTCAACTAGTCTTATCTCTTGATCAATAAAGTATTATCTAATCTCCAATGTGTGACACTGCCTCAGTCTCTCCCTGAGCATTACAAAATGACCAAACAATAATAAAATAACTGAACATCTATCATTGGTCACTGCACTTCCAGTCTGGGTAACCCAGGAATACCCAATCTCCAAAAAACAAAAAAATGAGAACAAAGAAAACTGTAACAAAAGTTTTAAAGATACCTAGTGAGAATCTTTTAGGATATCCTATGACTTTCAGGAATAAACTAATTTATATGGTTGCTGTCATTAGAAAATGACATTAGAAAATCTTAGAAAAGATTGACATAGACCCTAGAACATTAGCCTTAATAGAACGTAAAGCTTCTTGAATGCTTAAGAAAACAGAATAGGATAATCAGAAACTCAAAGAGAAAAATCTAAGTGAAAATGACAGATGTCCTTTAAATTTATACACAAATATGTGTGTGTAATACATTTGACCCACTTACACTTTAAATGTGAAGACACATAAGATAAAATTGTCTTCAACTTTGGTGTCAATAATTAAAGTCTTGTAAATTGAAAACAATCATAGTAAATACATCTGACACCATTTAAACCATCCTTTTCAGTCTAATTATAAAGCACTGAGATAAAAACACTCTTGTTAATTTATCCAATTTCCTGTTGTCAAGTATGGTATCAACAATTGATGTGATTGTGTTAATATGCTAATTAGGTGGGCCTCTTTCATTATATCCTATAGGTCCTCTAAAGCTAGCAAACACTATTATAAATAGGTTTTCACTAAATTTACACTGGAATAAATAGGACAAAAGCAGTTTTTTGAGTAGCAATTGGGGTCTATCATGTTGAGCAGGCAAACATAAAATTTAATTTGTCTAATACAACCTCAATGGGAGAATGACTGGAATAAATGGAAAGTGTGGGTTTCAAGCTGTGCTGTACCCAGTGCTTTCAATGTTTAAGGCCCAAAGCACAGTAAACCTATATTTATATATGGGCCAGAATGTTTTCTTAGTGGAACTACAGGGAACAAAAGCAGAATAATATACAGTTTATGTATTGGAAGAATCATAGAACTCAAGACATCTTTTAACCTAGTTGTTGGTGTAGGATATTTTTGTAGTTGTTGTTATATCACTTTATAGGTTGTGAATTTTTTTTTCTTTTTTGACCTCCTTTCCATGCTTACTAAAATTTGGCTTTATATTTGAAACTCCAGACTAATTTGAAACCTAATTTTTGATGAAAATTTCTTTCAAAGATCTACTTAGGCTATGTCTGAATATTTCCAAGATTTTGCTTTCTGATGGATTAATAGCCTTTCTTTTTGTAGCTTGATCTGCTTAACTTTGTGATCATGGTCACAGTGGATTCTACCATACTGATAAATGCACCTGACTCTTCAATAAAATTAGATTGGCCTGTTTTCTTTCTTTCTTTCCTTCCTTCCTTTCTTCCTTCCTTCTTTCCTTCTTTCCTTCCTTCCTTCTTTCCTTCCTTTGTTTCCTTTCCTTTGCTTCCTTCCTTTTGTTTGTGAGGTATTTAGTTCTAATATATAGTCAATCTTTGTAAAGATGCTATATACAGCTGAGAAAAAGAAATATTCTTTTCTCTTTTCATTCAGTGATTGCCACATCATATTTAACATTTTAAAAATTCAATTCAGATCTTTATCTTCTTCCATGTTTATTCTTTTACCTGTCCAGATCTGAAAGAAGTATACTGAAGCCTCTCACTATTATAATTTTACTCTCCATAATCTTTATGTTTCAGGTATGTTTCTGATAAGTATCATATTCATGAGTTCTATTTTATAATCCATATTGCATAATATAATCTACCTTTCACTTTATGGATGGATTCATTCCATTCCCATTCATATTCCCATTTGCAAGTTATCTCTTACATACTCTGCTCCTTTCACCTTCTTTATAGAGAGAGTTATGAGAGAATAAGAATATACTCAGCTCTTAGTGCTATCTAGGTTTTATGCAATCTGTTTCTGCTTCTATGCCCCTATTCTCTTCTTATCCAAATCCAACCAGATCCTTATCTTTACTTTCTTGCCTTTTAAACCCTTCTTGATAATCAACCTTCTGAGTTTAGTTTGTTTTGCTTATGATTGATCCTTTCCTAAAACTACTCTCCATATCTGCTTCTTCTCTCTATTCCTTCCTGTTTCCTTGTTGGATTGAATATATTTCTTTCGAACAAGCAGTATGATTTGTGGTAATTTTCCTTGAAATTAACCAAAAATCCATTTTTAGCACATTTGTGAATATGATTTTTAAAAACTCAGTATCTGTTGGTTAGAAAATTTTTCTTTTCACTATTTTTGGTGATTATTTTGAGCTCAGTTTGTCACAGATATCATCAACTAGGTTGTCCAAATGGAACAAATAGTGCAAAACCTTTCAAAAACGTCTTGTAACAGGAATCACATAAACCTTTATAGAAACTTTATCCTCTGAGCATAGAATTTAAGGTTGCAGTCTTAGTAGGCCTTAAATGAAAAATTATTTCTCTAAATACTTTTCCAAACATCCCTCAAGAAACTCAGAAGCATGTTTCACCTTTGCAATTGTAAAGACTCTCATCACAACTCAGAGGAGCCAAAAATGACAGGAAATGATAATGATAACTGTTGGAGGGGATGTGGGAAAACTGGGACACTGATACATTGTTGGTGGAACTGTGAATGGATCCAACCATTCTGGAGAGCAATTTGGAGCTATGCTCAAAAAGTTATCAAACTGTGCGTACCCTTTGACCCAGCAGTGTTTCTACTGGGCCTATATCCCAAAGAGATTTTAAAGGAGGGAAAGGGACCCACATGTGCAAAAATGTTTGTGGCAGCCCTTTTTGTAGTGGCAAGAAACTGGAAATTGAAAGGATGCCCATCAATTGGAGAATGGCTGAATAAATTATGGTATATGAATGTTATGGAATATTATTGCTCTGTAAGAAACGACCAACAGGAGGATTTCAGAGAGGACTGGAGAGACTTGCATGAACTGATGCTGAGTGAAATCAGCAGAACCAGGAGAACATTATACACAGCAACAAGACTATACGATGATCAATTCTGATGGACATGGTTCTCTTCAACAATGATGTGATTCAAACCAGCGATGAAGCGATGAAGATAGTCATATATATCCAGAGAGAGGCCTGTGGGAACTGAGTGTGAACCACAACACAGCATTTTAATGCTTTCTGTGAATATTTCCATGCATTTTGTTTTCCTTCTTAGGTTGTTTTTTCTTCTTCTCTTTCTAGATCGGATGTTTCTTGTGCAGTAAGATAACTGTATAGATATGTATACATGTATTATATTTGTCATATAATTTATTCTATTTAGCATGTATTAGATTACCTGTCATCTAGGGGTGGGGGTGGGGGGAAGGAGGGGAAAAGCTTGGGAAAAAAAGTTTTTGCAAAGGTCAATGTTGAAAAATCACTCATGTTTTGTAAATAAAAAGCTTTATATATATTAAAAAAAAAAAAAAAAACCAACTCAGAGGAGCCAGTGATTTGAACAGGAATATTTTCTAGTGATATTTTTGATTCTAGTTTATCTAGAAGGGTAGAGGCTAACATAGTTTTTCATAATATTTGATAAAGCTTCAAAAGAATCCTATAGAATTCCCTTGATATTGAGGATAAGCAATTCAGTTCTGTCAACACTGAATGCCAGCTTGGATTGTTCTAGGAAAGGTACATTCTCATACCGATCTGGCCAACTTCACATTTCTGATTATAATTAACTATGCTGCTTGTCTGAACTACTATAATGTTTAAATGAATATTCATCACAATCCAATTTATTAACAAATTGAATTTTCCTTTTCTCCCTACAAATGAATTACTCCTTTTGTTGTTAATGCTTTTGAGAGCCATTTGACTAGCTGAATTAAGCAACAGATCTCGATCACGTAGACAGTCATAATTCAGATCTAGTTATCTCTTAGTTATAATTGAATACTAATTATCCCTTTATATTTTAAGGTCAGATTTCTGTCTTAAAAGCCATTTGGGGTAAATTTTTCTTAGTATCATGCTCTGAATTTTTTTTGGAAGAGCATCTCTCAAGAATATGTTGATAATTCAGAAATTTGATGCTTATTAACAGTTTTTAAAAAATCACATCACATTTTTTCCCTCTTTGATATCCAGGAATAGAGGAGTTTAAAAAAAATGCATTTCCCAGAGGATTGCTGGGATCTAGAAAATGGACATTTTCTTTAGTATCTGATTATGCTACTATTTAATCATTTTCTGTTCTGTTCTTGCTATTTTGATGCAGTGACCCAATATTGATGATAGGCAGTGAACCATCTGGAAAATATTGTACTAGATACTTTAGGATTAGTTAGATTAAAAATCTGTCACTAATCAGATTACTACAAAACCAAGGTGGCAGACTTGAAATTTTGCCTTCAAAGTCTTCAAAACCACTAAAAAATTTGAAAACTGGGGATTTTAACAAGTTTAAAGTTTCTAATACTTTTATCATAAGATCATCATAATAATGATGTCATGCCCAATTCAATTATGTCTCTAAGATATGGCCAAGGTTCAACATTTTAGTGTTTCTCATTAGATATGGCTTGGGTACAATGACTCTTTCTTTTTTTTTTTTTAATAAAGCTTCTTATTTACAAAACATATGAGTGATTTTTCTACATTGACCTTTGCAAAAACTTTTTTTCCCCAAGCTTTTCCCCTTCTTCTCCTCACCCCCCACCCCTAGATGACAGGTAATCTAATATATGCTAAATAGGATAAATTATGTGACAAATACAATACATGTATACATATCTATACAGTTATCT
This sequence comes from Myrmecobius fasciatus, assembly GCA_023553655.1. Classification (NCBI taxonomy): domain Eukaryota; kingdom Metazoa; phylum Chordata; class Mammalia; order Dasyuromorphia; family Myrmecobiidae; genus Myrmecobius; species Myrmecobius fasciatus. The sequence goes on along the minus strand of JAJPUD010000738.1, from coordinate 227,659 downwards.
TACTGCATAAGAAACATCAGATCTAGAAAGAGAAGAAGAAAAAACAACCTAAGAAGGAAAACAAAATGCATGGAGATATTCACAGAAAGTGTT